>CM075807.1:3157670-3177794 GCA_037975025.1 Excoecaria agallocha | reverse complement strand
TCTGGATTGGTCTCTATCCCTATCTGCAAGACCATAAAACCCATAAATTTACCTGATGGAATGCTAAAGACACATCTCTCTAGGTTTAGCTTTATTTAAAATCAGTTAAGGGTGTGAAAGACTTTTAACAAATCAACGGAGTGTTCTTTTGGGCTTTTACTTTTGATGATCATGTCATCAACATAAACTTCCACATTTTCCCTGATCTGGTCTTTAAAGATTTTATTCATCAGGTACTGGTATATAACACCAGTATTTTTCAAATCAAACAGCATTACCCTATAGCAAAAAGTTTTGTCATCTGTAATGAAGCTTTTTTTCTTCATCCAAAAGCCACATCAGGATTTGGTGATACCTAGCATAAGCATTAAGCAATGAATAAATGGCACGGCATGTTGTTGCATCTACTAGTTGGTATATGCTTTGTAGTGGATAGCTATCTTTCGGGCAAGCTTTGTAGAGATCAGTAAAATCAACGCACATCCTGAGCTTCCCTGACTTCTTTTTCAATAAGACCATGTTTGCCAGCTATTCTGGGTAATCTACCTCTCGAATTATCCTTACTTTTAAGAGTTTATCAACCTCTTTCGAGATGAATTTCTTTCGATCAGAGGCATTTCTTTTAATCTTTTGCTTGACTGAGCAATAGTTTAGATCGACATTCAACTTATTTGCAATGACTCTTGGGTCAATTCTAGGGATATCCTTTGATTTATATGCAAAGGATGCTTGATTTATCATCAGTACCTGTATCACTAAATCTTCAACCTCTTTGCCTATGCTCGTTTTGATCTGAACACTTTTGCCTTTCGAGAGCTTTCTTGCCTCTACCTTTCCAGTAGGGTCCATCCTTGGCCTTTCAGCCTTCTCGATTTGTTCCAACCTCAGCTTCACTATGTAGGCCTCTTTGCTTTGTTTGATCATGGAGATGTAAGCCTCTCTGGATGCTTTATGATCGCCCCTTAATATAGCAACACCTCGCTCCATGGATATCTTCATGACCATATATCATATGCTGGTAAAAGCTCCGATCTAAAAAATTAAAGGTCTGCTGAATATCGAATTATAGGCAAAATTCATGTCTATAACAATATATGTTACCTTACATGCATGAATCATTGCCTCATGGCCTAACTCGATAAAAAGCTTGACTGATCCCGCCACTAGCACAGTGGCATTGCCTAGCCAATTAGTGGGGTAGCATTTAGCCACAACTCTCTGATCAACAGTCCCATCATTCTGTAAGCCTCGAGGGTCAAAACATTCACAACACTTTCATTATCTATAAGGATTCTTTTAATGAGAAAATTGTTAATCCTCGTACTGACAACCAAAGTGTCTTCATCAAGGAACTTTAAGTCTTTTGCATCCTCATAGGAACTAGGCAAAGTATTTTAGATTGGTGGGAAAAGTAGACGCCTTTTTCCTTTTCTTTTTAGAGAGGTCTTCTCCGTAGGACGATCCTTCAACAATTATATTGATCACCGCAGCATATGGTCTATGTTGATCCATGCTCCTAGGCTTCTTGCATTCATCATCTGAGCCCAAGTCATCCCTCCTTTCAGAGGGTGGTCTGTAAGGACTCACCCTTTTCGCAGGGCCTACAAATTTCTTCAATGACCCCCTTTGTATGAGTTATTCTATCTCTTCTTTTAGTGAGTGGCACTCATCAGTCATATAACCGACATCTAGGTAAAACTCACAATACTTTCTTTGGTCTCTCTTGCTTCGTGACCGCTTAGAAAGCTTTTTGGGCTAGTTTACCTTCTTATATTTCTCCTTAATCTAGATCATGACTTAGGCAGGGTTAGAGTTGAGTGGAGTGAAGGTCCAAGCCAGATGATTGGTGGATCAATTGGACCTACCTTGCTCAACCTCTTTTCGCTTACCTATATTCCTAGGTGTGGATGCTTTATCTGGGCTCCTTGTGATCCTTTTTGACACTGAAATCCTATGGCCCAACCGACTATTTGGATACTGGAATCTATCTATCACATTCATCCTTCGCCTTCTATTGGATCGCAGGGCATTATCCAGTTAGATGTGTTGCCTAGCTCTTTCCATCAAATCGGAAAAGTCCACAGGCAATCTCATGGTAAGTGATTCAAATAACAACCAATTGCGAATTCCTCCAGCCATTGCATTAGTTGTCATTTTAACACTCACATTTTTTACCTCAGGCATTACTGCTTGAAATATGTCAATGTAGTTTCTAAGACTTTCATCAGGCCTTTGATAAAGATTGCATAGGTCATTGACCGACTTCAGTGCTTGCTTCTACACAATGAACCTTGTCGTAAACAAGTCTTTCAATTATCTAAAGGAGGTAATTGATTCCTGAGCTAGCTCATAGAACCAATTTAATACGTCTCCTCCTAGTGTGGTTGAGAAGATTGATCGATATCTAGTAAGTGTATTAGATCAGCTAGTAATATAGAAAAATAAGATTAAAATCCTAAATATCGTACCCAAGGAAAACTGTGTAAGTGCAACTTCTTTCAGATTTTAGAGTGAATACTGTGTGCAAAGAGTAAGAGAAATTTCAATTTTTGTGATGATGAAAATTTAACAAACTAAAAACAATAACTTAAATAACTAACATAATAAAGCCAAAATAATTAAGCAAAAATTTAAGCAGAGAATTCTAAAATTAAACAAAGCAAGTAATGTAAGTTGGTAAACATCAATAATAACGACAGCTTCTACTAAAGGACTATCCACCTTAACTAATATTGCAATAACTCAACTAAAAGGAAAACAAGTGATTATGAAAAAACCAATGATATAAAGTCAGATAGCTTATTCAGACTATCAATCTACGTATTAAACCTTTTTGTTCAGAATAATTCAACAACTAACTTAAGAATCTGGTTTTAAACTCCAAAACATTCATTAAACTATTTTTCAAGCAAACTTAACTTCAATCTATTCTTCATTCAACTTTTCTTGGTTTGAATTCACTTGTATTAACACATAATTACCTTAAGTTCATAAAACAATCATGCATCAATATTAATGAACTAACCAAAAGCATGCATATCACAAATCATATATGAATCAATCACCAACTATCAATCAAAAAAGTTAACAATCAATCTTAACACAATCTGAGATACGAAATTGCACAAAACTAAAAAATAATCAACTTGTATTGAATGAAAGCACAACTAAGTCATTACAATAAGAGTTTAAGGATTCAAGGATCCTTTAGCAAAAGTAAAAGAACTACTCACAGTTCATCTTAAAACTGAAGAAAAATAAATAAACAAAAATGATACAAACACTTAAAATTTTTCCACTGCTCTTGAAGTCCTTGTAGAGTCTTCAATTGTAGCCTTTAAACCTTAAATGCAAAACTAAAATAAAATAAAGCTTTTAATTAGTAAAAAAATCAATTCGTCCTTAAACAGGTGTTCTTTATTGCTTAAATAGCTCAAGACTGGAAGAAATTTGATTGCCAAAGCTTTCCAAACCAGACGAAGCAAAGTCCTATTCCAATTCAACAAACTGGACTCGACAAAGTGAGATTTCACTCCACCGAGTGGGGCTTTACTGTTGTGGACCCTTAGAGTGACTCGGTAGAGTGACATTTCATTCCACCAAGTGAAGCTTTTCTTCATACCCTATTCTTCTTGCCCTACACGGTAGAGTGAGAATTCACTCTACCAAGTGGCTGCTCTTTGGACTAAACATACGAAATTTTGTCTTCAAAAATCCTTTCAAAGCTGAAATTCCTCTTTTGCCTTTAAAAGTTTTCTTTTTCTTTAATTTCACACCTAAAACACCAATTTATGCAATTTAGTACATGATAAAATAAACTTAACATTTAAACACTAAATTAAATAAATAAACACCAAAATGACACAATAAACACACTAAACACATATTAAAACATAGTATAATTCACAATTATCAAAGATCCTGCATGCGATCCTCTCGTTGTAGATGTAAACTTGCACCTTGGTAAGATATTTTGCCATGTGAGTGGTCGAATTTGTTTTACCTATATACCTATTTATGATTATATCTCTCCACCTAGGAGGCAGTTCGAAATCTGTTATCTCTCGGCCAAAGGGAGAGGTAGTATTTCCACAGGTATTATTTTTGAATATACCCTTTTTAAGGTGTCCCAGGCTAAACTATTTAAGCTTTCGCTTAAACCATCTATCTTTTCTGCTCTCCGCCCATGAGTCATCCTCACCTTTAGTTCTTTTTGGGTGAATCCCAATGAGAGTACACATGAACGGCAAGTCATCTCCTATGGATGCAGTGGATGATCGATTTAGCTAGTAGGTGTGGTCTCTGATTGAGGACATTATCCCTTTGCCTCTGTTACTTCTTCTTGGGGTTCGCACACTAGGGTGCATACCCTTTCTTCTAGTATCTTGTGCTCGTGGCTCGTTGATAAAGAGCCATTTCCTCCTTCGACTTCTTAGCTCTTCATCCGTAAAGTCATTCCCACAGCTCCGCGTAGAGGTTTAGCGCATCTTATCTTTGCAAATGATCTGAACAATGCTTCTGGTGAAATCACTAAAAAGCGCTCGTATATCCCTTACAATAATGGGAGTATTTTTAACCTGCCACAACATTGCATTGTTGAACTTAGGCAAGAGGTCAGTTCGCCTGGGGGATTTATGAGTCTCGTTTTGTCTCCCGGTAGGCCTAGAACTTCCTTGATCATTATTAGCTTGATCGCTTCCTTTGGGTGTCATACGTTCAGTTGATCTTAATCTTGCCATAACTTTCAACAAAAGCACCAAATGATAAAGTGTGATTCGTCAAGACCTTGAGATGAGTTAATGGTTGTGTGATCTGATCGTCAAGTGAGTACCTGTAAAAAGCTTTTCCCCATCGGATCGGGCGAAAACACTTTGAAGATTAAGTCAGAGACTTAGAGAAAGACAAATCTAGAGAGAGAGTCTGAAGTTTTTTATAACTGAAGCCACTGTACATTGGCCTATTTATAGGAGGTGTGAGAGTGCACTTAAGTGCCTAAGGTATGGCTACTGAGGTATCAGAGCAGGTGAGCAGCGCCATGATAAGGAGTAGGTTGGAAGTATGGACTCTGCAATGTGTCAATAGATTGATAAGACTAGAGGTCTCATCAATCCAATCGTATAATGCGTGCTTGCTTTTCATTGTCTGTTTGTCACGTGCTAGGCCTATTTAAAGATAAGTTTCTAGACTTTGGGCTGAGACTTTTTTGGACCCAAAGATAATAAAGTATTATCAATAAGGTCTCAACACCACTCATCCAAATGTCTATTTTGCAATTTTAATATATATATATATATATATATAATTCATTCATTTTTGCACATTCCTACTTTTATTGGAATGTGATGAAATGGTTGGAGATCAATATTTTTTTCTTAATAATAAGTTTTAGACCTGGATTTTGAATATGAAATATTTTTAAATATCTAGTAAGAAAAACCTTTTTATTATAAATACACCATGCATAAATTTGAATTAATTCGAGCAATAAATTTCAAATAGTAAACAAAAAAATTAGCTAGATGTACTTTCATTTTTATCCATCCATATGATAATGCACTTTCTTGCTTCACATTAGCTTAATACTTAAAATTAGGGGTGAGTAAAAAAACTGAAATTTTGATTAATCAAAAAAATAATTTAAAATCAAACCGATTTTTAGGTTAACCGAACCAAAAATTTAGATTTACGATTTTTAATTTTAAAAATTGGTGACCCGTTGACTAACGGCTAACCGATATGTATAAATTTTATATATTATATTTTAAATTTTTTAATATTTTTGTAATTTATAAATATTATGATATATAAATTTCTAAAATATTATTATAATACATATTTTTAGTAAATAAACATTGAAATTATCTTTTTATTACTATTATTTTTTCATTACATGTACATAATTAGTCTTCTGTTGTTAGTTTCATATTGAATATATTTAATTTTTATAAGTAATTATGAAAATTTTATTTTTCTTTTGATTTTTTTAATGGATATTATATTTAATTTTTATTTTTCATTTCTAAATCATTTTTTACTATTAAAAACAATATTACGAATTGTATAATTTATTAAATTTATATGTTAAAATTTTTTAGTGGTTAATTAATAAACCGATCAGAAAAATTAATTAAAAATCGAAATCGATATATCGGTTAACTGAAATTAGTATATTGATTAATAAAATTATTAATGAGTTGGTTAATCGGTCCATACTAACCCCTACATAAAATAGCCCATAAACTTGTATTTATTTTCATAATTAATATCTGAATTTTATCATATTTAGATCACTAGTTGAATTTCAAATATCATTTAAAATTACCACTTAAACTTTAAATAACGATAATAATTTATCACCTGAATATAAAAATAATAATAATAATAATAATGTTTATTATTATATGTTAATATTAGTTGAATTTTAGGTGATAAATTATCATTATTATTTAAATTTAAGTGGTAATTTAAGATAATATTTAAAATTTATGTGATGATTTAAATACGATAAAAATTTAGTTATCAATTGTGAAAATAAATACAATTTTATAGAATATTTTAGGTATTTAGCCTTTTATATTTCAATCAATTACTCTTCCATTTCACTTTGAGCATAGCTTTTAAATATTTCTTATTTTACTTCAAGTGTAGTTTTTCATATAATTTTAAAAAATTATTATATATTTTCCCTTTTCATTTTATTCTGGTATTCTAAATATATTTATATTTATCTTTATCACTTTTAATTAGGGATGAGCATAAATAAATTCATCAGCTCATAATTTATATTTCAAATCCAACCTAGTAATATCAGTTTTTTAAAATAAAAATTTAAATCCAGTACATTAATAACCAGTTAATTACTGAATACAGTCGGTTACCCATTAATCATTGATTAAGCATTAAAAAAAATTAAACACATACCATTCTATATATTCTATATTTCAAATATAAAATATAAATTATTTATATTTTAAATAGAAAATACAAGTCATTCAAATTTAAAATCAATACACTAAAATAAAATTATATAAATATTAATTTATCAGTCATTTACTTTATAAGTTTAAGGCAAAATATGGATACAAGTAAAAATTACCATCATATTTACATGTATGTGTAAAATTATATATAAATCCAGATAATTAAACACTTAAGTTCACGTTTAAATCCATTAATTAACCATAATTTTAAAAAGTTTATGTCTACTTTCAATCGGATTGGTAACCGTTAAAATTGATTTAAACTCAATTTTTTAAATTGGTTTAGAAGTTTTTTTTTTGTACAATCCTACTTTTAATGTTAATTATTAGTAAATAATTTGGTTATTTACAAATTCTTTTAGATGATTAAAAATTTTTTAATTATTTTTTTAATTTATACACCAAGACCTAAAAAAAGACTATAGAAGTGTGGAACAAAGAAATTTATTATCTAATATTGCTCTTTTTTAATATTTCTTGCCTTTTTGATCGATTTCAATCAATATTAATTAATGTTTCCCATATATACCTCAAACAAATATAGAAATAAATTAGTAAAAATATAAGTGAATTATACATAATTTAAGAATATTAGTTAACAGTTTTTTTAACTTAAGTGAAATTGAAAACGTACCTATCCATTATCCACGAATGGCGGAATCACATAAGCTTTAATACGCAGTGATCATATAGATATTTTGGAAAAGAAAACTATCTTTTAATGCCAGTACTTTCTGAGTCTCATGACAAGAGTCACTTTCGAAAAAAAATTAGTTTGTGACTCCTAAATGTCATTTTCTAAAATCAGTAAATAATTCATTAGTTTTTTTTTTTTTTACTTGTATCATTAATTTGATATTGAACCTCTAGCCTTGTCGATTTTTATCTGGTCCGATTTCAATAACATTGGTATGTTGTGCAAGTTGTAGTAAATTATTGAACAATGTTGAGGCTAGTTGCCGCACTGGTGGTTAGTGAATTCCAGATTTGGAGCTATCTGAACTCGAGGCAGTAGGACAAAATTATTGAACAAGTTGTGATGTGTGTCCCTTTTCCCCTAAATTTGGAGGCTGCCATTTAAGTTGGAGAAATTAATTCAACATCATTCAAGCTGGTAACTTATTTTTCTTTTTAGTAAATACAAATGCAAAAATTAAAAAAATTAAGAAAAAAAAGTTAGGGAAAGCAAAATCCACGCATGCCCTAAACGAGCAAAGAAATAACTTTATTTGTATATCAGAAAAAATAACAATATTTTTACATTTTTTATTCAACTGTTCATATTTAGTAAATTTGATATACTGAATTATTTTTTAAAATTTAAATGTCAATTATCTTTTTAAAAAATATTACATTCGAGAATTTTTATATGTTTCTTATTTTTGTTTTAAGGTGAATCCTATATTACAGTTGATTTAGTAGCTCAAAATCCCCTTTGCACTGTAAAATTAACAGACCATAGATTTACTCTGTTTTAAGGAAAATAAAAATTATTTGAAAACCACTGATGTATTTATGGTGAGGAGAAAGAAATTAATTTTATATAACTATGAACATGTTTTATTACAATAAGACGATTTGTACATAAAGAAAATAAAGCTATTATTTTGTTTTAATAAAAATATAATAATGGTTGAATTATGGGGATTCGATCACTAAAATTGCTTTATAATTCGTACATTAGCTTTTATTTTGGCATAAAAATTAAGAACTCTTTGTCCACTTTTTATGTGGGCCACTTCATGTGGACCATTGCTTTTTGATTGCTCATTCATTGGGCACATTGTATAGGGACCATTTCAGGTCTCTACGACGGGCCAAAGCCCACATGTATATCTAATAACCACATGGCCCAAAGCCCACAAGTGTATCAAACAACAACAAGGGCCGAAGCCCCTAGCTTCTGATTCAAAGTACCTAGCCCATTAAAATAGATTCCTCTTATTATATATGCTTAATTTGACTAATGTAAACTAATGCAGAAATTCAATTTTATAGAATTATTATTGTTGGTTTCAAGATCTTAAGAAAACAGTACTTCCATTTAAGTGATGTTTGCCCCTCAGAAATCATTGAAGGATTGTGGCAAATTAACTTAAACATACAACAAAGCTAATCCAAATTTGCCCGAGGCATCATTTTCTTAATTAATTCTGTCTATTTATTCAATAAAATTTGAGAAATCTATATAAAAGATTGAAAGTTGTGTGAAATTATATTCAATGATAATTTCATTATATTTTTTTAAGTCCCGAATAGCATGATTTAAATGTAATTGAATATAGTGGTGATGATGATGATAACATGCATTTAAATCTAAATTACAAGGTTTTGAAAAAGAGGGGAAAAAATTTTACATGTATAAGTATTTAGAAGTGAATAAGCAAGGATCAATCAAGATTTCAAATTAGGGTCTAAATTTATTATTTAAATAAAAGAGATAACACTAATATATGTTTACCTTGAAAAAAATAAAGTTAATGGAATAGTAATCCATTAATTTTTGTTTTCAATTTCAAAGTGACTCTCTCATTAACTCAATTCCCCTCACTCCATTAATTTGCGACTATAATGAATTATTTTCACCAAAATATATATATATATGAAAATATTTATTCCCACCAAGAGTTTATGATGAATTTCCAACGTCAAACTATTGACAGCGTACTTTGAAATACTATTTTCATTCTCTGTATATAATGAAACCATTTTTGTATATGAGCTTCCCAAATTAATGATATAGAGGGAATACATTGTCAAGAAATGATAATAGCATAATAAATAAGATTACAAATGTAAAATATAATACTCCCTTTGTTTTTTTTTTTTTTTTACTTGTTACTTTTGCTGTTTTCATAAAAATTAAGAAATATTAATTAGATATAAATTTACTATTAAATTACATAATTTTGACTAAATTATCAAATTTAATTGGTTTTAAATAAATTAACTTTTATTGAAAAAATAAATTGAAAAAATTAAATTACATTAAAAATTTAAAAACGATAGATAAATAAAATATAAATTTTACTCAAAATAGTCACATATAAGAGAATTGAGAGAATAAATTTTTTTTTCTTAAATTTAGAAAATTATCAAATTGAGTGAAATAAAAAAAATTAAAAATTATTAAATTAGACGAAACAGAAGAAGTAATTATTAAAATTAATAACATTTTCAACAGATAAAGTATATTTAAGAAAACATATGATATGTGTTAATTTTATGTCAGTTCAATAAATTAGGGGTGTTGAAAGTTATTTTGGACTTGTTATGTTTGGGTCTTACCCAATGCATCTTAGCATTGAGTTTAAATGGTATAAACCCAAAATTCAATGGGTTATAGATTATTTTTATTACATGGATTGATCGGATTGAGTTTGAATTAATTAAGTTACAATAAATCGATATAATTTTAATATATATATATATATATGGGGCATTATTATTCAAATAAATAGCCCACAATTGGCAGGGAAGAAGGTGTGAAGACGTAAATGCAGGAAAATGGACCGTTAATGAAAATTACGGAAGAAATATAGAAAGAGAAGTAGTAGGGCCCACGGTGTTTACGTATAGCAACCATGGTTATTAAACTCGGATTGATTCGGTCAATCGGATCGGTTGAATCGCTATTCGGTAAGCAATCCGAATCGATTCAACATGAAACTTGAAAATGATAAAAATTTGGTTTGGCTTAAAAAAAATCTATTTGGTTCAGAAATCTTCAACTCGGATCGGACTCCGGTTCAACCTTAAATGAAATAACATTCATCATTCCAAACTCCTTTCATAAAATTAAAAATGACAGAGATACTTTGTGTTGCAGAAGAAACTGAAAGAAGTAGAATCCCAACTCAAAGAAGTTATATCTCTTTCTCCCGAATCTTCAATCTATGATTTATATACGCTAAAGACATCAATCAAAGACTCAACTTTTTGAAAAATCTGTTATATGCGGATGTTGCTTCTAGCCCTGAGAACTCACACCACTTAAACCACATAGGAAAGAGACTTACAGAGATTGAAACTGCTTTCAGGAGCAGAACGACGATGTATGATCCTGTAGATAAGGTTTTCAACTGTTTGTGCACAGAGTCCTGCCTAAATAGTATTTTTATATTGATATTTGATGTATTTTAACATATCATATTTTTAATTTTTTATAAATAATTATATTTAAAAAAATAAAAAATTTCGAACTAATTCGATCTAATCAATTAATTTATGACTCAGTTGGCAAGGCGAAACGATTTTCGAGCTGCTTTTAAAAACATTGGTAGCAACACAATAGGCAGCCGATTCCTCTGTTCCACCGTATGTGTGTAGGAGCCGAGTAAGCAACGAGTAGGATGGAGGTGACATGTTCACATGGCTTCGGACATTCGCTCACGTAATTGTCCAAGGGTCTAGGACGACAGCTTTTTTTCAAAAAAAATAATAACAGATAAGGCCCATCCCTTGACCTTTGGGTCAACAATCGCGGCGCCTTTCCTAGAACTTGGGTCTATTGTCACGTGAATGCCCATATGCTGCTACAATCGGTTTGTCCCCTCTAATTTCTTTTGTAATTGTAAGAGCATCTATAATTTCATATTTGTTTATTAATGTATTAATGCACACTATTCATTGAATTTATTATTAAATTTTAAAATGTTATCGTTTAGTCTGATTAATGTTGTTATTCAACAAAGTCAGGCTACCTAATTTTACGAGTTGAAGAGATTTACGATAGAATTTGATTATTTATAATAACGAAAAAAAACAAGAACTCATGTTTATTTCTCAATGTAAGAGATCAAAATCACAATTAATAGAAATGGAGTATTGATTTTTAATTCATATAGGATGAAATGGGAAACCCTAAATGCCCATTAAGGCAGTAGACTAGTTAAGTCTACAGGAGAAGTGTCTATGAAAAATTGCAGGTTTGATCCTTGGATGAATTGTAAATGCAGTAGACTAGTTTAATACCAGTGGCAGAGTTAGCATTCTAGGGTTAGGAAGAATCAGATTCTAAAATTAGGACGTTATATGATTATTATTCGATTAAAATTTAACAGTTAGCGCTTAAAATAAATTAAGAAAGTCATTATTATAATTTAAATATATATATTTGAGAAATTTCTAAAACAATACACACTCTCAAGATAATATGGCTCGGCTACTACTACTAACGTTTATTGATTTTAATGTAATTTCCTTAATTGTAAGGTTTATTAAATCTAAAATTTCGTTTAAAGGAATCTAAATTTATTATCAGTATGACAAAAAAATCTTTGGTCTCTAGCCGCATATTTAACTGTCCAAAGCTTTTCCTCTCCACCTTTGGTAATTTGCAAAGGGGGGAAAAACAAAATGTAGAGTGTGAGTGGAAGAGGGAAAAAATGAGCAAAAAACAAAAAACTTTGTAAATAAAACAGTGCATAAATGGCGATAGTGGAAAATTGTCACATCGTCAAGATAAATATTATATGGATAGCAAATGGATGATGATATAAGTTTTCATATAAATTGCAACAGTCACGAATTGTTATTATATTGAAATTTTAAATTATTGTTGTTGGTGTAAACTTTATATATCTGATGAACAGTAGGTCGAGGTGCTAAAAAATTCAAAAAATCAGCTTAATCATTTTGTGGTTTAGCTTATGGATCACCTTTTTAAAATTTCTATTTAGGTAATATATATATATACATCATATTTACGTACGTACGTACATGGGCACATACATATTTATGGAGTAAAATCTCGACTTAATTGCGAAAACTCTATTTAGCTGACAGTTAAATATTTTTTCTTGTTGGTCTACTGACCTTAATTTCTAGTTAATTATTTTGAACTGCGTTCATTTTTGCAAAATATTTAATTTTAATTATTTTAACATAAAATCTATGTTCTTATATTTTATGATTTTTTTTTCAAAATTTTTGTGATTTTTGAGAATCGAAAGGTGTGATTAATATAACCACAAAATTTGATTAAATAGCGTTAATAATCGATTAAATTTAGTATAAATATAACGTTAATAAGAATAAATGACTGATTGATGATGCAAAAGCCTAATATTAAGAGAATAATAATAATAATTATAATGAAATAAATGACTTTGAATTGTTCGAAGGGCCAGATGTCCCTTGTAGAAAGGAAGACATAAGCCTCCAATGAAAACTTAAGTTGAAAGATAAATAGCCATTCAAGAGCAGCAAAAGCACAAAGAAATTAAATACATAAAAATAAGCATTTAAATAAGAAATTTCAAAAGGCCAAGTGGGTACTCTCGATAATCATATAAAATATAAGATACCAATGTTGACGTCCTCATCCACTTTCAGGTAGTCCCAACCACAAACTGCAATTTGCTTCCCAACTTGTAATGCTATAATAGACAATTAAAAATGACATCGATCAACCCCAACATTTTTCACTACTTGCACGCCAATCTTGTAATAATTTTATATAAAACCCGGGATTCTGGGAAAGCTCATTTGCTTCTTTAGAAGATAAGCTAAAATATATGTTTTAAAAAGTAGTGCTTAGTGAATCATCAAAATGCATATCAATATTTACTTCGAGTCGTTTGATTTTTACTTTTCTTTAAATAAAGTTCCGAGTTTAAGCTGTATTAATGTTAAAAAATTAATATTCTAAATATTGTACTCTCATACTAACAATTACATAAAAAAATACAAATCAATAAAATAATCAAGCTACATTATGATAATCGGAATACGATAAAAAGTATAAGATTAGAATTAATAAAATGTGTAGTTTAATTATAAAGTGCAAAACCATACAAGAGTATTATGATCATTTTTAATTGTAATTAGTCTCTCTCTCTCTCTCTATATAAATAAATTAATAAGGACGTGTAATTTAATACAGAAGGCAAAACCGAACAATGATATTAAGTTTTTAATACACTTTTCTATATAATTATTTTCCCTACAAGACGTGACTGAAATTCAAATTTAAAACCTTTTAATAGCCTTGTAGTACTTGATAACTTGGCCTAATTCATTGATCAGCCCAAACTTGTGACGAACCTAGGAGTCAAGTGCTAATTGTCCGAGCCTTATTGAACTCACGATTCGGCTAATCCGGTTAGCAAGGCAGATCGACTACGCATCCTTGAGAGCCCGTCTATTTCAGATGCTCAAAGAGCTCGACAACGAACTTTTGGCGAATTCGACCATTTCTGGCAGTATCTGTCCCTCTCCTCCATATCTTCCTAAAAAATAGGAAAAATGGAAAAAATGACTAAAAGTAGCGGGAATTCACCCACTACCCATGAAGGAAATCAAGGGCAATATAAGGAAGAAATCAGGCATGTTTCAGGCCATCTTTAACTCTAGAAAGAAAAACAATCTCATTTCTATAACTAGAATACTCTCTGACTTAACCATTGGAGGCTCCCCCGTCGAAAACCCCTTTGGTCTTTTCGTGTTTCTTGCAGGTCATCCTAACGGTCGAAATTTCACCTCTCATCATTTGGTGCGGTGAACATAGAATATGAACCTCTTTTCAGACCTCAACTTAAACCCTGCACCGTTAGAAACTCAGGCAGACTTTGCCACTCACCCTGAAAAATAACTCATCCCCCACCAACAATGCCATAACCTCAGCATCCCCTGTTGTAGCCATTCCCAATGCATCCAGTCTCACCCCACAAGTAGCGCAGGACCTGCTAGCCCAACTATCAGCCATAGTTACCCAAGCCAATCCTTCCTCCCAACCAGCTAGCCTATCCCACCTGCTTGGCCCTCACAACCATTGAATAGAGATCCCTTCTCACCAGAGTGGTTTCACCAGCTTCGGGATCAATAGTTACCCTAACAACCGAGTAGTTCGAGAGGCTCCTTTAAGATCGGATTACCAGATACCATAACAGGAACACCTTGCAATACACGATAACTTTCGCTCCCTACTTTTTTGAGAAATCCTGGCCGCTCCATTCCCCAAAATTCGCGTTCCAAATTTGTCAAGGTATAATGGCAATGTCGACCCCCAAGCACATATCGATCAATTCCAATACACCATACTGGTCCTGACTGCATACGATACCGTACTATGTAAGATCTTCCCACAGACCTTGATGAACTTGGCTCAAATCTGGTTTCACAACCTTTTCAAGCACTCCATTGAAAGTTTTGAACAGTTTATATGTTTATCGCGGAGTTTATAGTAGCGATCAGATCGAATAAGGTGTTCGCTGATTTGAATCGAGTAATATAGGACAAGGAAGAATCTATACGGGCCTATGTGGAGAGATTTAATGTGAAAGCAATGGACATAAAAAAACCCTTAATTTGGAGGTGGCCATCACGGCACTCATCAGAAATACGAGGGTGTCAAGATTTTAGTGACTCCTTGAGCAAGAAGCCCTCAAATGCCTTCACCGAGGTCATAAATACATCCAAATGGATGAAGCCTGACGCATGTGCCTTAGCTCGCACGGTGGCTCAGAGATAGGAAGAGAAGGAAAGGATCTCGAAAGGTTAGCTCGGGACCAGGGAACGAACAATTGACACGAATCAAGACGTACAGAGAAAGTAGTTCGTCCAACCGTACATACACAGTTTTCACCATAAATCTGGAGAAAAGAAGGAAGAGGTTCACACCCCTCAATAGGAACAGGGAAGATATCCTTGCCTAAATGAAGCATAACGAAAAAATTACTTGATCCAGATCAATGAGGGCAGACCCTAACAAAGATCAGAACCTCTATTATGCCTTTCACAGGGATAGGAGGTACGTGGCAGAAGAATGCAAGCAGCTGAAACGAGAAATAGAACACTTGGTGAGGAGAGGGACCCTGGCACAGTTTGTGAAATAGGATGATAGAGCTAAGAGGCACGGGTCTCGCATACCTCTATCAAATAGGAACTGAGCTAGTCCGAGCAAGAAGACGTCAGCCAGTGTAATCCATGTAATAGCAGGAAGAGCAAGAAGGCAAGTGTTGCCATCAAAAAAAGTACTGACACCTCGGTCTAAGTAGTTCAGGTCACAGTAATCGATCGCTCCAATGTTAACATCCGCACAGTGATACGCTAGTGGTCAAAGCAATCATTCGAGATTTTCTAGTCCAGAGGATACTAATTGACACAGAGAGTGCGATCAACTTGATCACCCTACAGTCATACAAGGCCCTAAGAGTGTCAGAGAATCACCTTGAGAAAGTCAACACCCCCTCATTAGCCTTTTTGGATACCCCGTCAAGGTAGAAGGACTAGCAAATTTGCTAGTCCAGTTGGGAGATGATGCAATAGTTCGGACATGCAGTGCAAATTTCATGATAGTTAACATTCCTTTGTCATACAATGTAATTTTTGGCCAGCCTTTATTGGTCGCAGTCGATGCTTATGTGTCTATGTAGAGTTTGGTACTCAAGATTTCGACAGGAGAGGGGACATGATATTAAGGAGAAATCAAAAAGCGGCTCGGAAGACATACATGACCATGCTAAAGGAGGCTAACTAGGCTCTTCCCCTTGACATGATTGACACACCTGACATAGGGGATCGAAAGGTTGAACCAGGGGAAGTGTTACGAGTAATCGAGCTAGCTCCTGGGGAAAATCATTCAAATATCAACCAACAAAAAGGGTTCAGACAAGGAAGCACTCCTTTTTGTGCTCAGGGAATTCATGGATATATTTGCCTGACAGCCCTCAGACATTAAGGATGTATCAAAAGATCTGATAACTCACTCTTTGAACACTCGCCCAAAATGAAAACCAGTCAAGCAGAAAAAGAAAAATATACCTCAGAAAGATAGTTGGCCGTGGAGTGGGAGACAAACACCTTGCTGGAGAATGAATTCATCAGAGAGGTCTTTTATCCGGACTGGCTAGCTAATGTAGTGCTTGTCAAGAAGGCTACCAAAAAATGGCGTATATGTATAGACTTTATAGATCTCAATAAAGCATTTCCAAAAGACAGCTATCCCCTACTAAATATAGATCTCCTGGTGGACTCCATAGCTGGGTTCGAAGAGTATACCTTCCTCAATGCATCGATGGGCTACCATCAAATTCCAATGAATCCAACAGATGAGGAAAAAATGGCTTTCATCACTCATCGAGATACTTATTGTTATCAGATTATGCCTTTTGGACTAAAAAATACAGGTGCTACATATCAGAGATTGATGAACCAGCTATTCACCAACCAGCTAGGAAGGAATATGAAAGTATACGTGGACGACATGATCGTTAAAAGCAAGGTCTTTGTGAATCTGCCATCCGAACTCAGAGAGACTTTCCTTACTCTAAGAAAAGCAGCCTCAATCTGAACCCAAAGAAGTGCTTCTTTAGGTGTAGTTTGGAAAATTTTCCTTGGTTTCATAATATCGAATGGAGGAATATAAGCCAATCTCGAGAAGATCAGGGCGATCCTGGATCCCCAAAAATAGTTCGGGAATCAGAGCTCTGGAGAGGTTTATCTCCTGTTCGGCCAAATGGTGTTTGCCATTTTACCAGGTGATTAACAATTTGAAGGGTTTCAGATGGACGAAAGAGTGCCAACAAGCCTTTAAGGCTTTGAAGCAGTTCCTTACCATACCACCCTTGCCCAGCAGGCCAAAGGTCAGTGAAACCCTGTATGTCTACCTAGCAGTCTCTGAGGGAGCGGTAGGCGCAGTTCTAGTACGAAAAGAAGAGAGCCAGCAGTTCCCAGTCTACTACACAAGCAAAGTCCTGCGAGGAACCGAACTGAAGTACCCCATCCTAGAGCAGTTGGCCTTCACATTAATCATCTCCACGGCGAAGTTACGTCCGTACTTTCAGGCCCACACAATCGTAGTACGCACCAATTCTAATCTAAGAAATGTGTTGCAAATACCAGAGGCCTCGGGAAGGTTAACGAAGTGGTAGCCCGCCTTAGTAAGTTCGATGTCAAGTATGAGCCGCACCTAACAATGAAGGCACAAGCCCTGGCTGACTTTGTGGCAGATTTACACACACTGGTTCCCAAACAGGTGAATGAGGCATGGAAGTTGCATGTTGACAGGGCCATTTGTTCGAAAGGGGTTGGAGCTAGGGTGCTACTGATGAGCCCAAGCACAATCTGTATCCTGACAATGGCACATCTAGCGTTCCCAGCTACAAACAACGTGGCAAAGTATGAAGCCTATGTATTGGACTATAACTAGCAACAGAGATAATACCTTACATACTAGAGATCTTCTCTGACTCACAACTAGTCGTAAGCCAGCTAAAGGGAGTGTTTGAAGCAAATGAGAGCTCTATGGTCTGATACAAAAAATTGATGACCCGCCCTCTTGGCCAAACTTAAAGCAGGAGAAAGTACTTGGTTAGTCATGCAGATATCCGGGGCAGAGAATCAAGAGGCAGATAACCTAGCAAAATAAGCTTCCCTCAATAGCACGGTATAGAACACTGACATTATTTATCTAACAATGTCGCAACCAACTTATAAAACCTATCAGGTCCGAGTACAAGAGCCATTAGACAAGTGGTGCCTCCCCATTTATTAGTATTTGATAGCAGATACTTTTCCGAAAGACCGTACACAAACCCAAAAGATATTACAAAAGGCGAGCTTATATGTTGTGCTCAATGAAAAGCTGTACAGGCTATCTTTCTCAAATCCTTGGACTCTGTGTGTAAGTACGAAAGAAGGAAAATACATCTTGAAGGAGATCCATTAGGGGATTTGTGAAGCTCATGAAGGAGCACAAACTATAGCACGAAAGGCACTCCTAGAGGGATATTATTAGCCCACGATAGAGTCAGATACCAAGGCACTAGTCCAGAAATGCGATAAATGCCAAAAATTTGCCAACATCACACACAGCAGCTCAGCGAAGCAGAAAATGATTGACAGCTCGTGGCCATTCACCCAATGGGGATTGACATACTGAGACCTTTTCCTCCAGCAATCGGTCAAAGAAAATTCCTGGTTATCGCTGTTGACCATTTCATCAAAAGGGTGAAAGCCAAGCCCCTCGCCACAATCACCCCACCCAACATCATAAAGTTCCTGCAGAAGAATGTGATCACCAGATTCTGTACACCACACTCCATCATTTTGGACAATGGTAAACAATTTGATTGTCATGTTTTCAGAACCTTTTGCTCAAAATTGAACATCCAGTTGTGCTTCACATCAGTCTACCATCCCCAGTCTAATAGGATGATCGAGGTCACCAACAGAACCAACCTATCTGGGCTGAAAAAATGTTTGGAGGAAGCCAAAGGACTCTGGACAGATGAACTTAACAGCGTGCTCTAGGCATACCAGACATCACCCCGAACAGCAATTGGAACAACGCCCTTCTCCCTAACTTATGGAACAGAAGCGGTCATTCCATGTGAGATCGGTGTTTTGAGCTCACGGGACTCCCAACATGATGATGCAAATAAAGCCAATCTACTTTACCAATTAGATCAACTAGAAGACCAGAGAGAGCACGCCTAAATACAGGTCGCCGCCTACAAGTAATGCATGGCATCATTTCTCGATCGAAGGGCAAAATCGAAGTCATTACGTATGGGATAATTGGTTTTGAAGAAAGTTATATCTCCTCAGATGGCAATAGGAGTTGGCAATCTCAACCCAAACTGGGAAGGGGCATACATCATTCGCGAAGCTACAAAGGCCGACGCATACAAACTAGAAGACTCCACCAGTAAAATTTTGCCACACTCATGGAATGTTTTAAGCCTTAAGCTCTACTGCCAATAGCTCAGAAGTATCCTCTCTTTATTCGTTTACAATAGTTTGGCATTTTTGGTACTTCAGTTTTAATCTTGACAATTGTACTTTTGAGCTCATCGGCGACCACCACCCTCCGAGCACATTCAATGAAAGTCGTTCGAATCATTAAGCAAACGATACTCTGACTTTAAGTCTTGTGCTTATACTTTAATACAGTTCGATAAAATCACCATTCTAGGCAGAATCGCCGATCAAGTTATTTATCAAGCCAAGGTCGGTGTTGTCGCCATTTCAGTTTTAATCTTGGCAATTGTGCTTTTTTGGGCTCATCAGCAAACACCGCCATCTAAACACATTCAATGAAATTTAATGTGGTTCAAAAAAATCGCTATTCACCTATTTATTTCAGGAAAAAATTGCCAATCAAGTTATTTATCAAGCCTACAGCTCGGCGCTAGTCAAG
>CM075807.1:2853431-3157470 GCA_037975025.1 Excoecaria agallocha | reverse complement strand
TTAACTATTATTATTTTTTGACCAAAAAACTATACTAGTAGATATGGAACAATCTGAATTCAAAATTTGAGCTAGCTAGGATTCACAATTTAAGGTTATACGTCAATATGATGGATGGATGTTATGACTTTTGGATTATAAGGATATAAATCAATTGGTGCATGTTTCAAAATGGAAAAAAATAAAAAATAAAAAAATCCCAACAATCAGTTGATGGTGTGAAATGTGGAGTCATTAGTCTTATATCGATTGTGGCGTCATATTGTCATACGTGTTTATTTCAAGACCAAAGCTAAAGTTTACAAAGTCCTAGACATATACTGAATTGTTATGAGGAGCCCTAAATGATGGAATTTAAGGAAATAAAAAGAAAAAAAACAAAGACGGGATGGGTGTATGTGATAGATAAGAAGAAATAAGAGACCTTATCCCTGAACACAAGGGAAAAGAATTGATGAATAGAATCATGCAAGTAACGGAAAATTTATGAATACAAAAACAATGGAACGTACGTATATAGTTTCCGAATCAAAAATAAAATAAAATAAAACAGTTTCCTCATTAATGGAGGTTTTTGGACTATTTTGAGGCACACAGGCCGAAAGGATACCTTAAATTCTGCAGAGCTTATAAAACAAAAACAGCAGCTTCCTAAGCAATTGCATTCCATTCTTTTTTGTCTCAACTTAGCCTTTCTGTTATCAATATTTAATGCATTTAGGCTATGTTTTATACGAAGGATTGTAATGTAATGAATTAGGTAATGTAATGGATTAAAAAATGTACTATAATACAATGTAATTATGATTACATTACTATGTTTGATAACATTAGTAATGTAATGTAATAACAAATACATTCTTATGTTTGGTTGTATTATATACATGTTTTGAAATGTAATCATAAATTATCAAAAAATATTTTTAAATGATTATTTTATTTTTTTAATTATTTTATATACTTATATATTTATAATAAATAAATATATAAAAATCCAAATTTAATAAAACATAATATTAAAAAAATTATATTAAAAATGCAAATTTATAAAAAATACGATTTTTAACTCTAATATTCAAAGTAAGGTTTACATATTAATAATAACTAAAAAAATCAAATAAATTGTTTAAAAATACTCAAATATCCCCATTAAGTAAACTTTTCACCCAAATTTCTTTTTCATCATCAGGTATAGTAAAAAATATATCAGTTGTTTAAAGATCACAATCAATTTTTCTTGTTGCCTGATGTCTTTCACGCATACTCATACCACTCAATTTTGTCAACTCACTGTTGATCATCAATCTCTTCTCATTTGCATCGCCATCTTCTAATGCTCGACTAAGCCTATCACTAGCCTTTCCAATTTTCATGCTAATAATAGAAGCTGACTCTTTAATAACTTTAGCCAAACTTGAAATACTTTCACTTCTACTCTTTTTTGCCTCAGAAACATTTTCGTTTGCCCCAAAAAATGAAGCAGAATCATTCGGAATAGAGCTTACTTCATTTTCATTGACTTCATTGATTGTTTGTTTGTCCAACTTTTCTATAATATCTGCAGCTGTTTCAGAATCTTTTCCGATTGCACGGTCTTTTTCAAAAACAATACAGAGCTCTTCATAAAATAAAAAAGATTTGAACCTGAATGATTGAGCATCCGGATGACTCTACAAAAATATACAACCATTTTTAGATTAATAATTTTTAGATTTAAAAAAAATATTTGTAAAAAAAAAATTATAATCGCACCTTTAAATATTTATCTCAGACTGCATTTTTTGCTGTAATATATTTTCGATCTGAGTCCCAACCAAATGTACTGCAATTATAACCAGCCAACATATCATGCACAATACCAAAATTAGCTCTTAAACTTCTCACTTTTAACTCGATGTGAGACTTCGCTTTAATTCCACAATTTGGTAACTTTTCTTTAAAACTATCTTTCACAGCATTAAACACTACCATTTATACTAGTTCCCCAAAAATGAAAACTTTGTATATATCTATTATTATATATTTATTAGAAGCACTTAATATATAAAAGTAACTTTATACATATGATAAATAAATTCAAAATAATAATTGAACAGCTCCAGAATAAAGCGGACAAAAAAGTAGCGGTTGGAGACTCAAAACAGCTAGTAATGGCTATTTTATATTAAAAAAATATCACAGATGCATGCTTACAGAAGTCATAGACAACTGGTTTCGGAGTCACATCGACTTGGGATCCTCAAATTCGTTCAGAGCCACAACCAAAGGATATGTGCATATATAAAACTTAAAGGGAAAAAGGAACACAATACAAATTGCTGATATTAACTACCAATCGAAAAGTCACAACCAAAGGGTATGTGCATATATAAAACTTAAAGGAGCCGCACAATCAGTAAGAAAAATGGAGCAAGTGTTGCATTTGCATATGTAAGATGTCAAGATTTGTTGGATTTTTAAGTTTTCAACACTATAGGCTTGATATTACTATTATTGTGATTAACGAAAAAGATCAGGTTTGAAGTGAATTCGCCATTTCAGGTCCCTTTTCAGGATAGGCATAAAGCAGCTTATAAGTTAGCAGAATTAGAATAGTCTATATTATCAATCCATCAATCAGCTTATCATGCTTATGACTTCTATTAATATCTCAAACATTACATCAGGACAATGAAGAAATTCCCAAATTTACAGCAAACAATCATGCTATAACTTATATATATGTTATGTTATGACAGAGATCATACAACAAACAATCTTTTTAACAGGGACACTTCAAATCCAACTACAAGAAAACACAAACTTCATACTCCTATTTGTATAATCGCTTTTTTGTTCATGATAATGCTGTTATTTCCATTCTATCAATGACTCGTCTATTTGAAAGTAAATAAGTATATTGTAGGACATGAGCATTATGATGGTGAACTTGATTAGCTTTCAACAAGTACAAACTCACCTAACTACCCTTCATTTTCATGTATTTATAATTAGATACCCACTACTATAACACGCAGTGGCGAAGCCAGGTTTTACGATTAAGGAGGGCAAAAATTTAAGTCATGTTTAAAAAAAATATAACATAAATATTATAAATAAATTATTAAATAAAAAATATTCATTAATATATTTAAAAAATTTACAATTACACTCTACGAATTTATATGCATTGATCGCAACAAATAATGATTTCGTTATCAATAGTATTAAATACATTTTTTTAAATATAAGTGATAAACAATCAAACATCTATGTATTTCTTATTTTGTTACGTAATCAATTTTTTACATATTTTATAGCAAAAAATATTCTTTCAATTGTTATAGTTGCAACGGATAAAACAAGTGATAAAACGATGAATTTATAAATCAAATGATATAAAATAACCTTTTTTGTTGGTATCATTTTTTTCAGCAAGATCACTAATTTCTATAATATTTGAAAACTTACTATTAGACCTCATATCAATGATATATGTTTTCGATTGATTTTTAAGAATCATGAGCAGAATAATAGAATAAAATTAAGTAATACGGAGTAAATTGCCTTTATTATATGCAAAGAAGATCCCATAATTGTCAAATATTACAAATGGATATTTAATTTGTTCGTGTATATTTAAAATGGAACTAAATTTTACAAATTACTATTGAATTTAATTTTTCATGCTTTTAAAAGAATTAGAATTGAAAATAAACTCCACAAAAATTAATAAAAATATACAAATATGAAATATTGCTAATACTTGAGAGACATAAAAGTAAAAAAAAAAAATTGCAAAACTGAATTACTAACATATAACTAAAGATAATTTTTTATTGTAATTTTTATTTTTTTTCTCAAATTTAGCTTATTTTTTAAAAAATTTAAGAAATAAAAATAGAATTTTGTACTTTTATTTTTTATTGATCGAAAACTTGAAAAATAAATTAAAGATAAAGGGGTAAAAATAAAATTTTAAAGGGATATATATATATATATATATATTTCAAAAACAATTGAAAAAATAAATAAATGTAGATGAAGAATGAATAGATCGGGAAAGAAGAGGAGAAACTGACCGAATTGAATTCAGAACAGAAAGAAAATCCGAGCAGATAAATGGGATCTGAAGTAAGAAGAGGTGGTGGTGACCAGCAAAGGACAGCGTTGACAAGCGGAGGACGGTATTAGCAGGTGTGGCGGCGGCGGCTGTAGAGGCGAAGGGGAAGATTGGTGAGAGACGCACGCATAGCTTGAGAGAAATAAGGAGAGATGGTCAACTAATGTAATAAAAAATACCAGCAAATTTTACGGATTAGATAATACATCTATAGATGTATTCAAAAATACCCTTGTATTTACCATTACATTACCATATAAAAACTGTACATTAACAAACAAGGGATTAATGACCCTTTGAATTACATTACATTACAGTGCAGCTTACCAAACATACCCTTAATTTCTGCTATTTGACCCTATCTTCTAATCACCTTCGGTTTTGGATTTTGACCATTCCCTCAATATATACGCACGCACGCACAACTTTTTTTATAGAGAAGAATGAAGTGAATGCTCCAACCTCAGCATAATTTCAATACATTAGTACTAGTTTTAGTACTGCAATGTCTCTGAGGAAGCCTCTCAAATATATATTCATATACAATTCGTTGAGAATTGCTTAATACTTCTTTTATTTCACTTTAAGTTATCAATTTCACCTTAATACAATAACCAAGGAAATTGTTGGTAAATCTTTATTTTATAAAAATACATTAGACGTTAACTAAATTGTCATTTTTTAATTTTGAGTATTCATTTAATTTTTATATGATCAAAACTAAATTTATCATTATATTAATTTTTTTTATACAATTAAATTCATGTTTGCGAAGTGGACAGTTTACATATGACATTCATTAATGGATATATAAATTTAATCTTGATAGTGCTGCAGTTATTAGTATCTAATACAAATGTCTTAAAGCATAGAAAAGTAAGTATTTTAGGAGAAATGGTAAAACAGTATACTTTTGTCCCTTAACAAAATAGTTATTAGTTTGTGTTTATTTTATTTTATTTTTTCAAATTTTATTATGAAAAGTTAAAGTATTATTCTGTACCATACTGGGGATAAAATTAACAATATCAAATAATATAGGGGTAAATCCATCTCTAGCCTCTTCAACTTGTCCTAAAATTTCATTTTGGTACCTCAACTCTTTTAAGACCGAATAAACACTTCTTCTCTCAAAATTCGAACCTTTTAGACCCAATTTATTGGCACAGCAGCAACTACAGCTTATAAAAAATTTCAAGTGCGTGAAGCAATGTGTACCTGCAACAAACGGTAAAAAATTTAGGAGATAAATGCTATCTCCTATTTTTGTTCTTCATCAATAAACTCCATCTCCTCTCTTATCTCGGTAGCCCATCACCCTAATTTCTCTATTCTCTCTCTTGTTACAGACAAAATCTTGTTTCTTTCACTCGAGTTTTCTTTTTATCTCAGATTCTAGTTGACATTTGTGTTGTGATTTTTGAAGCATCTCAAGTTTCTCCAATGAATGTGTTACGACATAAATCAGCCTCGCGGAGATTTGTCATTGTGGTGAGTATACAGTGATGAATGTTGGATGGAAGCAATTGAATCCTGGAAGGAGGTTTGTTGCATGCAGGCTTAGAAGGTAATTATTTGTTAGTTTATTTTCATTTTATAACTGTCCTACAGTGTGTATACTGTGATTGATGATTTTTGTGATCTGTATTAGGAGGAAAGAGGTTGTGGATACTTTAGATGGGTTAATGAAGAGTTTTCTGATCAGGAAAAAAATGTATTACTTAACAAGATCAAGCTATATGAGAAGGCAAAGGAAGAAAAGAAAAGGAAAGTCAGAAAGAGGTGTTTGACATGGTTAACCGATGGGATTTTAATTTTAGTTTTGTGGGTGTTGGTTTTGTTATGGGGATGTTCTATAATTTTCATATGTGTATTTTTGTGGGAAATTGATGATGTGATTTGGATTTTTTAGCTAAACTTGATGTAAGCTATTTGGTAAGTGAATCAAGGGAGAAACACCTTGAATAAATTTTGTATATGTACACATACAATATATATATATATATATATTCTCTTATATAATATTATATGTATACATATACACATGTATAATTCACACCAACACTTAATTGTAATTTTCTATAAAAACAGCATCAACTAATAAAATTTTACCAAATATTTATAATATTTTCTCCCTCAGTTATCGACAACCGCTATCGGTTATTTTTAAATCTTACATGTATTCAGTTTTATATATGAGAAAAATGGGTCAAATATTCCATTAATTGGTTATAAAAATTAAATATTTTTTTTGCAATAGTTTGAATAATTATTATTTTTGAATTAATTTTTAAAATCAAGTTAGACTCATAAAGCTATTAAGAGGTTTTTTTTCATACAATCTTTATAGCTTTCTGGTGCAACAAGCTCCATTTTATCCATGCCAATACCCAATGCCTAAGAGAATAGGACTTTCCCATGGAGTACTTCTTGAAGCTTAGGTACCTGAGAGCAGATGAAGACAATAGGGATTCAATATATTTAGCCTATAAATTTTAAATATTATTATTTTATTATTCTCACTATTTAAAGAACAAAGAGTCAACGAAATACAGGACTGAAAATATGTATTTTCCCATCATTTTGACCATACAATGTACATACATGCACATCTTATTTTTAGTTTGGGATGCCTCAATAATTTAGGCTACAATGTTTTATTATTTCTAAATTTTCTTTTTCATTTCCTTTTCCAATTTTTATCAGCTACATTTTGTAATTCTTCTATATATTTTTGTTTTCAATTTTCTCCCTTACAAAAAAAATATACCTGTAAAATTTAATTACATATTCGGTACATCAAATATACTATAGTAAATATATAAATTGTTAACTCAAAAAATAACATTTTTAAAATTTTTTTATCAAATATAAAATTTTGGAGACTGAATTAAGAGAGATAGAAGTGGTTCTCTTTAAAAACAAATGTCTGTATCTCCACCATATCAGAAAAAGGTTAAATAAATAACAAGTTGTGGAGGGGGCCAAGTGTCCTTCGCTTTTCTAAGCTAATGGGTTGGTTTTAATTTGCCGTATACTATAAAATGCTATTAAAAACCCACTTACCCTTTTTAACTATTTAATTATGATCATATTTTAACTTTACCAGCCAATTATTAGTATTTAAGAGTTTATAAAAACAAAAATTAAATAAAAAGAAAAAAAGAAAAAAAGGCCAAAAGAGTGAAAATGCAATGCACCGAAAACCACCAAATTACAAAATCCATTTTGTTAGGGACATAATCCTAATCCAGAATAGGATATCCCCTAAAGCAAGTCTTAGTCTAATCAAGGAATCAACGTGACCCAACTAATTCTAGGACTTGATTTGGATTTTAGTTCTTGTGAAGCCATACAAGTGGGGGGTACAACAGGAAAATTAAAATTGGAGACAAGATTAGGACATAAGAATCCCAATTTCATCTTGTTCATCAGACATTTGGCATATAATCCGATACTTGGGACCAGTATTCAAGGGACCATCCACCTCATGCACACATTATTATTATTATTATGATGTCATTTTATAAATAAAGAAATTCAAAATAATGAATAAATAGTTAATAATTATACGCAGCCATATGCTATTAAATTAGGTCTCAGTCTTATTGAATTGATGTGTGGCAAATACACAACTAAAAAAGGTGACATATAAATATCATTAAAGTAACAATCCTCTACCACAACCAGACAATTGTTTATTAGGAATGAGAGGATAATTTCTTGATTAGTATACTAACACTTACAGTATAGGTGGAGATCAGATCATCAATATTAAACTCAGATAAGTAATGATAGAATAGAACTGGGTATGTGAATCTGATACGTCCAAACAAAAAGAAAACCAAGCCATCACTAACATATGCATAGGAACAAATTTAGATATTAAATAAATATAACTTTTTAAATCACAACTTAACAAAGATATTTTGCGTTCTTATTCTATAAAATAAAAAAGATTGAAAAAATTTTTATATATATATATAAATAATACGTCATTTATATTATGATTATGACTATATATATTATCTGGTAGATCCAAAAAGACATGTAGGGTCCAAGCGGAAATAAAGACAAATAAATAAGGGAAATGTTAAAAGGTTTTTGTGTAAATTTTCACAGAGACAACTCTTATCAAAGTCGAAATTGCATGTAGCAATCCGTAACCCCACCACAAACCCACACCCATCATGGGAATGCACGATCATGACCATGACAATGACATTCTTTCATTCTTCACTATGCATCTCTTGCTATGATGTATAATCGTCATCATGATTGATGTTATTATAGCATACATATATACATACATACATATACATACATCAATTAATTACGGCTGTCACCATAAGAAAAATATATGAAATATAACGCTATATTAAAAGAAAGAAAAAATTGCAACTGCCAAATCATCAAATCTATCATCAGCGTCACAAAAAGTAAGTTTAAATCTGGCCGACTCATAATATAAATATATATTGAGTCTAAAAATTTAATAAAATAAAAAAATTCAGAAAACCGATTATGCTATTTCCTTTTTTAATTTTTTTTATCACAACCTTATAATTCCAATTTTTTGTGTGGCCACTAAAATAATTAGGGCAGGAGATGGGATTGATTGGACTTGTGAGAAAGGAAATGGGAATCATTCAGAAATTGTAGTTTATAATAAACAGATCCAGTGGAGACGGGGTCGTCTCTGTTTCTGCTTCTGCTTCTGCTTCTGTGCTTCCATCACCATTACTCCCATACTTTTCTTTGTCTTCTTCTCTACTTTCTACTTCCAGATTAGGTTACTATTTCTCCATGATCCTGCACCACCTTTCTTTCAAATCTCTCTCTCTCTCTCTCTTTTTTTTTTTAATTACTCATATTACAATTTATCACTGTGACATATAATTAACCTATTATTCGCTCATAGTTAATTCCTGCTGATAGCTATCCGCTAGAAAATTCATTCTCTTCTCTATATGAAGAGATAAAATAATTTCTTTACACATATAGTATGTTATTTACTTTTCAATAAATCAAAATTTTTATATCACAGCTCATTCACTCAAATATCAAATGGAAAAGAAAATATATAATTACTACGTACACATTAAACTATATATATTTTTTTCGTTTTCCTCTGTATGTACCAAATAAAATAAAGTTGGACGAATGGGAAATGTTAGTGGAGGCACGTTTCAACGAAGAAAATATTATTTGTGATCATCAAATTCTACTAATGCAAAAGGTAGTTTAGAGAGGCTAGAAGTATACTTTAGCAAGAGAAAAAAACCATTAAAGGTGCATTCGGAAAATATTTTATTTTTAAATTTTAGTTTTTTTTTAAATAAAATTAAAATTTATTCGACAAATTTATTTTTATTTTGATTTTTGCTAAAATTTTAAAAAAATATTTTTTACACCAAAAAATAAAAATTAAAAATTTTCAAAATATAATTTTTAGGTTTTTTATATTTTTTAACAATTTAGTTACTTTATTTTTATTAACATTACCACTAATATCATCACTACACTATCGCTGTCGCTGCTACCACCACCACACCGCCATTGTTGCCATCAAACCGCTACCACCACCAATACTACCGCCGTCCCCACCGTTACTGCCACCACCATCACACCATCGCTGCTGTTGTTGCCACCAACAGACCGCCACCAACCACCATCGTCGCACTGTCACCATCATCGCCGCTGCCATCACCACAAAACTACCGCCGTGCGCCACTATCAAACCTACACCACCACTGCTATTGTCGCCGTCACCACCACCACTGCTATTGTTGCCGTCACCACCGCTACTATCGTTGTCACCAATATCGCCGCGCGCCGCTATAACTACCATCAGACTATTGTCGCTGCCGCCACCACTAAGATCATTATCATAATATACATAAATAATTTAAAAAGTATGATATAATTTTTAAATATATAATATATTCAGCCCAACATATAAATTAGGTGAAAATTAATTACGTGATAAATAATAATTTTTTTAAAACAGTATTGGGAAAGAAAAAGAATAAAAAGGGTTTGGTTTGTAATGTATATATATTTAAACCTTTGAGAAAAGTGTTCAAGCTTTAGAGATTTGGTATACGAATAAGAATAAAATGGATGATGTAGCCTACTCAATCTTTTTAACTTGGCATATTTAGCTATGCCTATATGATGTAGCCTATCCAATCTCTTTGTCAAAAGCAAATCCAACTCCATGTATATTGTAATGAAATCGACTTGGATCTAATTAAACGCCTAGAATTGTCTAAACCAGTGTTTTAAACTAGCAATCGTGAAATATTTAACATATTCTCTTTGCATCTAAAGTTGGAAATATACGGAAAATCTTTGGCGTGACATTTGCAAATGGCCCAAAATTAAAGATTATGGTATTTGAAGCATGACATCTGCGCGTGGCGCTCCATCAAAAGTTAGTGGTTTAGGATAACATGTGAAAAAAATTAAATTTGAGCCTAGTTTAACAAAAAAAAAAAAAGGTTTGTTGAGCGAGAGTTATCTAAATTTTTATAAAAAATATTTTATTTTTATAATTAATCGATACCATACTTAACTTATATTCAACTGCTTAAGAAAATATTCATTTTGCTTTTAATATAGAATTCTGAATTGACATAATATTTAAATAATAAAAGTTGTCATATGTATATATCTTAAATAATTAATAATTAAGCAGATGCTTTGACGTAAACAGATGCTAATTCTACGTAAGACTTTCCAAATCGGAAATTTGCACCTTAAACTCTCACTTTCGTTTGATTCCCTTAAAGAAAATCAAAGATATCTCCTCTATATCACGTAAATACTGTTTCAGCATTTTGCAAAGCTTCTGTAATTTGAATTTATTAATGATATAACACTTGAGTGTATAAATATTTAGCTCGGAGGGAATATTTTCACGATAAAGGCTTGCATTATGCATGAGCTCGATTCTTTTTAGTCTAATAATTTGGTATCCAAAGTACGCCGATATGACACATGAACTCAATTCTTATCAACTTAAACTTTTTTATTTTTTTTATATTGGAAAAAAAAACTTTTTATTTTTTGTTTTTATATAAGGAAGGAACATATAATCAATTTACAAGTGTCGGAAAAGGAATCGGAAGCAAAACTGTTCATTGACATTTTCTCAACATAAAATCAAATCTTTTTTTTTTAAAAAAGGACCTTTATAAAAGAAAAAGAAATCAAATCAAATCCTTATATATATATATATACACACACCCACAACACAACAGTTCACAACCATGGATGAATCCGTGTTAATAATAGGAGCACTTTAGCCCTGCCCTCAAGATTTTCATTTATTTCCTTTATTTTTTTTCCAATGAAAAAAGTAAAAAAAAAGAAACAAATTGCTTTATCTCCATTGTTAATCTTATTACAAAAAAAAAAATTAGTTAAAGGGATCCTTAGCTACTAGCTTGGTAAAACATTAGTAAAGTGATTAAGCAACACAAAGCTAGTCCTAATTAAGAGATTAGGTGATGAAGAAGATATGAAGATTTTCTGTCTAGATCCTGTGTATGAGAAGAGACAATACATGCATCATTGGATTTAGGGGTGTCCAAAAATAGATTAAATGAATTAGAATAAGATTTAAATTTAATTTATATAGTATATTTTATGAGATGATATATAATTTAAATCTATTTTTTTCTTAAATAAATTGAGGCAAAGCATAATTGTAATCTATTTAATTTATTACTGAACACCCCTTAATATAAAAAGAGTAATGATGCAGGTGTAAACAAGATTTTAGCGAAATGATAGGGTAGTGTTAATTGGAAGAAGGGGAAGTGAGAAATCCAATGCATGTAATCCAGGTGTAAGGGCGAAGAGAGATGGACCGATGGATGGTGCATATAGCTGGGGATTCGGCAGAGGCAGGGCCTCACCCTAATGTCGGTCTCTTTGCATACAAAAATGTGAATGTTGATAAAATGAAAAGAAATGACAATACATTCATTTTTCTTCTCTTAAGTACAATTCACATTAATACATAAACTAAAAATATTCAAACCCTATCTCTGCCCTTATTGTCTCCCTCTTCGATCTGTCAAATCTCCAATTTCATCTCTCTACGCAACTCTTCCTTATTTCCCTTTTTAATTTATATTAATTCTCACTTAGTTCTTGCAATCTTTCTCTAGATTGCTATACTTTTTCCTCTACGTTTGTGTTTTTTTATTGAATTTCTATACAATCATAAAAGCACTTGTTTATAAATTAGTTATATTTGAGCCATAATGATGTTGCAATAGATAATAAAAGCTCGTTCTTAAATCGATTTTAAGATAAACTACATCATTTGTGAACCACAATGATAAAATTCAATAACTCTTGAAGTCTAATTGAAATTTTATATAACTCTGTGTTATCAAATCGAATATGGAAGGGACATGAGATGTGGTACGAGTGGATATTTATGGACCAATTCAATGATAAAATAATATATATACAAAGTTGGTTGAAAAAATAAAACGAGTGATAATTAATATACGTAAGTGTCAATATATTGCTGATCGGATTCTTGTACCCAACTTATCAGTCTCGCCAATCTAATCCTTAAATTTTTGGAGCATCTCAATTTGACGTATCTTGTAAATTTACTCACTAGCAAGCACATTTTTTTTTACCATAAAATGCTGATTTGAGCTATTAAATTTTGAAATAACCACAACAATTTATTCATACATGCTTCAAATATGTAAATGGCACAATTGAAATTATATAAGTACTATTTTTCTCTCTCTTTCCCTTTTTTTTATTATATTGTGTCTTAGTTGTTGGAAAAATATGTTATCACTTTAAATATCGCCTTTTAACCCATTGAATCAAGTGTGAATAAATTCCGTCTACATGTCATCACTTTACTTTTAAATTAAGACTTAATATCTAAAATACTTCCTGAATTTATATTTATTTTCATAATTAATAATTAAATTTTTATCTTATTTAGATTACCACTTAAACTTCAAATATCACCATACATCACCACCTAAACTTCAAATAATGATGATAATTTACTACTTGAACATATAAAATTATTGAACAATATTTATTATTATATGTCAATATTAGTTGAAATTGAGATAGTAAATTATTATCATTATTTAAGTTTAGATAGCAATTTAAGATAATATTTGAAATTCAGGTAATAATTTAAATGCGATAAAAGTTCAGATATTAATTATAAAAATAAATATAAATTCATAAGGGTATTTTAGATATTTAGCATTAAATCCATATAATTGTAAACGTATTAGAATATAAAATATATATTGAATTGGATTTTCGAAATATAGTACAAAGTTGGCAAAATTTGACCGGTTCATACATATTTTTTATGTATATTAAGCCAACATTATTGCCAATAATTAGATTTGATGAATCCTTAAATAAAGGATTTGCGTTAAATAAATTGTATAGTACGTGAGAAATTGGAACATAACTATGGCTTGAATTTGTAGGTCATACATGCCTACATGAAGTCAAAGCTTCATGTCACCATCCCTTAAAACATGGATATTACGAGAAGGGAACAAAGAATTTAACTGTTTTAGTTTGGTTACATTTAAAATATTTACAATTTTTGAATAATAAACATACGTAGGTTTTTGCCTAGTCAATTTGAAGGTCTCGATGTCGAAAGAATTATCAGGTAATACCTTTCTCAGTTTTGTCCTGTACTTTAATATACATGTTCAAAAAAGAAAAAGAAAAAAAAAGGCTTTTTAATTAATTAATTAATTAATTAAGTAATACCTCGAGCCAAACTATGAAACCCGATCTTCTTTAATCTTTTTGGTGGGTCAACTACTTGATAAAGACTGCTAGCTAGGTACCCAGCTAAAGCCCTAGTTTAATAAATTGAATTTCCAACTGTAGTAAGCAAATATTTTAATAACAAAAACCTTGTTATATATCTAATTTCGTTCCCATTAGGCAAGACAAAGTAGCAAGAAGATTGTGAAGATGTTGCCTAGTTGTCAATTATATTATAGTAATAGAGAAGTTGGGTTCCCACTAGTAGCTAGCTAGCTAGGTTTCCAAATTAAATTAATAATTATTTCAAAGACAAAAGTGTAAATTTTGATTTATCACAATGTTCTAAATATATTTTGTAGCATGTGATATCCAAAAAGAGACATAACCTAATGCAAGGACTTGATGTTTCGTATTGACCCTACAATGTTGGTTGTGCTTGAAAAATTTATATTCATTACTAAATGACGGGATATAAAAGGGGTTCGTACGGATCTATTATAAGCTACATTACAAAACAGTGAGGAAACAAGATCCCTTGCCATTATCATTTTCGAGGAATTTGTCTATTTGGTATTTGTCTCTAACTGTTTTCGCTCTTTGTGTTATTTATCATCTGGGTGAAACATGTGTATAGGACCCATGTTCTTCTTCTTGACTCTAACAATTTTCTTCACTTCATATCTTGTATGTGTCTCTCTGAATCTTGTACATGTATAAACCCTAGCCTTGGTATTAGGGTTTCCTGTTAGTGGTCCTAACTCCCCTCAAACCCTAATTATTCTTTATAAGTTTGATTGGTGAGTAAAGAACAACTCCTGTTGAAACAAACATTTGTTTATTCTACTATTTCCATGACTATCGGTTATAAAAAAAAATATATATATATTTTCTATATGTTTCATACTTTAAATTTTCTGCATATATTTGGTCCAATACATGAGAGGAGTGTATGAGTATCGATCCTATTTTGGCTAGTTATAAAAATATAATAGTACTATTCATGATGACTTGGACAGTTCTAATATTACGAGTTAACTTTTTAAATTGATTTAAATTCAAGTTTATTTTATTTAATATGGTATCAAAATCAAAAGTCATGCAATATCAACCACATGCAGATGTTCAGTCAGTGAACTTTAAGCTTCAAGTTTCGTGTATATTTTTAGCTTTAGCTAATACAATACTCCTTATATCTCACAAGTTAATTTTTGGAATTAAATTATTTGGTTGAAATTAAACAGTTAATTATTAAAAAATAGACCTAAATAATGACCATATAGTTAATAAAAGTTTAATGGAGCATCAAAATGGAGAGCAAAAGCCAAAAACTTCGCAAGAATCATGTGTTGTATAATGTGATTATCATGCCTTGCCAGCTCTTTCGACATGAAAATCATTTATTTTGATCCGATCAAAGTTAAATACAAATTGAATAACGCTTAATTAACTAAGATTCCGAACCATATCTCTAACAGGAGACACTATTAGCTCATCTCCAAGAATATTATTTATTCTAAGTTTAATTTAGTGAGTCAATAAAATCAAAGGTCTTTGGCTTTTTATCAATATTCAAATCAACACAAAAATATCTCTCTCGATTCCAAAAATCTAATTAATGGTCCCTCGACAATCATCTAGACAAAGAATAATATGATCGGTGAAATGTTGGTGGATTCTAGGATCATCTTAAGCATCTTAGGTTTTGTTTAATGACGAGTTTGAATGATCTCTTTTCCTAACTTTATCTATTTATTTAATTCCTTCTCACTTTAATTATTCTAATCCCAATATTTTCCAATAACTTAAGTATATATCATGATATATGCTTCTCCTATTTTGACCTCCAATCATATGCATAATATAATACAGATAGAGCAGCTTTTGTATTATTTATTTTGAGTTTTAAACAACTCATATTAATTAATTTCTAATCATCATTATCATAGTTGTCATTATTGTCATCGCAATCGCTATTTTTTTTTATATTACTATCATCATCGTCATCTTCACATCTCGTGTAATAGTCGTGGTCACAAATGGTCACAATCATAATCATCATTTTCTTAAGTCTACTTCTTGTTGCTAATTAAAAAAGGTTAGGGTAATTATACAGTGACCATTATTTTTTTCCCCTTTTGGCATCTATTGTTTGCTAGCATGCATGAGTTATACAAGCTAAAAATTATTTAATTAGCGTAAGGTATTTGGAAGTGATCAGTTCCAAATTGAATGTTTTTAATACATAAATTAAGATAATTATTATATATCTAAATTTATCTGGTGAAGTATTTTACATAATAAATAATAATATGAACAGTTAATCGTCAACTATTTATGTAATATACTCAAATTATAATTGAGAATCAATCCAATACCAAGCTAACTTAAATAAAATTATCTTTGCGGACATCTTGGATGATAGTCAACAAATTGAATTAATTATTGCTAAATGAGGAATTATTTTCAGAAAGAAGTTTACGTAATTCCATTTAAATATCATTTTAAAAATTGCTTAGGACAATAATTGAAAGTTTCCCATTGGCTAGGAGTCAAAATCAACCCAATAATAATCCCATAACTCCAAAGACTAAACCAACATAGATTTTTCAATGGGGTCCTTAAAATGTAGGATCCCATATGCCTTAGTTAATATTGTATAATCATATACATATATTAACATACCAATCATATATACAAATACAGTTAGATTCTCTCCTCAACGTACCAAAATATGTCTTGTATATATAAAATATATAGAAGCTAATAAAGAAAAGAAAATCACGAATATGCCAAATTCAGGAAACTTCAGTACGACTTGTCATTGGCTTCCCTTCATTTTCTTTCTAACTTAGATTAATATATCAACAATAATTTTAAAGGTCCTTTTCATATTGTTGGTTTTACAATTTATTAATTGTACATCACTAATTCTGCCATAATTTATTAAGATTAATCATTGACGATTAATTATAGAATTTTTAATTGATTCCAGGGAATATAGTGAATCACGTACAGTTGAATGATATTCAAAAAAAAAAAAATGAAACGGAGATCGAAGGATGTAGAACGGGGTGCATGGTGAATGATAGGGGTGCGTGATAGGGTGAAAAAAATGAGAGCGGATCGTGGGAGATGAGAGGGCAGAGTAGGAAAAAGTAGAGAGTGGATCGTGGCCGTCGAATGATGATAATGATGGTAATGATGATGATGATGATAATGAGAAAATCCAGATCGTATTAAGTGGAACAAAGCAGTTGTCATATTCAATAACTAACATATTCACTGTTTGATTAAAAAGATAAAAGTCGCTTTTGCAGCCCACTCATAAATCAACGGCCGAAATTCCTGGGAGTTGTCCACGTACCGTTTCTCCATTTCTTTTTCCGTTATTATTACTTACTACTTACCTATTATTGCTTGCTTTCGGGCGTAATTTGTAAATTAATTTCATCGAAAAAAAAATTCCTATATAACATACAGTATATAAATCAGGAATTTATACTTTAGAGTATGGTTGAAAATAAAAAAAATATATATATATTTTTTAATATTTTTCATTTAACAGATACTCAGTATGGAGGTATTTCCAGTTGGAAATGGTTGAGGATTCATTTTATCCATTAATTCCATATTAGATGTGCAATAATAATTACATAAACCAAAAGCACGATGAAACAGGTATATAGCCACGTGGAAGATGTGTAAGGGAAGAGATGGAAGCATGAAGGCCCCACGGTTAGGGATGGTGAAGAAGAAAGAGGATGATGGCTGATGATGAAGACGATGGTGTGATGATGGTATGTATGATGATGGGAATAAGGATGGTAAGTGAGAGTAAAAAACTTAATGATTCCAGATGGGGTCGGAAATTAAATGATTAAAATCGAAGTGGGGAGATTAAAACACCCACAAGACTGCGCAGCCACAGCCGCCATTTGCTCTTCTGGCCCCTCTTTTTATTTATTTTTTATTTTTTTCATTTTTCTGATTATTAATATTTACTACTCCTAGACAAATATATAATCATTTATTATTATTAATTAGAAGTATTTTGTTACTAGTCCTAGACAAACAGAAGAGATATACAACAGACAGGGACTTCAAAAAGCACTGAATTAAATAAAAATAAAATAAAAAGAAAGTGAGGGGATTCCAGAGAGAGAATTTTTTAAAATAAGAAAATAAAACCCAAATTTTTTTTAGTTTAATTTTATTTTATTTTTTAAAATAAGAAAATAAAACCCTGAAACCAGGTATTTATAGGAGCACTTGTAGCTCTGCAATGATGAACTACTCCCTGCCCAAAGAAACCAGCAAAGAAAAGAGTTTAAGTTAAACATTATATATTCCTTTTTATGGTTACCCCATCTCTTTTGATGGTAGTCTTCTCTGTACGAGTTGTTATTGCTTACAATACATACGAGTTCTTTAAAATCCCTCCATTTCTTTGTTTTCTTCCCTTCCGCAACCCCTGCCTGGTATCACTAATTTCGAAGGCATAGCTGTTTTGTTGCTTATTTCACACGTTTCTGTATCTATATAAAGCCAACCCTGCAATTGGGCAATCAAGAAATTTGGGGATTTGAATGGGAGAAGAGAGAATGATAGCGGTAAGAGAATTTGATCCGAGAAAAGATGGAGTGGGTGTTGAAGAAGTGGAGAGAAGATGTGAAGTCGGACCCAGCGGCAAGCTCTCTCTCTTCACCGACCTCTTGGGTGACCCAATTTGCAGGGTCCGCCACTCCCCTGCTTTCCTTATGCTGGTACATAACTCACTCGTAATTTTTTACCATTCTTGGGTCCATTCTATTCTCTCCTTTGTCTTTTTTCTCTTATTCAAAAATTTAATCTTTCTTTCTAATTTTGCCATAAACGAACAATACCAAAATACCCATTTCGTTTCTACGTGTGTTTCTTTTCCATTGATATGATCATCATGAGAGAAGAAAAGTCAGAATTAATCCAAAATTGTTGTGATTTGATAATAACAAATGCAATGTTGTTTCGTTTTCTAATGTGTGTAATGGAATTGATGAATAGGTGGCCGAGTTGGGTGAAGAGATAGTGGGGATGATAAGGGGTTGCATCAAAACCGTTACATGTGGCAAAAAGCTCTCTAGGCATGTCAAAAACAATGATCCTCCTAAACCTCTTCCTGTTTACACCAAAGTGGCTTACATTTTAGGCCTTCGCGTTTCTCCTTCTCATCGGTATGTGCTTCTTTTCTTTTCTTTTCTTTTTTACTATATACTTCCATAGTTGAACATTTAAGGGAAAAAAAAAGGTGGACCCATGAAAATTATACCTCACTAATCATTGTTTAAAAATGTCATTTTGGTATTCCACCTTTTTTCTTTTCCTTAATTTAGCCATATGCTTTATCCATTTTGTCTTGAAATGCATGCAACGACACCGTTTCACTTCATCTCAATCAATCCAAAAAAGAAAAGAAGAAGAGGAAGATGAAGCAGAAGAAAATATTCGTTTCCAATTGAGTCGTAACATCAAGGACAAGAACTGATTAAACAACATTTCCGGATCTAATTATTGGGCCTTCATGATGAGCTTTAATTAATTTTTGTTTTTAGTGCTTAATAGTAACAAAAATAATAATGTAGTTAATATTTTGTTTTTTTTCCTTATTACAGGAGGATGGGAATAGGCTTAAAATTGGTACGCACCATGGAAGGGTGGTTTCGCGAAAACGGCGCTGAATATTCCTACTTAGCTACTGAAAGCGACAATCTCGCTTCCGTTAAGTTATTCACCGACAAATGTGGTTACTCCAAGTTCCGTACTCCTTCTATCCTGGTCAACCCCGTGTTCGCTCACCGACTCGCCGTTTCCAAACGAGTCTCCGTCTTCCGCCTTCCACCACGCGACGCCGAGTCGCTCTACCGCCGCCGTTTCTCCACCACCGAGTTCTTCCCGCGCGACATTGATTCCGTCCTCAATAACAAACTCAACTTAGGAACTTTCTTGGCCGTGCCACGTGGCACTTATGAATTGGACTCCTGGCCCGGGTTCGATAAGTTCATATCCGCCCCGCCTGAATCTTGGGCGGTCCTCAGCGTGTGGAACTGTAAGGATGTATTTAGACTGGAGGTTCGCGGCGCGTCGTGCGTGAAACGCACCTTTGCTAAAACGACGAGGATGGTCGACAAGGCCTTGCCGTTTTTGAGATTGCCATCGGTGCCCGAGGTTTTCAGGCCATTCGGGCTGCATTTTTTTTATGGACTGGGAGGTGAAGGTCCACGCGCGGTGAAAATGGTGAAGGAGTTATGTGCACACGCGCATAACCTGGCCAAAGAGCGTGGGTGCGGGGTGGTGGCTACGGAGGTGTCAAGTGGCGAACCGCTTAAGTTAGGAATTCCACACTGGAAAATGCTATCTTGCGCCGAGGACTTATGGTGCATCAAGAGACTCGGGGAAGACTACAGTGACGGGTCGGTCGGTGACTGGACTAAATCACCCCCTGGCATGTCCATTTTTGTTGACCCTAGAGAGTTCTAAACTTTGTACTAGTCAAAGAAAAGAAAAGAAAAATCTAAAGCCAAAGCTAAAGGAGTAGGGTAACAACACGAGCCAATCTTTTTTTTTTTTTTTTCTTTTAGTTAATTAAATTTTCTTCTTCTTTCTTACTTTTGGTATGTTAGTGTTTTTAGTTTAAGTAGTTTCTAATATGGAGGATCTTGGGGACGGAAAAAAGAGAAAATGAGAAGATATGGGTTTTTGTTGTATAAGGGAATATCTTTCTAAGATCCTCTTTCATCCAAACGCAGCCTTAATTTTCATGTGGGGATGACTTATCTTTTAAAATTATTTAGACTTTTTACTTATATTCCAAAGTCTATTAAGCTGAAAATTGACGGTCGAGACTAATTATGGTGAATTAGAATATCCCAATTCCTCATCCATAAGACCTTTATTGCTAATATTAATTTGATTTTATAAATAATAAGTCTCCATCCATCTTATATCAAATCAAAATTGAAAGAATCGAACTATTTTTAATTCATATAATAAAAATAAGTATCATATTCCTATCTAGTGTTCATTTTGTGAGTTGTAATTGGATTAACAGTATCTAGCGAATTAAGGGAGATTATTTGAATATGGAACAAAGTAAACATATGGACCACCAAGGGTCGAAAATGAAGGGTAAAGTTGGAATGTGGACAAAATAAAAATATATTAATAGATTAGAAGATATGAGTCATAATGGACAACTTTTTATGTGGATGAACTTGGGTGGAGTTGGGGGGTTGGGATTCTTTTTTAAGGGTGTTTTTGTTTTGCTTTTGCATAAAATATTGTTGATATTGACGGGAGATTTGGCTTTTTGCTGCTGTGGGTTTGCATTAAGAGAAAAAGAGATAGGATTGCATTACTGCTTAGTGGGTATATCATTTTCTTCTTATTTTTTTGCCTTTTTCTTTCTCCCCTGGCTTTAACTTGGAACTACGGACCATACACGATCGAGGTTCTAATGTTAAGATCGTGACGTTTTTGGAACCTAAGTTACAACAAAAAGTCATTTAATTATCTTGTAAAATGATTATATATGCAAGTATACGGTACGCATATTTTTAGTTATAAATTGTTTTGCCAATTTGGTTTGTAGAGAATAGGACACCGTAACATTAGATATTTCCAATTACTTCTGCATATAATAAACTTTTATTTGTCTTTTAAAATTTTTATAATAATATCGGACTATCAAATAATATTATATACATTTAGCTTTCAATAGAAACTAAATTGTGCATACAGTAAAAAATAATAATATCTATAATAGTTTTTTTTTTGTAGAAATTTATTTTAATGAAGCAGACAAGTGTTTAAACTTTAATCATTATTTAAAAAGAAACACAAAATAAATATTTGATATGCGGTACTAAGTCAATGAACCACCAACCAGAGGCGGCAAGCACGAGATGGACTGCACTACAAAAAGGATCCGTTCATATGAATCATGAAGAGATAGTTAAAGTAAGAAATTAATGTCACTGTTTTATTTTTTAGACAACAATTTTTTCAATCATTAATAATTTTTTTAATTTTTTATTCAATAATTAATAATAAATTTTTACTGTTTTTAACAACTAAATTTGGCGACTCTCGTTAAGTTTTTCCAACTAAAAAAAGAAAATCATAATCAATAAAAGTCAAATTAAAAATAAATGTCTCAAAAATATAAAATAATTTTCTAATATGTTAAACATTTTGCACAAACTCGGTCATATTTTATTGCATTAATTTGAATCTCACAAAATATCATTTTCAAAAAATAATATAATATTTCAAAATATAATATTTTTTTATACTTTGTTTTGAATTCAAAATTTTTCAACTATAATTTTATTTTAATTTAATTTTTTAGATTGGATAATTAAAATAGAAGTTGTTTTCAAATTTAATTTTATCAAAAAATGATTTAAAATGAAAATTTATTATTTATTCTTTTTTATTATTGACTTTTAAAGTTAATAATTAAATTTATATTTTAATTTAAACTGAATAAAAAAGTATTATCATTTTTTCATCAAGATGATAGATGAATAATGAAAAAATTGTATTATATCTTTAGGTAAAAGTTGTAAAATTGAAAAAAAAATAATGCCTTTGAGTTATTAATAATAAGAGAAATTTATTATTGGTTTTCAACTATATTAAATATTAAAGAAACTAGAAAAAGTGGTATTTCCATTAGTTTTAATAATTGATTAAAATATTTACATTTTCTTAGTTATTCCTTTTATTTTTATTCAACGGTTTTATATTTAGTATATTTAGCACATAAACTGCATGGAAACATTTTAAAACTTTTTTAGTTGATAAAATTATTAAATTTTAGAAAAGTCAAAAACGCTAAAAAAAATAAAAGTAAAAAAAAAAATCCCCATATTTAGGGGCATGAGAACAATAAATCTGACGGACCTTTGCGGCTTTGCCTACCTGTATTACGCTAACTGTTTTATCCAATTATTTTTCTTGCTTTTATCACTTTGGACTAAAATTTTCAATTTTCATCTCCACTTTAACGGTTCAATTATGCCCAATTATTTTGGTAAAGAATTGGAAATATAACCGGAAAAGCATTCAATATACTCTGACTTCTTACGACTTTTTCGTATTTATTTTTTAATTTATTATATATTACGTGATCGCATATGCATATATATCCGATTATATTATATAAATATATACATACCGTATGCATCTGCATATAAAATTACTACTATTTTTTTCATTATCTATTTTCTCTGTTGAATTATGGGATAATTTGCATAATTGGTCATTCAACTACAACTTTTATAACAATAGAATTTCTTATCTCCAATTTGTAATAAAAGGGTCTTCTAATCGCCTGTTGCACTTCTACATTTCAACACTTTATTGTCCAAAATATTTATTAAAGACTATGCTTGAAATAAAAGAATTAAATTTGTAGAATTCATTTACTAATAAGTTTCATATATAATTTATTTGTAAATAAATTCTTATGCTTAAAATAAAATAACCAATATATAGAATTGAAAATTAATTCCTTAATTTTATACTTGAAATAAATGAATAAAAAATTTATTTCTAATTTATTTTCTAAAATATCTTCAATATCAATTCATTACAGACAACCAATATACTATTATGTTTATAAAAATTATACCAAATAAAGCACTAATTAACTATATCTCTAATTTTTCTTGTTTGGTGTGTTTTCCTAATTTTATTTCTCCACTAATTTTTTATATATTTGCCAAATAATTCAATATCTGATTTTTTTCCACCATACCAATACTGAATTTTAAAGATTCAATGAAAATTTAATGAATATATAATTAATCAAACAATAATTTAATTAATATGAGTCAATTTATTAAATTAGGATTTTTTAATTTTACACAAAAAAATTAATTTTCAAAATATCAAAATAAAAGAGACTACTGACTTAATAAAATTGGTTGAGAAATTGAGGAAGAAGAGAGAAAGAAACCTTAAAAACACAAAACACACACGTGCGCGAGCGCGAGCGCGCGCACACACACACACACACACACATATATATATATATATATATATATATATATATATATATATATATATATATATATATATATATATATATATATATATATATATATATATATATATATATTATAATAAGTGTATTATGATTTTTCAAATTTTGACTTTTTAAAAATAAGGAATTTATTTATAAATTCTACCTATTTTGATAAAATTTGGTGAAGACATAATGAATTTTATGGAGTTTAATTTATGAAATTCAATTCTTATTTTTTTTTAATTTCAAGCATGAAAAATTGAAATTACAAATAAATTACAAAAAATTTTATGGAATTCATTCATTCTAAACATAGTCTAGGGCCTGCTTGGAATAAAAGAATTGCAATTGTGAAATTCATTTACAAGTGAATTCCATATGAAATTTATTTGCAAATGAATTCTTATACTTGGAATAAAATAATCAACGTGTAGAATTGAAAATAAATTATTTAATTTTATATTTGAAATAAATGAATAAAAAAATTTATTTCTAATTTATTTCCTTAAATGTCCTCTATAACAATTCAGTACATAAAAAATCAATATAATATTACGTCTATAGAAATTATACAAAATAAAATAATAATTAAATATTTCAATTAATTTTATACAAAAAAAAATCAATTTACAAAACATAAAAATAAAAGAGAATATTGATTGAAAAATTGAGGAGAAAGAGAGAAAAAAATGTTAAAAATACAGAACAATTATATATAATATAATAAGGGTATTATATTCTTTTAAAACTTGATTTCTTAAAAATAAAAAAATTATTTACAAATTTTACCTATTTTGATGAAATTTAATAAAAATAAAATGAATTACATGAAATTTAATTCATGGAATTCAATTCCTATTTCTTTTGCATTCCAAGCATGAAAAATTGGAATTACAAATGAATTCCACAAAATTTTATGCAATTTATTCATTTCAAGTATTATAGAATTATTCAAAAATCTTTTATTGATTTTAAAATATAGACTAGATGTAATGCTTCTTCTCTGGTCCTATGAATGACCTGAATATGAGATGCTACATGTCGAGCTGTAAAGCTCCTAAAAGCTGAATTCCAAAATTTTTACTAAGACTTTAATTGCAATAGGATGAATTTGTTCTATACTATAATTTTTCCTTTTTTTTTTTTTTTGGTAACTTAGTCAAAATTATAGAATTATTCAAAAATCTTTTATTGATTTTAAGATATAGACTAAATGTAATACTTCTTACCCGGTCCAATGAATGACCCGAATATAAGATGCTACATGTCGAGCTGTAAAGCTCCTAAAAACTGGATTGGAAAATTTCTTTTACTTTTCCTCGAAAAAGAACGTTTTTGTAGAAAATAAATTGAATACATTTTTTTCTATCCCAGCCTCTATTCCCCGTTGACAGAAGACCAAAACACTTTTAAAATATTTCATATACAAAACAAACTTCAAACATAGAGATTTTGCATCCTCCATAACCAAGCAAGTCTATATTACATGCACAAATATCCCTTAGTAAATATAAAATATCCATACGCAAATTCGTATTAAGCATTATAGCAGTTATATATATATATATATATATATATATATATATATATATATATATATATATATATATATATATATATATATATATATATATATATATATATATATATATATAAATTATGTATATTTTAAACTAATATAATAATAGAAATAAAATATTTAAAACTAGCAACGAATTCCACAAGTTTATTTTTTATTTTTTATAATTTTTGAGGAGATAATTTTCAAACTTGTTCTATCGTAAAACCAATTCTTCCAAATATTTTAAAAAATTTTCCATCAAATTATTAAATCTTTCAAAAGATTTGTGTGGAGAATTAATTAATTTTGTCAACAATGGTATTTAACAACCCTATTGCTAAATCTTAGCAATCCTTATTTAATGTAAACAATGAAAAAATTGATAATGACTGAATATTAAAAATTATTTTCTATTAATAACTGATATAAAAATCTAATAATAACATTGAACGAGACTAAAGTTTTTATATTTTTCTTACAGTCATAATATTGATTATGATTAGCCACATGTACTTCAACTATTCTAAATATTTTAAAAAACTTTCTATTATTAAACCTTTCAAAGGATTGGTATAAATAATTAATTAATCTGATCAATAATGGTATTTAACAACCCTATTGCTAAATCTAATAATAACATTAAATAAGGTTAAAGTTCTTATATGTTCCTTGCAGTCACAATATTGACTATGATTAGCCACATGTATTTCAACAATTTTTCCACCATTAGATACTAGTTTTCTTTTAAAATATAACTCCTGATTTATATTGGTAAAATATATTAAATAAAATTTCTGCATAACACTTAGGGATGGCAATAGGATAGGTATTTTTGGGTATCTAATTCGATCCAATCCTAATAGGACGTATTTAAATATTGTGTAAACAGGTTTGAGATAAATTTGGATATTAATTTTACTATCTTTGCCGGGTTCGGATTTATACCTCTGGATACCCGCTAACCAAATCCATTCACAAAATTAATTATTACTTAATTGAAAAACAATATTAATACTCCTATATTATATATAAAAGTTAGTTTTAAATTTATTTTATTATATTGTAGTATAATTTATATTTATAAATCATGTAATACACACTTTATTAATTAAAATCTATCACTAATATCAAATATATTCAATTAAATATATCAATAATTTAATTGAAATTTATTTATTGAGGGTTTTAGATCGGATTCGAATATTGTCGGGTAATAGTAAATGAATATCGGGAGGGTATGGATTGTGTGAGAATCGGATTGGGTATGGTAATTTCGATGGGCGAGGGTTGGTCATCCCTAACAACACTCTCGAATTAAAATTAAATTGAATGATCTGTATGTTACAAATGGCAGATAATTCTTGCAAGAGTAATAGTTAAGTGTTGGATTGTGCAAATCACTCTTGATTTATGCTTATGCTGTAAGCATTTAAATTTTAACTACTAATTACTTATAAAATGTATATTTATCTTAAAATTATTTTTTACGAATAAAATTATTTGTCCCGATTTCCTTGTAGATGAAGAAAAAGACTAGTGAATCTTGATTTGAATGTCTCAATTAATGGACAGTGATAAAGCTCAAAATGGCTTTATCTTGTAAAGTGAGAAGGTACCAACCGCAAGATTAGGAAATTTCACTTAAGCAGTTGCAGTTATTATAAGAATGAGCCGATTGGTTCGATGGATCAAGCCTGCAAGAAAAAAGAAGGGCCCGGTCGGAACCGGACCTTAGCACTCCGAAGCTTAAGTCAGTGACCTTTTAAATAAAGGATGTTTGGAGAAGAAGTTTTAGATATTCAGTACCTGGTGTCATTGTGCTTTTGGTTATTTATAGGAGAGCTTCGGAGGGGCACTTGAGTGCCTTGGGGGGATATAGTTGGCAATCTGAGTAGGTGAGCGGCGATGTGACAGGGAGAGAATGAAAAGCATGGGCGCTTGCTTGTGTCAGTGGGCTGATGGGATGAGCTGTCCCATCAGTCCGGTCGGGAGTCGCGACTTCCAATGCTACTTTCCAATCTATATATTATATCTCTGAGCTGCTTTAAGTGTCGTCCGGGCTGGGCCGACCAGGCCTTAGAGAATGTTTTTTAGGTAGTTATCACTTGTTCCCCCTCCAATGGATCCGATAAGGAGATTACCCGAATCTTGGCGGGATTTTCAAGCGGACTTTTCAAATTTGCGCCTTGTGCCTTTTGGGACTACCGTTGTGCATTCATTGCGGATGTGCATTCTAGAGGCACCGCTTCGTATTCTGTAACCGCTATACATAGCGATCATCCAAGGGACAGTTATCAGAGCTTTCTAGAATCGCTTCGCTTATAAATAGGCGCCCTTATGGCGGTTTTTTTTTTTCCTGTTTCTGGAATTCTTGGCGAAGCTCTGTCGAATTTTTTGCACAAATTCTATCATTTCAGTAACTTGAACTTTGCTCTTTTAGCATTTCTGGAGATTTTACAGGAGTATACAGGTAAGCAGCCAACGCTTGATTGATTTTTGGTGTTTTTTTTCTTCTTTCTTTTCTTTTTTTTTTTGAAACTGAAACGACATATCCAATTTTTTCCCTTCCCAAAGAAGTGATTTTGAATGACCACCAACCCATAAACAAGAGTCTTCATTCAGCCTTTATGAGATTATAGTATTTCGGGCCGGCAGGAGAGATGCTGATCAATATTTATCTTTGTTGAACAATCTTCCTATGAGAACCTTTGTGATGGTTTCTGTTTTCGGCTGTAAGAATGATGGGTGGCCCATTGATGCTTTTGGGGTTGTCTTACTTATTGTTAATGTGAAGTAGGATCATTGTAGTAGAAGCATAGGAGGAGCATGATAAGTGACATCTCTTTCGTTTTCTATTTCTCTTCTTCTTTTTTTTATAAGAATAATAATAAGAATAATAATACCCCAATAATAATAATAAAACTCATAATATTACTAATAATACCCCCTATTTTTTCTTTCTTTTTATTTACACACATATTAAGTCACAATTATTAAATTAAAACCCAAAATAATCCTTACAAATTGGTACTATTACCCAATAAAATCAATCAAAATATTTGGGGCGTTACAATTCTCCCTCACTTAATAAAATTTTGTCCTCGAAATTTATCTGAATAACAAAACTGTAGTTACTGCTACTCATTTGTCTTCAACGTCTTGTTATATTCCAAACACTATGATAGACCATATATTTATTCTTTAATTGATTACTCCATCAAGCCAAAATATATAAGCAGTCGTTCATCAAATAACAGATCTTCTATTTCCTGATAACTGATCTTCGTCGTTCAATTCTGATATTTGACTTCTGTACATAGACTTCTTATTCAATATAACTGACGAAATCTATGCTGGGTTTTAGCTATAACCTCTTACTAGTATAACAAAACTGCCACTAATAAAACCACATACAAAGCATGTAATTGCATGACTATGAAATACCAAATGCAATAACAAATGCATATGTAGACTACGAAGCATGTGGCCACATGACTGAACTGTATGCATGTATGGACTGAAACACAAATGTGCATATGGATGACTGATGCATAATACTAATGGCAGTATGTACTAGCTAGGTTAACAGAATCACCCAGAAGCCTTATCTCATAACGACCGAGATAACTAAAAGTTTAACTCTGGTCCTCAATTACCAACTTACTTATATATACTCAAATTGTCTGAGGAAACTAATAACAACTTGCCCCCTTTCAAATTTATCCATTCCTTATGGCATGTCTATAAGTTACTTGTATTAATGCCTTCGCTTACATACTCATGCCGACCTTAAGATCAGCTAAACCTCATCAAAACACATAACATTCTTTCGTAAGCATATTTCTTAATGTTCGATCAAAATCTATAGTCCTCTTAACAATACCACTGTAAGTAAATGCTTTACTTATATTCTTAATACTTCTCATCTTATTTGACATTTCCAGACTACTTACAATCATTTTCTAACTTCAAAGTCACTCATCACCAACAACTATCAATCAAGAGATGAGAAACATATAAGAAACTCTGTCAAAACATTTCCCTCAATTATACATGCACATATTACACTTGGTTTCTTTCATTACCACTATATCACTATACTGTGATCATTTCCTCTTTTATACAACAATATAATCTATATTGTCTCCTCCAAATATAGACATATACCCCATCTTCATTCACTATCACCCAAACAATACTCTTATGTTTATTCTTCCCAACTTACTTCCCTAATATTTTATAAATCATTCCATTGCGGCCTAAAGAAAAATTCCAAATGATCAACATTAGGCCAATGAGCCATAACTTTCAAACACCTATTCTTAAAACTCTTATTCACCAGAACCGACTAAACCAAGCTGCTCTGATACCACTAAATGTAACACCCTTACTGAACAGTCTAACTGAAACAAGTGATAAGACGGAAAATTTTTTTTTTCTCCACACAGTGACTTAACTATCCCAACGACTTCAGGCTTGTCCAAAAGAAAATACTTAAAAATGAAGCCGATAAACTATAATTGTCCAAGTGACTGATTCCCAAATAAAAATCCGGTAATATAATGCCCTAAAACTTAACTAGTCCACCTGAAAAATCAGACAATTTCCTCAGCCCATCAGGGGCACAACAATACAAAAATAAATTCATCATACATCTCATACTTCTATTCTCTTATCAATCACAAGTTCTAAGATAAGTCATTATTACAAATTACATTCTTACTCCAAAACAGGAACAATTTACATTCAAAATCGCCTCGCTACACCTGTGAACCTTAAAAGATGAATTGCTTGCAACTAAATCCATTCTTCTGATGGTTGAGCCAAAGCAGCTATCTAATCAAAAACAAGTCTATCCTGCAACCTACACGGATCACAAAACCCGTGCTAAGCTATAAAGCTTAGTGGGGAACAAAATAATCTAAAAATAATCTTTTAAACATGTAGTATCAATTATACAAATACAAAGTTGTTAATATTCTTAAAAAATGCCTTCAATTATTTTAGTTTCCAGTTCTTATATTCAACAATAAATCACAAGCATAAACGACAGAACATCTTGCTTACATGGACAATAAAACTTAATAACTCAGTAATCAATGCATCATTCATTATTACCACAAAAGACAGCCGGCATATTTCTTTCATACATTTACATCATTTAAAACATTGTATGCATTCAAAGTTCACTGTCATGTAATCATTACATAATCTTAACAAGGTGAACAATATAAGACTTAACATCATAGTGTGCCATATATATATACACTTGATCAATAACAGAGTGATGTACATACATATACATATATATATATAGATACATAATGTTTATATAGAATGAAAGAATCACGTGCTCATCAATATTATAATTTGCAATTTATTATCCATTTGATGTACTTATACAAGAGGATAAATTCTTATGCATATTAGTTATGAACGATCATATTACTTATCTTTTATACTTTTTTAACTTATTTTCATATTAGTGCCCCTAGAACAGTACCGACAGAAATACTCGGACTGGATATATGGGATGTGGACCCCACAGGGTCACAACAGAATGAGAAATGATACCAAAGGATCACTTCTCAACAGAACATATAACAGATACAGAAAACAGAGACAGATAATTACTATGGAGATCAATGATCCTACCATAGTAAAGCAAGTCGCCATGACTTGCACCGCGGTACAGAGATCCCTATGGCCAGCCAATTATATCCTGAGCTAATTTTTACTGCCAGACTATTTTCTAAGGGCGCAAAAGATCACTTACTTTCAGCACATTTATCATCATTTCAATTCCTTTTCATTCCAGAAAATACAGTTATTCAGAATATACAATATTTTTGTACAGTTTGTGAACCATCAATCACTTATATCATGAATTATTTCACAATAATTCCACAATTTCTCAAATTACTTTTAAACTTTCTAATAGCCATATATTAACAATACTTATACTTGTCATAATAGCTTATGCATTGCTATACTGCTTTCATGAACATGAAATCATATATAATCACATCCATTATGAGTGTCTAAAACAGCACATAAACACATAGTCATTTTAGAAAGACGTACCTGCATGGTTCATCATAATTATCACCCATGCTTCACTGCACTTAATTTAAACCTCAAACATTTATACGCTAATACTATATTTGATACATGTATACAATGCGTCACTTTTAATAGAAATGTCTGTATATGTATCTATGTCAAAATATGTTCATGATTCAGAATTAAACCTCCGTTATCTAACATTTACTTTCCTTTACACATCTTTACATAATTCTAGTATTAATACATATTCATACCAATTCATGTTAGTCAAGTGTCTCTTCTTGCATATAAGTTCAATATCAAAATTACTTATAGGACGTACACAAAGGCTTGGGCAAATTCATGTATTAAGCATGCTTGCATACATATATATATATATATATATATATATATATATATATATATATATATATATAAGTAATGATCATGATATTTGTTCAAGTATAGGCCTTATACTATACTATAAACCAATTCCTATACAAATGTACTTATATTGTTCTTGTTTGTTTAAATACTGTAATATAATGCTCACCGGGTTACCATCACATCAATCAAATGTATTAATCTTCACATACCAGCATATGTAACTAAAAATGTTCTTATTAATCATACATACATCAATAAATAACTTACCATATATGAGTAGTAATATTAAACATCGTGCTTATATATATATATAAATTCTCTATTATCTATAAAGTCTTTGAAACTCTTATATGGTTATGACATTACAAACAAATCATAAGTTATTCAATACCCAATTCGTAAATAGATACTCTAAACTTCCCTATAAGCATAATAAATCAATGAGTATACATGCTGTATCATTCAATTGTCAAAACTCATATAAAGATCAAATAAAATCCTTACATAGTTAATATTAAGATTTAATCCCTTTCAATTAATTCTATAATACAACATCACTGTTGATTACTCTTAACTCACTATATTTCCACATCATATTATACTCACCAGTTCAATTAAACTTAGTTCCTGTATGCTATCAATTCATACACACAGAGACAAACATTTATATCAAGTCATATTCAGTATTATCTATATGCCTTAAATCAAACTGTCATATAATAAACATTTCCTCAAAATATTGTTATTTGGCATACACTCTCCAAACATACATCTATCCATGTAATAAACCTAAATTATGCATCATGCATTTAAGAGAATTTCTTGAGCAAGTTTAGTTCCCATACTATCATTAAATAATTGCAACTTCAATCTTAATAACCAATACAATTTATTATTCTTTAATTATCTTATAAACACTTTATGACAAATACATTTCAAATACTAACATGCATTCTCCATCTTAAGTTTTACTTGAAAATCCTACTAAATTCACATCTTAAGTTCACTATCAAATATTGATTTCAAGAGCTGTCAATAACTCTCACATACCATTAATATGTATTAATAATCCTCCTGACCATATAACGTGCAATCAACCCAAATTAATTTCACCATTTATCTTCAATTAAACTTAATTCCCACTAACAACTCATACCTACACTTAGGATCAATATAGCATTTACAGTCATAAAACTTTCTTGCATTCCCAGGCTAATAATTATATTACAACATATAATTCAGGCAGTCACAATTTAGTGCTGGTTACTTAGTCCTTTATATAATCTTAGTAATGCAAAATTTATTTTGTTTTTCTTATCATAATCTCATACAAATTAACCAAAGCTTGCAGTAATACTGTACATAAAATCAAATTCTTAGTATTATTTTTATATCAATCAAACGCATATAAAATCAAAGGAATTCCCGAACCTGTTAGTCAAATTTGCTACGATCTACCTGTCATCATGCTTGCCGGACCGGTCACCGAAGCTTCGCCGGAGCCTCGCCGAAGATGCACTGGCAGTGTCAAAATGGAGTCCACGCCACCCCAAACCTGCCGGTGGTGGTCACGCGCCAAGAGGGGACCTGGTTTGACGGGAATCCGTGTTAGAACCGCTGGCAGCTCCCTCATCCGATCTCCACGCTACCGGCAAGAGAGGATGATCGGTGGGTGAGGGGAGGGACGCTGGATCACCAGGAGTCCGCCAGTGGTGTCCTTGCCGTCTTTGGCGGTTAGGGATGGCCGAAAATTCGAAAAAAACCGACTGTCGGTTGGAGGAGACCCAAAATCAGCACTTCCCGTGTGGGAGCCGATCAGACGACGGAGGAAACGTGACGATCTGGTCGGGAGCTACGGCGGAGGAGACGACTCGGCTTCCCTCACCGGCGTAGGTGGAGCGTCCCCTTCTCAGATCCCCCGCCCCTTTCCCGATCCTTTTTCCCCCTCCTTTCTCTTTCGTTTTCTATTTCTCTTCTTTTTTTTTATAAGAATAATAATAAGAATAATAATACCCCAATAATAATAATAAAACTCATAATATTACTAATAATACCCCCTATTTTTTCTTTCTTTTTATTTACACACATATTAAGTCACAATTATTAAATTAAAACCCAAAATAATCCTTACAAATTGGTACTATTACCCAATAAAATCAATCAAAATATTTGGGGCGTTACAGGAGGAGTGTAAACATCTCTCTTCTGATTATTCAAAGATTAGAGAAAAGCATGAACGTCTGCTAGCCGAGCATGAATCGCTGAAAATCCTACTGGCTGAAAAGGAGGCAGGGTGGGATAAAAAGCTGGAGGACGATCTTGCTGTCCAAAAGAAAGAGCTGATGGAGCGGCTGGAAGAAGCGCAGGGGCGACTATTGACTCGGTTGATTTATGCAGCCGAGCAACGCTTTCCTGAGGCTGACCTTAGCTGGATGGAAGATCCGAGAGTCTTGCCTGACCCCCCTTTTGGCGATAGTGAGGATGATAACCCTCAAGATCTTGAGTCGCCACCAGCTGCTCCATCAGAAGTGACCCAGCCTGGTGCGATTGTTCTGGCGCCATCAAACCCTAGCCCTGCGGATGTTCCGGGATCTTAGTAGCCTGTGGCCGACCTGGATGTTCCTCCCATCATTGTGGAGATTGTAGATATAGATGCTTGATCTTTCTCTCTCTTTTTTTTTATGATTGTATTTTGGTAAGGACGATCTTCATATTTGTGACATTTGATTAGTCAGGGCATTTTCCTTATATGACCTTTACATCGTGGCTTCAACTTATGTATAATCTGTCATGAAAATCGTTAGCGAAGAATAACGTTTACTAATGGAGATTTTAAGTATAGAGGTCACGTAAAATTCAAACGAGGAGATTACTTCCTGAATGCACGCAAGCGGCACCATTTACCATGGTTTTTTGTTCGGTCGGAGAAAGCTTGTTTGACAATCACAAATCATCGCTCAGGATTATTATACCGAACGAGACAGATGATTTCAAATATCATACTAGTCGCTGGGCTGTCAAAGATGTCGCTCATGGCGAACGATCATTTCGATAGCAATAATTGGAATAACGTTTACTGATCGACCACTACAGAGGCCATCATTGGTTTAGTATGCCCAAACGTTTTCAATGTATTATCTTCGTGTCGTAATCTATAAAAAAGATCATCAATGAAGGATAACAGTTATTAATCACTTAAGATTTTGGGGATCCAATCGTGGAGAATACATAAAGGAGTATACTTCTTGAAAGCAGGCATACTTTCCTTGTTATTTAAGGGTCATAACTTTATTAAGGGTGCTTGATCAAATCTGTCAATCGAGCGTAAATTATTACTCAAATTCGTTGTGTCGAACGCAATAAATGATTTTATTGATTTTCAACTGTCATACTAGCCGATCGACTAAATAGGATTGCTTTCGATAAGGATCTTTTCGATCACATTGTCTTCTTTGGGAGTTACCCGCAGATGGGGAGTTACCCTTGACGATTTGTTCCTCTCTTCGAGGGAGTCTTTGTATGGAGATTTTTCTTATCTCATGCTCGGGATGGATTTCGAGCTTAGTAATGGAGCTTTTGCCTGATGGAGAAGGCTCATGGCCTTTCAGCTAATTATGGAGAATTGGCGATTTCATGATTTCGAGGAATTTTTTTGAATGGAGAAGGCGCATGGCCCTTAACTCTTTATGGAGAATCGGCGATTTCATGATTTCGAGGAGCTTTTTTTTGAATGGAGAAGGCGCATGGCCTTTAACTCTTTATGGAGAATCGGCGATTTCATAATCGCGAGGAAGCGATTGATCCGTTTGTTGTTTCCTTGCTTTTTAGGCTCGGAATGGGCATCGAGCTTAGCAAGTGAGTTAGTCATTCTGGATAGATTTAATAAGGATGACTTTTGTGCGTTTGGGATGGACTTCGAGCCGGACGAATGATGCAAAGCAAATAGTTATACTTTGGCTTTAAAATAGACGTCGAATTACGACGAATAGCCATTATTTACTCTTATCGAGTTTATTCAAATCGGGAGTAGCGTATTTCGTCGAATGAGCCGAATAGATATCCTACAAACACACATTTAAACCTAGCAAGCAAAGAAAAGAAAGCATACCTTCCATGAGGATGAAGAGGAATGGATCAGACGGAGAAAAATGGAGAACATTCTTTATTGGAGATAAATATGATACATGATTATACATGACACTTTTTGCGTATGCCGGTGTTTCGGCTTCTGGTGATATCCGTCCCCTCAAGGGACTTAATGCCGTCAAGACGTTAAGGTTAGCCGCCCTTGGTACAGGAGTCGTTATAGCCAGTGATCTACTATTTGCAGGTAGCCCTACCTGATGCGTTAATGTCATGCTCGGATACCGACGCCTGCCGGATCAACATAAGAGTCAAGTATTTGTGTTTGAGTTTAGCAGGGTGGCGCACTCTTTTGTTCGGATATAGAGTGCCCAACTAGCTTTCAAAGCTTGAATGGAAGCCTGATGAGCCTCCCCTTGTGCCGAGTCGGGCGTCTAGTACGGGCCGTCCTACCATCATGGCTTTCACGTGACCCTTAATTGTGGGAACGTATAATTCTCCGGTTCCCTTTGGGACAATAATTTCTTCCCTAAATGGGATTTAGGTTGTCATACGTCGTATGCCGACGATAGCTCCAATTTGTCAGAGTAAAGACCTGCCAAATAAGGTGCGGTGGGCAGGAGTTATAATGGCGGTTACAAAGGTTACCTCACTGGCGCAGATTGGAGCCTCCGGGCTGGGTTCGCCTGAGAACTCAACTGACCTTTCCTTTGGAGTGGCCATATTGTTGAGGAGGCTTGATTTGTGTCCCGCGTTTGGAAGGCTTACTGCTTCGTTTGCTCGTAGGGTAGGCGTCCTTTCCGCGCTTCTGCCATTCACTGATATCCTTCTTTTGCCAGGGTTATTGGCCCGCGCTTTGATAACGTGGGTGTCCTCATGAGGAAGTAACACGTCCCGCTCCTCTTCATCGAATGTGGTGACGGCAATTGGCTGCTCAAGTACGCGGGCAACATGAATGCTTTTGTCCCGCATTAGATCGACAGGATCTGTTTCCCAAAACAATCCTTCAATGATCGCCTTTATCACGCCGGCACACTGTTGATGTGAACGCGCGTTTCCTGACCCTCTTTCTTCTACATCTTTGTTCGTTGAATCCATTTCCTGCTCACCTCCCAAGGCTCGTGTCGCGATCTTTTTTACATGCCCTATTTTTAGTGAAAGGGCCTAGATCTGAACCCAAGGAGGAGTTGCCAACTGGTGATCTGAAAAACTTCTTTCTTTCCTCCGGAGGTTTAGATTCGCTTCATTCGTGGTGACTATGCTCTTCGTGAGTTGGAGATAACAACGGCTCTCAACGAAAACACCAAATGATAAAGCTCAAAATGGCTTTATCTTGTAAAGTGAGGAGGTACCAACCGTGGAATTAGGAAATTCCACTCAAGCAGTTGCAGTTATTATAAGAAGGAGCCGATTGGTTCGATGGATTAAGCCTGCAAGAGAAAAGGAGGGCCCGGTCGGAACCGGGCCTTAGTACTCCGAAACTTAAGTCAGTGACCTTTTAAATAAAGGATGTTTGGAGAAGAAGTTTCAGATATTCAGTACCTGGTGCCATTGTGCTTTTGGCTATTTATAGGAGAGCTTCGGAGGGACACTTGAGTGCCTTGGGGGGATATAGCTGGCAATATGAGTAGGTGAGTGGCGATGTGATAGGGAGAGGATGGAAAGCATGGGCGTTTGCTTGTGTCAGTGGGCTGATGGGATGAGCTGTCCCATCAGTCCGGTCGGGAGTTACGACTTTCAATGCTACTTTCCAATCTATATGTCATATCTCTGAGCCGCTTTAAGTGTCGTCCGGGCCGGACCGACCGGGCCTTAGAGAATATTTTTTAGGAAGTTATCAGATAGATTATTATGTTAATCGTCATTGAATTCGTCATCTATGGCATAAACAATCAACTTATAATAAGAAAAATGGCCACTCATAAAGAAATGCAAATTTGACTAAAATTTTAGTGTATTCCTCCATGATAATGAAATTGAACAAGAAAGCTTTCCACTTCGAAGTTTCCCTTAATTATAATCAAAATTACATAGAGATTGACGAGTACTAAATGGGGACAAATTACAAAATAAAAACAAGAAATTTCTTTGTACTTTGAACCCTAATCTTTATTATTAATTTTAATTCAAAACTTCCATTACTTTTTTCATCTATTATGAGATTATATTCCAAAGCTTCTCTCTGTGGGACAAAATGTGGTTTTAGGACCCACAATCAAAACATTTTGCCAATGATTCAATCCTTTCTTAAGAAAAATACCCTCCATTTTCATTGGCAGCTTATTGCAAGTGAAAAGAGAGAGAAGGTGAAGAGATATTATTCTCTTTTTTTTTTTTTTTTCTATGAAAATTTTTCATGAATAAAACCAATAATGAAGCGTCATGTATTTACATAAATCATGGGTATTCCTTTTTTTTTTTAACTAGATATTTTACGTGACATTATTATATTGGCTTGATGTATGAAATTTTTATTGATTTAGAATTTCAAAATTTGAGTGTTTATTAATAAATAAACCGTTAAATAAAAGAATATATATTTTTTTATTTCATTGAACGGCTCATGCTTAATATATTTAGTAAAACCACCATATAGAATTATCTTCTAATATCATATCATGTTTGTTAAGATATCCGTAAAAATCTAAGAGATTAAATTGAAAGGAATTTTCAAAAGAACAAATTATGCTAATCCAATTGATTAAACGCTGAGTTGTTTTGTAATTTACATACAATAATCTTATCCTTGTTTTCTATTATCTATCTTATAAATAATAATGGGAACAAACAAAAAATATCTAGTCTTGACAGAGATCGATTAATCTAATAATAACAACAATAATGAGGCCAAAGTAGGTGTGAAAGTGTTGGGCAAGTTTTGACTTGGCTTGTCACAGTCATTACATGTTAAATTAATTAAGGAGTTTAAAAAATAATTAATTAAAGCCTGATGTGGTTAATTAATTAGTAACATGTTTAGGTATGGAAACTGAGTCTTTAATAATCCAATTATTGTGCTTCTACGGAAAAGCTATGTCCCTAAAAAGGGGGTTCCCACTTTCTAAACAGAATGATTAAGAAAAAAAGCTTAGTTAGATGCCTACTTTAATTGTGTTCCTTTCCACTTTTATTATATTATTTTTTACCATGAAATTATGCAAGTGGTTTAGGTAAAAGAAAATAAGGTATGGTCGGATAGATATTTATATTATCAATTTAATAGGAAATTACATTCAAATACGGTCGGCCATTTGCTTCATTTTCAAGTCAATTACCCAATTGGCCTATCTTTTTTTTTTACCTATATATCCCTTTTTAACCGTCTTTTTCAAAAGAAAATTGGGTATAATTTGTGTGGAAATTCTAGTATTTTTAGGCAGTCTTTGTCGCAATGCCATAAAATATTGCGAAAACTATATATTATTTAACAATTCATTTAAATATTAAGATTATAGATCAAGAAAAAAAAAAGTAATTTTAGAACAATCCACATTGACTATTATATAGTTTTTAGACCACATATTATTAACATCTTTTTATACTTTTGGACTCAATGCACGAGGTTCTTTCTTCATCTTACCAAAATATTCTAAAAGAGACCGGAAAGTTAATTTCTATATCATAAGATTTATTTAATTGTTATATACTAAAATACAATAAGATATGGAATATATATTATATTTATAATTGGACAACAACCTTATCTAAAGTCGAGGGTCAATTTTTATTTACGATAGTTTGAATAAAGTTAATTAGGTCCAATCTTGAGACAGAAGACGCGATCTTCAACATTTTCTTATGGCATTTTAGGCCATCCATTCCTTGAATATATAATAAAGATACCATTCCTGCTTTACAATGGCCCCCTTTTTTTATTATTATAATATATATAAATAAATAGATAACTAATAAAATGAATAAATAAAATATTTGACTCAAATGAGATTTGCACTGTAACAAACTTAGATTCGCATAATGCATAAATTTTTGTATATTTAATTGAATCTCACTCGGAGACCAAAAATAAAAATGTCTTTTGGTACCTTTAAATTAAAATGCTAAAAGACATATAAAAGTTTGTTAAGCAAATTCAAGTGCCTAGATAGATATTTCCAAAAGGTTTTTTAAGGTAATTAAAGAGATCAAATTTAAGGATTGCCATAAATTTCATTTTTTAGGATTATTTTTCTTTCCTCTTACGTTTTTTTTTTTTTAAGTGTTATCTTTATATTTTTGTATAAATAATATATTATCTTACGAACTAATTCAAATTCACTTAGAATAAATTAAAAAAAAATTAAAAATGCTGTCCATTTGGGTATGAAATACAGTTGTGTGTAAAAAATAAAAAAATTACTGTATGGTAATAATTGTGTAATATTAATTCTCATAGTTTGGAGTGGTACAAAATTGGAAGGGCCCATCTGATAAAGGATGGCCCAGTAATTATTGATATATATGGTACAGAATCTGCGTACAAAGATCTAATGGGCCAAATTGGACCGGATTTCAGTTTATGTCTTGTCTTAATCTTCCTTCCACTCACATGTCCCATGATGAAATTTAGTCCTCTTTATCAATATTTCAGCAATAAAGTGAATCTCAATGCATTCAGATTTGGATCGTCACTCTCCCTTTCTCTCTTAGGAAATATATAAAAACACTTGAAAATTGAAATCTAAAAAGACTTGTGTGCCCTCACTTTTAAATGAATTTTATAGTAAATTTATATTATTAAGAAAACATGGTAGGTGTCATTACAGAAGATATTAAATATATTTAATTAAATATATCAATAAATAACAAAGTGTTGAAATAGACTCTAATTAATAAAAACTTGAAATAGATTGATTTGTGTACAGTATATAGTTTCAAAGTGATATGTTTTGGTGCAATGTTCCTCTAAAATTTATAAATTGAGGTAATATTACCTCAAAATTGATAGATCCATTATTTTGACTATTTCTGTCAGTTGACGTGAAATCGAAATTATACTAAAACAAGTGTTACGTGACAAAATTGAAAGTGCAAAAATACCACTAAAGTATTTCAAAAAAAGCAGTTTAAATCCTAAAATTTGCAAATTGAGATAATTTAATCATTGTTATCGTGTAACACTTATGCTATATCAACAATCAATTAATGAAAAATAATCAAAATAATGAATCCATCAGTTTTGGAATAACGTTACCCCAATTTTTAAACTTGAAAAAGGACATTGCAACAAAATAAAAATTAACGTACTAATTACTTTTTTTTGTCAAATTTCAGTCATGAATTGCACTTTCAGCCGATGTAAAAATGTTAAAACATATTATAAGAACTGACATCTTCTTTCTAGTTGGTACAATTTCATTGTTTTGAGCAGCATGGGCAACAAATGAATATTAGGTCTCTCTCAACTCTCTGCAGATAGCAGATCAAAATTTTTGACAGTCAAAACAACTCAGATATCCATCCCCATTGCCTTCAACATGCCTATCTATTTCACATGAAAATTTCCAGTAGAACATCAGCTGGATTAAGTCAGAGTGCTGTAATTTCCTAATGGTCAAGTAAGTCATAATTTTATAAGACAAGAGCTGCACCCTCTACTTCTTTCTCTGCATCACCCACTACGATACCGATTGCCTCCTGCTTCTTGAAGGGGTGGATTTTGTTTCCTCTGCACTAGCTGAACCGGGACTCTCTGATGTATCAGAGCTGCTAATTTCTCCGTTTCGTTCTTTGCTTGACCACAGCTTTGAGATGATCTTAGACATGACTAAACCCTTCATTTTATTGGGGCCTGCTTTTTCAGCATCCATTTTAGCAGCACCATCATTTGCATTTCCATTGCTCCTGCATAGTTGCAGAGTAGCAAGTTTCCCTTTCCAAGTCTTTATGTCTTCAGCCGTTGGTACAGAATCCCACTCCTCTTCTGTGTTGGTTGTAGTTGACCTTGAGCTACCATGGGACCCGCCAGGGAGCAATGGCCTAATGGACCCTGGTAATTCTGGTGTGCTGTTGCCCGCGGATGATGTTGCCTGCCTAACCTGCTCAAAGAAGAGGACCTGCACAACAATTCGCAAAGGAAGCCGCTCATTTTGCACAGCGTGCATGCAAGCCTCAACAGACAACTTCCTGCAATCCATCAACTTGCATATCCTCTTTCTTTCGCTCTTGCTGATCCCCGGGTGCTCCTGCATCGTATGTAAATGCCAGTTATAGCAGATACTTAAAAACCTATAGTCTAAATATGAAGCACTCACACCTAATAACTGCTGGAAGAGGTACAAAGTTACATGAAAAATAACTTGGACTGCAGTTATACCAGCACATAATGTATTTACCAAGATACAGATTTAGGTAATCTTAACATTGACCGAAGATTCCATTTTAATTGTAAGTAGTTTGTGTTAAGAAAATCAACCCAGCATCGATGACAAATTCAATTTGTGATAAAGATGCTATTTCAATGATTGAAGAAAACAACACTGACCGCTTTGTCCACAAACTACGAAAGGACAATAATACATAGACGAACAAAGAAACTAGGACCACAAAATATATATCAGCATAATTGCAAAAGATTTGCAAATCTATTTTCTCTAGAACATGTCGAAAAAATTCCAAACATCTGGGACATTCAGCTTGTCAGGACAAAACAAAGAAACAAGAGAAGAAAAATACAAAGCAAACAAGCAACGTTAGTTTCTTATCATCATAGCATGGCAGAAATAATACATTACAAACAAAGAGAGGGGCCAATGATAGCTCATGCTGCTTTTTAATCTGTGTATGCACATATATGTATGGAAGAACAAAACATCATTATTAATATATTCTTAAACAACAGCACGGCATAAAATGTTAAGGAATTTACCTTCAGATACATGTCAATGGCACGATATAGTCCATCATGCGATGGTCTATGGAAGCTTGATACCATTTCTGCAAGACTGACAAAATTTGAAAGAGGGAGATTGGGATCTCGTGCTACTTCAGCAAGGTAGCCTTCCACCAACTTTGCTACCTGCATTTTGGAGGCATCTGATCCTAACCTTGGGCTTCTACTCTCCTGGAACTCATTTTCCATTGGAAAATCAGTATGAGCAGTCTGCTCATAGTTTACAAACTCCTGAACTAGGCTTCTCACTATATCAATGTTATAAATTGTTGTTTCCCCAGACGGGGCTCGAATCAAAAGATCACCCACAGTAGCATCCTCGAGCTGTTGACCGATTCGTCTTATTAGTTCATTCCTTTCTGTCTCTCCACATTCTAACAGAATTGCTGCCCTCACCAACCTAAGCATAAAACTACAGGGAACACTGCCTTTCTCGGTGGGAAGTAGCCACACGATGGCTTCCGCCAATGATCTATACTTTATGATGTCACCACTTTGTATTGCACCCTTGCAAAAACTCGGCAATCTTCTTAAGGCATATGCATTTAGAGCTTCTCCAATAACATCACAGGACACTCGTCCTTTTGTTTTAATTGCTGTAATAACCCTTTTATATAAATCAATCTGAAGCTCACAGAGATCTTCTACCCACCAATCTTTAGGAACAGTTTGGGGTTTTCTTACACCATTCCAGATAGGATCCTGCCCATTCTCAGATGGGAGCTTTCTCTTGTTATATGTGTATGACCATTCCACCTTGGAAGTATCAATGCATGCCATTGAAGCAATGGAATCAAGGCAATGGCTGACCAGTTTTAATTCCTCAGCCCATGGAAGAAGAGACTTTGTGGTTTGAAGAACAATAATTGAGTCTTTCCAGCTGCGAAAGATGCTAGAATTAAGGAAGACTTCAATTTTGTAGATCAGGTTTCCTTTCTCAACAGTTTCATACATCTCAAGGTATTCTGCAGCACACCGCGCCGCAACAACATTATATGCATTAAGAGTGACAGTCATACCATAACAGAACTTCGCACATATCTCAAAAGCAGCAGGTCCACCAGGAATATCCTGAATGTAAATTTCATCATTGTTCTCATCATTTGTGTTTGCCACCAGCTTCTGCAGACGTGCACTCTTGGACAACAATGGAAACTACAGAAAATATTTTAGCAATTAGAACAATAATTTTGGGTAAACAAAATGCCAATACATGTAAAATCATCAAGTAGGTAAAATCATCAAGTAGGTCTGTTGTCCAAATTCAAAATAAATAAATATATAAACCAAGTAGGTAAAATCATCAAGAAACAAATTTTTTCAAAATAAATAGATCAATAAGTGGTTGCCTATTAACCCAAAAACCAGTGCATAGAGTAAAAAGGCTGAAGTAATTGCCACATTGAGGATAATAAGTCTGCAAATCTAGGATTCGATGCCTAAATTTTGAATAATGTAGCATCATAATTTATGTAGATAAAATACAGCTACAAGTTCAAGAAATAAGAGACTCATACCTTATGTAGATAAAATTTTACATCTCCGACATTAATGACTATGTCAGTTGCCAGCTCAGTAGCCACATACCTGAACACAAAAATTCCTCCAGTTAGTAAAGAACAAACTAATACAAATTTACTCCATTTGAATTGTTAAAGACAGAGAAAGCCAATTTTCAGGTCAATGAAATATTGACGAGAACTGTTGTTGGAATATAATGGAAGTCTGATATGATAATTGTTTGAGAAACTAGTCTTTGGTTTCTTACCTAGACTGGGTGAATCAATTTATTAATGGACCAAACGGTGATCAACAGCCATGTATACAAAGAAAAAAGTTGTTTTGCATACATAGCAATTTGTCATGGGTTTAGTTCATGAACAATTTCCCAAACTTGGTCTAGGTAAGTACTTTCCTATATACAAATTATTTGCTCAATTATGCTTTATTAGGACCTTTTAAAGGAGCTCTAAAAATACTAGATAGCTGTTAGTGGCAATTAGATGCATCAGGGATAATTTTTCATCTAAACTTAAGTTACTTCTTTCCTTTAGTAGTCATGAACCTAAGGGCTAAAAAAGGTTTGAAATTTATTCCTTCATAGATTTCTTTGCCAAATCAGTAAAATAACACCGATAGTTGTTACTGGACAAAGTGTGTAAGCACTGTTTTAAGGAGAAAAAAAGTTTTGATGCTAACGAAGAAAATCATTACAAAGGACAGAGAATTGAGACAAACTATGTCCCTATATTTGTTAGAAGCCATTAATTTTTCAAATGCGAGCACCTTCAAATATATATATATATATTATACGCGCGCGCAATATACAATACATGATCTTACACACACACACACACACACAAAAAAAGGAAGCTAAAGATCACATTCAAAAAGAGAATGGACAATAGGAGGCCTACTATTTCGAAAAGCATAATTGGCGATCATTTAACATTAACAGAATCAAGCTGCAAGTGAAATACAGAAACCAGAAAGAACAGCTCACAAGCATTTATCAGAACAACCTATTAAGTTACCATGTTCATTCTAATGCAGTAGAAATTGGAAGAAGTAATTATATAGATAAGAAAGACAGACAATCTTTGAAATACAGAACTTATGTCCTTTTTTATTCATGTCACGGAACAAGATTAAACTTCCACATATATAATAACGGTGAGAAATAAAAAATAAGGCAAATTGAAGTTAAACTCGTATAGGAAAGAGTTAAACAAATCAAGGTGCAAAGAGAAAATTAGTATGTGTGTGCGTGCGTGTGCATATACAAAGGTCCACAGTAAGTATAGAAACGCCAGTACTAGTTCCCAAATAGAAAAATGTGAAATTAGGATATACCTAAAGTGGGATATACTACTAACCTTATATTGTCCCCATCAGCCTGAAATGAATCAGGCTTGGATCCAAGTTTCATGAACTTCATTTTGCCAAATAAAGATCTACTCCGCCGCTTCTCTTATGAGAGTCCAAATCTTCAATTGACAGAACCAAAATCACCAAGAAGACTTCACGAAAGACAAGAAAACCACAGAATGAAATTGAACTCCTAAATTTCACCAACTCGATAAGGAAGAAAGGAATAAATCACAAGTAGCTTGATGATGAGTTTCTTAGTATGGCCGAATCTTGCCCTCAAAACAAGGGCAGGGTAAGAAAAAGAGAAATGAGCAAATGGGTATAGTATGATCTTTGAAAAAGTGCAGTGAGTTTGCTTCCTAAATTGATAGCAGAGTCCAAGGACCCACGACAAGGAAGGTTAACCGAGGAGACATTGCCTAAAAATTCTCTTAAATCTTTATATAAATGTAGCACATGAGAGACACCCCCACTTGCTCAAAACTGACACCACCGTCCTTATTTCAATTGTTTATGGTCCTCTCTCTCTTGTTTTTAGCTTTTCTTTTATCAATGGATCTCATACACAGAATACTAAGAAACCTTTTCTTCTGGTCCACAAAGCTTCAAAACCTGATTCCCAGAATCCACATTCCTTTACAAATCAGAATACCCTTTCAATCTCTTGAATTTAAGCTACAAGCACCTGAAACAATAAAACAGCATATCTTGGTATTAGTTCAATGAATCACCGAAAGAGTGGACAAAAAGCATCAAACTTTGGGGGTTTCCATAAGAAAGCATCGCTACCAACAAAGTTGTTTCAAAGTGTGTGGAGGTGAATAAGCAAGATTGCTAGAATCAAAGTCAAGAATGTGTCACAAAAATCAACTCAAGAACATACTATATTCTTCAACCAGAAAAAAAGGGGAAAAACAGAAAAGCAATAAGAACATTTCCCCAAGAATTGATGGTCAGCTTAAGAACACCACCCAGCACCATCTTCGGTAGTCGTTTTACAATAAATGTCATAATTTGATAGCAAAACGCAATAGAAGAAGAATTGATACCACATCAACGACCTGTTCTAATTAGACAGTTACTAAGTGAAAGCCAGCTTTAATGCACAAAAAAAGGAACTCGTTAACAAGAAGAAAATATAAGGACAAAGAGGAACAAACAACAACAATATCAAATTATTGATAGGATGAATGGAAAGAAAAGCAAGAGAATCAAATATGGGTACTTTACCTTGTTGATAGATAGGGCCATTAAAATGTCCCAAAGCAAAAGGCCTTATCTTTGCAACCACAAAGAAAAGTAGCAAAGAAGAATCAAACAAGAATGGCGATAAGCCACGAGAAAGAAGAAGACGTTAGAATGCATGAAAGGGGGTATTACTTGAAGGACAAAAACCAATAGGAGTAACCCCACGTACTACCAAATCCACCCAACAAAACCCAAAAAATTTCCCATCAAAAAGATGAGCTGTTTCTCATCTAATCTTTTATTTTTGACGCCCACAAAAAGCCAAATCTCAGAATGTTCCCTCTCTCTCTTAACTTTCCTTTGAATCAGCACCACCGCTCCCACCACCACCAGTCCACCACCACCCCCTTCTCCACCTTTATATCTTATTATCTTTCACTAATCACTGTACACTCAAACTAGTGATTTAGATTTAAACTTTGATAATTAATCAAACAAAAACAAATTTATTTTTATAGGGCTGTAAAAAGTGGGAAAATAATTAAAAAAAAAAGGTGCGAACTTTCTTTCAAAGAAGAGAGAACCCAAAGTCCATAATGCAACGAAAAGTTAAAGATTTTGGGTTGTCTTTAAGCTTCAGCCAATCTGACATGCATGACTTTAGTGTTTCCTTTAACAAATACAAACTGGCCGTGAGTGACTTTACCTTATTTTGTGCTTAGTTTTTTTTTTCAGTTTGCGGTGTGAAGAATAACTCAGGAACAGCTCCTGTTTACCAGAAAACGACCCATCCATTTCTCTCGTGCTTCCATAATAATGCCATCCATCTCATGTTTTAATTATTTTTAATCCTGAACTTGCAAATAAAATAAGGTCAAAAATATACATTTACCTTTAATGACTAAAAATGTAATTGTATACCTAATAGATGCTATATTTTCATTCATATTTTAAAATTAAAAAAATTTTAATCAACCTTTAATATTAAACATTTGAATAATTTGGCACTTGCCACACTACGACAAAAATAAATTTTTTTATAATTTTAAAATATAAAAAATTAAAACAATTAAAATATTAAAATTATATATTTTATAAAAGATTAAAAACCAAGTTGAAGTTTAATTAAATTTTAAATAAAATAACAAAAAATATTTTATAGTCTTTCAAGATATGATCATATATTTACTGTTCTATTAAACCAATAAGATTTTTAGTGATTTTTAAATATTTAAATAATGTTTTTTTTTGGATATGAATTGAAATTTATTGAAATAAATTCATGGTACCGAAATATTTATAAAGTGTTAAAAGCTTGAAGAACTTATTTTTACATGAAAAACAGGGAAGAGAGAATAATTAAAAAAATAAAGAAAAACAAATTAATTGTCCAATCAGAATGATGAGCATCTTTCCTTCATCTAGTGGACAAGTAGTGACCACAAACTTCCCTTATCCAATTCCCAGATTTATTTTTCCCATTGTGATCACATGCAATGCTTCAATCCAGTCTCCAATGTCACTAAAAAAATCAATCAGACTTATTTTCTACGTATACTATTACAATTACATAGGTTCTGTGCATCATATTCTCCTTGTTTAGTCTTTAACCACATCCCTATGATAATGCTTAGTTTCTTAAATCTTAATTAATACTACTTTGCATCAAGAATCTCACCCAGCACCACAATTAATTTTTTTACCTGATAGATATTTGTGAACTCCCAAAAGATATTATATGCAAGAAAAATGAAGCTGTAGAATCTGTGAGAGATGAGACTGATTCTTGTACAAAAAGTGGGGACTTGCAATTAAAACAAGCTAAAATTTCATGTCACAATCTTTGAAAGATACTATCCATGAGAATTGGTTGGATGGGTCAATTTTTGGGGCCTAATTATATATATTTATATGTATATAGTCAAATGATTGATTATGAGAAATTAGAAAATAAGATTACATGCAATTGGGGGTTTGTGGGCACTGCCACTTTGGAAGTATTGTAGATTCAAAATGGAATACAAACACGAGAGGATTGTTTTTATTTTTTTTATTTTTATTATTATTTTTCAAAAGGGAAATGAAACCAAGTTAGAGAAATTATGAAAGAAAAGCACAGAGTGTGATGGATGCATGTCATCTTGTGGTGTGGCTTTTGCAAAAGCTTTGACCCATAACCATGTGATCTTCTTTTCTCCTTGAAAGCCTCTTTCTTGCCTAACGCTATCTTATAATAATACTAATAACAACAATAATCACTATCATGATGACATCAGTTAGCAACTCCAATCACTTAAAATAAAAGTATATCAACGAATTTCTGTTACAGGAACATCTAGTGGTTAAATTTTATAAGGAACGAAATGAAAATGATAATATGAATATTTAAAAGTTAGCATGATAGAACTGTCTTATACAATAGTGATAAATGTGGAGATTTTATAATAAAGGAGACCTTTCAAGATGAGAAAACAAGCACCGTATCCAAGCAGGAGGAATTCGAGATGATGAGATCCAATCGGGTTGGTGAGGTAGGAAACTTGCAAAAGACAGGTTAATCCGGTCAGACTGAACATTAGTACTCGTATTCTTAAGTCAGATTTTTAGCCTTAGAGAGAAAAAGTGTTAATAACATTGTGTTTTTGTTATCTTATGTATTTGAAATGTAAAAGAACTTGTTATTTATAGGAGGTACTAAGAACCACTTGAGTATCCTATTCGAGTGTTAAAGTAGGCTTGTAGTGATATGATATGGGACAAATGGTGAATTGAATAGATATGTGTATCAGTAGACTTTCACAGGACATGACCGATCTTGTTCGATCAGATAGCTTTATCTCTTTGATTTTTGCACCTGTTTGCTTGTCCTCGTGCTAGACCTTTAGAGATTTCAGGTCCAAGTCAAGCGAACTTCTTATGTGGTGGATCTCTGGGCCGGTCTCAGTGTAGGTCCGTTAGTAATGTTAAGCATTATCAAGCAGTTTATTGTAATATATTTTAATAAGTTAAATTATAATATTATGTAATAGTTAGTAATGACCAATCGTCAATAGAGTAATATTGATAGTTGTTACAGTGAGCTTTTCAATATTAATAATATTTAGACAGTAATTCAAGCAATATCTGAATTTAAAGAGTCCAAATATTCGAAAAAAAAAAGATGATGATGATAAACTTTACAGCTCAATTGAGAGGAAACGTCCTCGAGTTTCTAGGAGAGGGGACCATATATAGTTATATTATCAACTTATCATCGCCATATGTTTATGTCTGAATGCAGCTTCATATAATATTTATAGATAACATGGAACGTTTTATTTTGAAGCATCTATCCTAATTTGATATATTTCCATAGTGAATAAATTTGATATATGGTTTCCTTTCCACCGCATCTATGAATAAATTTGATATATTTCAGCCCCGTTGCATAGCGAGAAGAGAGTTTGATGTGAAGAAGAAAAGGCAGGTTAATTTTATCCGTGGTCACTCATATTTAGAAATTGTAATATTATGATCACTATACTATGATTTGTAACAAAAAAAATTATTCAACTTTTATTTTGTAACAAAAAAAGTCACAATGGCCAAAAAATTAAGAATTCGGTCACTAAAAAATCGAAAATATGAAGATAAATATCAATTTTGTCTATCGAATATCTAATAAATTTTGATATTATCAATGATTTTAAGGTTATAAGACATCATATTTTTTACTGCTGTCAACAAATCTTGCTGCGGTCAATGATTCTAGTGGCCGGATTCTTAATTTTTCGGTCATTATGACTTTTTTGTTACAAAATAAAAATTAAGTGATTTTTTTGTTATAAATCGTAGTACAGTGATCATAACGCTACAATTATTAAACATGAGTGACCACCGATAAAATTAACCCAAGACAAAGCTAGCTACATTTTTTAAAAAAAAAACTCCTTCTCTGAAAAGATCATTTACTATTTTTTTCACCCGTATGTTAATTAATGTATGATTAAATAAATATATACCTTTTATCAATAATTGTTGGTTCGAGCGGTAAAAAATTCGAATTTCCTTAAGTGAGATCACAAATTTCATTTTTATTTCACGCATGAAGCGTATGCTATTGAAAGAACCGCTCCCAATTATGGATCAGTGTCCGACTCTGAAAAAAAAAGCTTTCATATAAAAAAAATAAATGTATACTTTTTTAATATTGTTTCTATATTAATTCATCATTAAATTACTAAATAATGCATAAAAAATAAAAAATTCCATCAGTCTCATTTTAAAGAGTCAGTTTTTCTATTCTATTTTATTACACTTTAAATTTTCTTTTTAAGATTTAAGAAAAAAAATTTACGTTTTTACTCTTATTTATTATGTACTTTATGAAAATGAATTAAATGAAATAATTGAAAATAAAAAATATTTTTGGCAATTACTATAATTTTTATAAAATTAAAATATTTTAATTTTTTTAATTTTCATAGAAAAGAGAAAACTAACTATTAAAGTCGAACATGGTGGGTAGCAAAATAAGAAATAATAGTTCGTATTTAATTTTATTGACACATTAATAGGAATATATTATTATATATTTAATAAATTAATTATAATTAAAAAACCATTTCTTTAGTCTTATATCGATAGATAATCTGTCCTAAATTATAATCTATTTATTTTTTATATTATAATTAATTATTTAATTATTTGATCTATCCTTGTTTAATATTCATTATTATCAATAAATATATTAAAATATTATTTCACACTAGTGAAGTATATATTTAATAAATACAGAGATAAATTAGTAAAAATATAAATAAATTATAAACTTTTAAGAAAATTAAAATTTTTAATATTTTTAAATAAAAAAGTGCATTTATTGGTATGGACGGATGGAATATAATTTTGAATAAAATGAAAAAAAGAAATTTTTTTTTTCTTTTAAGACGGAAGTTCATATATATATATATATATATATATATATGAAAGGAAGACAGAGTAATTATGTAGCTCAAATTGTGGTAATTATAGCAAGGCACATGGTCACAGATTCTGATGCACTGGGAAATTTAAGCAAAGCTTTAATATTATTTGAGGACCATCAACTAATGATGATGGCCGATATTTTTGCTTTGAAATGTTTACTTTAAACCAAGATTTCTCTGACATGCTTTTGCAGCAATAATAATAATAATAATAATAATAATAATAATAAACCTTAATTTGATAATCTCAATCTGTAATCTTGTTAATCCGGTTCAATGAACTTGCAAATTTTGACACCTTTCTTGCTCTTCTATTTTGCCATAAATCATTGTATTTGACCTTATATCAATTGTTCCATGTCATTTTTTTAAATGAAATTCCATTCCTTCAACAATAATTTTTTAATAGAACAAAATGTGTGTGTGTGTGTGTGCGTGTGTGTGTGTATATATATATATATATATATATATATATATATATATATATATTTAATTTTTTGTATTTCAAAATAATCACTTAAGTACCTACATTATATGTGAAAATGTCGATAATTAAAGAGAAAAAGAATTGTGAAGCGCTAGACATAGAATTGACTTTTCAAATATTCATATGTATAATATTCAATGCTAATGTATAATTATTTGATTTACATATTAATATTAGCCATATAATTATTTAGAATCTCATTTTAATTAATTATGATATTTGTATCACATACATTAATATCGTTTTCTCTCTATACACATACGAGAAAATTCGCCGCGTACAATGCATTTGAGCAAGAAACTAATTGCACTAAAAGGGCATTTTGTTTAATTGTATGAAATATGATAACGACGATCCGTTAATTAGTTTAGTAACATAATAATATACTAACAAATTTCTAAAAAACAACACGATAATATTATAATAATTTGGACTTTTGTTGATGGTTGAGGTGAGAGAATCTCAATTTTTTAAGCAGACATATAATAGCAAGTTGATTTAAATTTAAGGAAAAAGTATCAAATTTTAAACTTTTTATTTTTCAGAAAAAAAATTTAAAGACATACTAATATATACGTAATTCGTTGTCATTGAATTTATTTATAACTTTTTTAAGAGAGGGATGATTTAGTTTTTCCAAGTTAATTAAATGTCAATTCAGTCAAGACCTAACATTATCAATTTCACTAATTAATTTGACTTATGTCAAAGGATAGGATACCTTTGCTTGCCAAACTCATCCTCTTAGTATAGCATTAGACAGTGAAGTGATAATGGACATTAATTATCTAAAAAAGAGAAGTGAGTGATTGTAAACTAATTAGTACTCCTTCTGTTGTTTTTATTTGTAATTTTTAAGTAAAATTTAAATTTTATTTATTTATTATTTTTAAATTTTTAATATAATTTAATTTAATTTTTTAATTTTTTTTAATAAAATTAAAATTAATTAAATTTAATAATTTAATTTTAATTATATAATTTAATATTAAATTTAAATTTATTTATTATTTTTTAATTTTAATAAAAATAATAAAAATGATTGATAAAAAAAATAAAGGAAGTATGAATCTTTAAACAATCGAGTTGAGTGATTAGGCCTGATTCTAAATAATTAACACCCAAAAGCCGATTAATTAAATTATAGATATATGATATGATAATGAAATAAAGATGGTGGTATTATGTGGTCCAGAAGTCCAAAAATCCTGATAATTAGGCTTTTTAATCTTTGAAGTGGCGAAGAAGCAGGCAGGAATCATGACCATCGTGGCTTTTATGGCAAAGTACAATAAGCCTAATCATAGCTTTTTTAATTTAAAATAATGTTGATGGTCACATGAACAAGAGGCATCACACTCATTTAGGTACGAATCAATTTATATGAATTATGACAAAGTGAATATGAGATCTTGTTCCTGTTTTTAGGATTGCCATTTTCTGATTTATCAAAATTTTATTCGCTGAAGGCTTTTGCTGGAGGAAAGAAATAAAATATGGGAGATGGGTTCTCCTTTTGTATATATGTGATAATTAAAGAGTATTTATTCGGTATATTAAATATACCATACGTCAATAAATATAACCCGTTACATAAAATTAATATTTCAACATATAAAGTTAGTAAATTGCTAAATTCCTCCGATATTATAACACCCTACATTCGGTTCGATGTTAAATCAGAATACAAAATGTAACACCTACTACCTAGTTTTAATAATTATAAAATATTAAGTTTGTCTATTTTAAACTATGTATTATTTATAAAATATTGATCATTTTAAAGGAAATTTCGACATAATTTCCTCTATAATCGTTAAAAACCTTTTGTAAAAAAATTCTTTATACACTTCTGTTTCAATCTATCATATCAACTATCTCCATTTCAAATTTCATTCGCACAACAATTTGCCCATCCTCCGTAATAGAGGTGTGCAGAACCGAATCGAAATCGAAAATCGAACCGAATTGATTTCGATATGTTTGGTTCGGTTTTATCGATTTTCAATTCGTTCGATTTAGAATCGAAAAAATTCGGTTTTATCGATTCGGTTCGATTCTTAAAATTGGAAAATCGAAGGAACCGAACCGACTGAACTTTGTAAAACTCACCGTTTTGCCAGTATATATATACACACACAGAGGATTACTGTATACATAATCACCAAAACCACGACGCTAAACGCTGTATTTCCCTCAAAACAATTAAAGGAAAAGGCAAATATAAAAAAATTACCTAAAATTACGACAAAGTTTAGGCACACTCATCTTGTGCTGCAAATTGGAGCGAGGTTGCTTAAGCCGAACACAAAAAATAGTAGCGGGACTAACAGAGTCCTCCTCCATAGGATCGTCAGGTTTCTCAACACTTTTTTCCTCGCTGCTAATAGGCTGCTCGGGCTTCTCCGAGCCAGTGCAGGTGCCCTTAGCCACAATCTCCAGAGACTGGCCCATGGACTCCTCCTCCGGGTCCTTATTAATTCCAGCTCCGGAGCCCGTTTGCTGCTGCTGCTGCTGATTGTTCATTTGTCAAAGGAAACCCTAACCTCTATATATATAAATATAAATTTATATATAAATTTAGAGAGGGAAAGGGAAAGATTAAATGAATCTGAGTGAGTGAGTGGTGCAAAAGTCGCAATTGAGGGCGACAGGTAGCACTGTACTATAGACAAAGAGAGAGAGAGAGAGAGAGAGTGGGGTTAGTGTGGGTGTGAGCGAGTGAGTGGGTTAAAGAGAAAAAATTTGGAATTGAAATTCAGAGAAGTGGGATTTTGAATTTGGCTTTTTAGGGTTTTTTTGTACGTGGAGAAATCAGATTCGAGGTGTTTAGAGGGAGAAAGCATTGGTGGACTCCATTCTTTTGTTGAAATCGATGCCCATTGGTATTGCTTGCTGTTTGTTTATATATTTCTTGTATGATTGAGCTGGGTTTGAGGCCCAACCTGGCCCGGCTTGCATGTATGGCTTCACTATCGATTTTCGGTTTATTAAATTAAATATGGCCCAGAACTAGTAGAACCGAACCAAACCGACCGAAATTATTTCGGTCCATTCAGTTCTCGGTTCTATATACTTCGGTTTTGATTCAATTCCTAAAATTCCTGAAGTTCGATTTAATCGGTTCGGTCCAAAACTAAATCGAACCGACCAAATGCTCACCCCTACTCTGTAACATTTCAATTTTCTTATCCAAAATTTAAATGTAACCATACACAATGCCCCTGCAACACCCATAACAAATGAACCTAACGGAATAGTATGGTAAGTCGGAATTTTTTTTCACTTTCGAGTATAATTTTCAGCCCGAAAATATTATTCACCGTCAAAAATTACTGTTTACGACCAATCCGGTGTTGAGGCCATTACAACTCTTATATATTCAAATTTATAAATTTACGTACATAACTTTATTTCAATTACTTGACACAAAACTCAATTTTACAATAACACTCTAAAACTATATATCAAGTGTACATGCCGAAATTAAGCTAAAAAACTTAAAATGTACATCAATAACAACTTCTTAGGACTTGCTCATCTCAACTCAAATATTCTTCAAGTATCAACAGGACTGTCATCCCTTTTTCCTTAATCTCAAGAATATCTCCCTTAAACCTGCATGCGAAAAACGACCACGTGCTAAGCTTACAGTTTAGTGAGAGTACTTCACTAAATTTACTTCTTCAATATCAAAAATTCAAATTTGATATTAACATTTCATACAAGTAGATTACATTCATTACCAATCCTAATTTACGAAACAATTCAGTAAAAATAAGGTAGGTAATAAACACAAATTAAGCAAAAGAATCATAATTTACAACTAAATCATAATTTTAAAATCCAACTAATCATTTTTGTTGGTAAACATATGATTATACCATATGAGTTGCCTTTTTGATAATACAGTATAAAAATTTGTATCACACATACAATTTTTGCCAAACCTAAATTAATTGTCATTTTCAAAATCGGCACTTTAATTTCCATATTATTCATTAACTATTAACAATAGATAAGAACATCAAGTCTCAAATATTCATATACAACCGTGCACACACATACATTTATATGTGTGTATATATATTATCTCTAATTGTATTAAATTATTCCACATTATATCGTGCAAAATTAATAGCAATACAAATTTTACAAACTATTTATTTATTTATTAAAATACTATAATTAAATTTCTTTTACTTATTCGTTTTCGATACTTGCCCCTATTATAATTTATAGGAATTGCATCGAGTTGAATAAGCAGAATTTTAAATACGGGACCGAGTTCTCGAAAACCATTCGATCCATTACATGTGACGCTTGCCCTTCCATCTCTTTTCGGGATCACTGACACCCGATTTCACCCCCGAAATCAAGGGATCATCGAGCTTGATTAAGGAAATCCCTGACCTTTAACGGTTCGATCCCACTTTTAGGGTCCAACTAGGTTAAGGCTCCCTTTCTAGGCTGACGGTCACTTTGCGATAGGAAGGAGGCTTAACTTGACTTGCCAAATCATAAACCTCAAAAGGCACGATACGTCATGCCCAGGTGTCTCTATCTTATCGCTAATGATCGATAATCGAAAGACATCTAGTTGGACACCACGAGATTGATGGTAAGGAGTCGCCACCCAACAGAACATTGGAAAAGAATGGTGTTTCAACCTCGTGAGGCCAAAAAACCTAGAGAGGGTTCGGAACACCACTCTTATTTTTACCCTTGATAAATGTAACATAACGGTTTTTAGATTAATCATATTATTCCTCTTCTTTCATGCAATATTAGAGCAAATATAGAAATTAAAGGTACACCCAATCATGTAAGAAAGCCGTATATCATAGTATAGAATAAAACGATAAAAATATCCATAAATCGGGCAGTTCGTTGCAGCCTTTTAATTGAGGACTTTGGTCCTCTTATGCGAATTATTGAGAAGCATTTCATTGTGAAGTTTTGAAAATAGGGACTCGCCAGTCCAAATTTTATTTAAGAAATATCCCTTGTTATTTAATTATATAAAAATTATTTACGTTATTAAAAGCTAACCTTTACATGTGAGTTTTCTAGGCAAAAATGTGGATATTGGTCCGATTTTATTAATCAAATATCCCAACTAATTACTATAAATATTTTTGAGGATATTTTTCATTTGCGGTCGAAACAGTATATTTTCATAATAAGGAGAAAAGATTGTGAACTTACCTATAGCGCTCACCTAGCCATATTCACAAGAAGGCTTATTCCATGGGTGCAATAATAATAATAACAACAATGATAACAAAAATAATAATGACAATAAAAATAATAATAACAAAAACCAAAAAAAAAATGAAAAGAGAATATTCATAAAACCAATTTGAATTAAAAATATGAAAAAAATAAAGATCCAGCGTGTATGTTGAAAAAGTGTACGCAAGTGCGCTTGACGACATACGGTCGACTCTTTTATTTTAAAAAGTAAGAAAATGTATTTTGAGCCATACATCTTTTAATGTGTGAGTGCGCATCAACCAATATACAGCCGTATCAGCCTGATAACGGTGAATTTTCTTTTTCTTTTTAAAATAAAGTCCTTGTCTATAGTAAATCCAAAAAATATAGAGAAGAGTTTTTTAAACCCGATTTTACTTTGAGAAAATCAATTTTAAAATGGACAGAACAGGATTTAAGGAAGATAGCGTAATAATTTCTATCACACGGTAATATACCCTTAAAAAGGGTTTTACAATCTAAATCTAGAAGAGGTTAATATATAATAAAAACTATAAATGAAAAGAGTAACAAGATTTACGATAATTTTGAAAATAACGAGAAAGGCTTTTGATATTAACTTTAGTGTACTTACTCAATTAGACTGACGAATATCGGATTTTTGGACCCTTTATAGCATTGAAATAGTCAAGAAATAGTTAAAAAATAAAGAACTAAATGCCAAAGATCTCCTTTTTGCTTAAAACCTTTGAAAACTTTTTTTTTGAAGCTTTCGAAAGTCCCTTTTTAGAAGCAATCCTAACCCTTTTTTTTCTGAGTTTCCAAACTGACCAACCTTTTTGAAAGGATTTGAGCAAAAACATATATAAGAGTGAGTGTACAGTGCTCTACTTGCCCACTTTCCTTATGGGAAAATCTACCAACTTTTGAGTGTACGGTCGTACCAAAGGAAATATACAGATGTACACTTCAAAAGTAGGTCAACTTGCCTGAAAAGGCAAGATTCTTGCAATGCACTGGTGTACACTCTTTATGCAAGGCCATACATTGCCAAAAATAGGCAAAATCTGACTTTTAGGCCAAATGGTGAGATTCTTTTGAGTGCACAAGTGTATAAGCCACAAGGTGTGCAATGTAACATCCTTTACCTGGCAAGTTAAAAGACCCCGGTATCGGATGCCGCATACGGATTTGGGTCACTTTAAGAGGGTCAAATCTAGGGTTTGACTAATTTTAAATAACCTTATTAATTTAACGTACTATTTATTTTTATAAAAATTCAACAAAGTCTCCCTTAATTATTGGCAACTTCCTATAGAAAAGAGTATAAAAACATGCTGAGATTATATAACTACTTCCACAAACTCAAGTGATTTATCACAACTTACATAATCAGCTTCAAAACAACAACTCAATTCACTGTAATCATAAATATTTACTCATATATACAATTATACGTTTATAAGATTTACATCATAAAAAAAATTAGTGTACATTTTAAAATGTGCATAGCCATATGGATACAATTTGGTTCGGACTTGAAAATTGAAATATCAATTCTCAAGCTTCTTACATATCCCATTTTAGAAAATCAGAACCACGTAGTTCTTCTACTATTTATCATCATCTAATATTTGAGTAAAATATTGCATTAACTTTTATTTTCTTAATTCGCTTATTAAGTTATCTTGTTATTTTCAACCTTTGTCCTTAGTATATTCAGTGAAATTGCATCTTGAATGAACCGCATAATCCATTTAATTAATACATATATATTTATATATACTTGTGGACCGAGCTCTCGGAGCCATTTAGTCTACAACAATTGATACATACGTAGTTATAGACACTTGTAGACCGAGCTCTTGGAGCCATCCAATCCACAAAAATTGATACATACATATTTATATATACTTGTGGACTGAGCTCTCGGAGCCATCCAGTCCACAACAATTGATACATGTTTATTTGCTTAAATGGTTATGGTGGTACATTCCTTTATTATTAATACAATTTCTCTAGAAAGAATAATTCATCACAATAGGATATTACCAAGCAATGACCGAATATGTTTTTATACTTAGGGAAATAACATATTTTTAGTCTTCACAACTAAACCAAATAAATAATAAGGAACTACTTTATCAAAATGGGATTCAATTAATTACATCTTGTGGTTTATTAACGGTCTGAACTTATGCTAATTTTACTTTTTTTTTTATCTTTGAGTCATGTGCTTAACCATTCGTTTATACCAACATTTATTCAAATTTTTTTGCATCTTTTTCATTTATATCTTATAAGGAGCTTCTAAGTCCAAACGTGTATATATATATATATATATTTATTTCAAAATTTTATGTCTTAGTTAGCCTTCTAATTGTCAAGTGCAATTTATTTGTGATCATTGGTTAACTAAACTAAATAAGGACATATAAGAACCCCTACCTTTGACATAATACATTGAATTTAGTGAAAATAGAATTTATTTGCCTAAAATTCAACTTAATCATAATTTACTACAATTCAATTACTACTTAAGTTTGTAAGTATAATCTCAATTACCTCTAAATTATTATATAATACTACTAGTTAAAAGCACAATTTAATTCGTTGATTCAATAAACAAATTAACAATATAATAATACTTATTAAAAATAAGCTAAATTATAAAAGGAATAATTAAATCAATTTAAGCCACTAGCAAGAACCAATCACTTCCTAAACTCTTACTTCTAAAATATTTATGCAGTTCATTGGCAAACTAATTAAGCTATACATCCTCACACATCCATGTTCAAGGAACAATTTAGCTACTATTATGTATCTACAAATATATTACATAAGTTAAAAACGCAGCAGCCAATTGTTTAATTCAACAAATAAATAAAATAAACTACCAACAAAGATTTCAGAATTTGTTTAACTAAGCTAATCAAAAGTAAATTAGTAACCATGTACCATTAGCTAAAATTTCCAATTTCTCTTTTTTTTTTTTTATATTGTCCCTCATCGGAGCTTTGTTGGAGTTTGGTCGGAGCTTCATCGGTGCTGTCTGCCATGGAGATCAAAGCCCTAACATCTCGCTGCAGGTCATCACACGCTTAACCGCCAGTGTAATTGATCGAAAATCGAGAAGGAAAGCCACAGCACTATAGCTCCGATCTCTTTATTGCTGGCATGTGGGGGAGGAACGATGGTCAGAGAAATGATCCCCTCACCTTTGGGAACTCTCCGATGTCGCCTGGGTCACCGTCCACCATCGTAAGTCATCGGATAAGAAGGAAGAAGCTTCCATTGCGATAAAGAGAGAGGAGCAGAGACGATGCCATGTATGGAGGAGTACACCGGCGATTGAAAGTCAACAGCGGTGGCGAAGAGGGCACCGGTAGTCTATGCCGTCGATCAACGATGAGGGAGGCGGCTGCGTGCCCTTTCACTCTTCCGTTCCTGATTCCTTTTCTTCCCTCTCTCTTTTCTTTTCTTTTCTTTTTTTTTCATCTTTCTTATTGTCCTTTTTTTTTGGTAAATTTGTGTATCCTTAATAATTTCATTTAGAAAATTCTAGGGATTTCCCTTGCAGTATATTATTATTATTTTTTTATCATTTCTTTTATCGAGTTGCTTCAAAAATTGAACTGATCCAACCATGCTTCTCGAGTTCTTAGGACTCGGGGTGTTACATTCAAGGCTCATAAACCTATGTAACTCAATTTTGAATCCCCGGTTAAGGGTATTTTTCATCTTTTGACCCTCTGTGTCACTCAACTATGCAACTCAAGTACAAAACATTTTACAACACTTTTTTTCAGAAATTATTTTCATCACAAACAGGGTTCACCGTCCTCGATTCGCTGTCTTTAAAGGAGCAATTTTTCTCATTAGGTAACCCTGATAAAAACTTCTTCAGGACCCAGTGCTTACATTACATATCTCCTATTATTTTTTAATTTTAGGCATTTGCATATCAGAATCGAGCTCTCGGAGCCATTCAGTCCGGTAAACATATTAAATTGCAGTACTAATAGACTCCCTAATTGGCATACCAGCCTTATCCCATTACTCCAATTTCTGCCTAGATTATTAAGGGCGGTATGATTGAGTTCTATTTCCATTTTTGATATTTAATCACATAACCATAATTATGCACCTTGTAACATATTAATTTACTCATCTCATAAAGTTCTCACATTTCTAAATCAAACTTTGGCATTTTCAAACCTTTAAACTATTCTTTATAATTATTAATTCCATTTATATGTTAATTTTATCTTAAAACACAATTGTTAATTAAATATCAATCCTATCATGTGCCTTAAACCAATAATGTCCTACTCAATTTCCTTTCACAAAATATATTTCCACTTTCTAAAATTAAAGAAAGATTAAAGATTAATAGAAGTATTCACTACTCAAAGTCCTAATCTTCACTTAATTTAACTGGCAATTGAAGGTGCATCTACTTGAAATAGATAATAGGATTTACGATAGAAACCCACCCACAAGCAATTTCTAGATAACTAATCAACAAACAATTCAATCTAATTAATAACAATTAAATGCTTTATCAAATTTTAACATATTTATTTATATAAACAAGTATCTTGTAGCATTCATTCACAAAAACATAACACATACATAATGTATCTCATCTCTTTCCTCAACATGCAAAAAGCAAATGCAAAATCACACCTCTAAATCATATTCAGTCAACAATTTTAATTACTTTCCTTTGAATTTAAAAAAAAAAAATATGCTTATTTTACTAATTGTTCAGTAGGTTCACCATTTCTCAAATTTTATTTCTTAAACATTTACTCAATTTTAAAGTAGCATTAAATCTATAAATTTAATTAAACTATTTGACTATGCAATTAGATTTATAAACCCTTAAATTGCTGGTTCTCAATTTTATTTTATCAGCCTAATAAATAATTCCCAATTTCTCTAATACACAATCTTAAAAATTATGAGAAAAGTAGATTTAGTGGCGTACTTAAAAATTTTAGAGGTATTTTCCCTCTAATTTTGGGTAAATTTTTCGAGTATTATTGACGGTATGTCAGTCACCGGTCATTGGAGCTCACCGGAGGGGTGCCATCACTATTCCATTGAAGTGCGGACCGTAACAAACTCGTTGGAGGTAATCGAGCACCCTAATATAGCGCGGTTTGGTTGGAATCCTCGTCGGAAGCTTTTGGCATACCCATCTCTGATCTCCTTCTTGCTGGTGAGTGAAGATGGTTGGTAGCTATAGAGAGAAGCATCTCGCCTTCAGGAATTAGTCGATGATGTTTTTGCAGTCAACCGATGCCGATCGATGCTGGCCGAAAAAAAAGGGAGGAAGCTTTTGATAGAAAAGAGAATTTCAAACCAAAAAGAAGAAAAAGGAAAAGACAAAACAGTGATCGACTGGAGAGGAGGAGGCGGTGGTATGGCTAGTGTTGTGCTAATTTCGCAAGCACACGGTTTACCGAATATAATACTTAAGATATCATTTCCATGAGGAAGGATAAGTGATTACACACTATTACTTAATTTTTAATCTTGTTTACAATGTTTATAAATTGAATTGTTAAGTTAACTAAAGGCTACACAAGAAATATTGATTAAAGCCTACTTTATTGATGATCAAAGAAGATAATTTAAGGTTAATGATATGAGATATAAGTTGAACTTGAAATTATTCTTTTAATCTAATTTTAATCTTACAATGCAAGCCAAATTGGATTAACATTCAAATTCACTCTCTCAACATGAAATAGGTTTTCCTAAAACATGTATATATAATTCTAACCCTTAATTCTCATTAATGAATTAGTTAATTATAAACACATATCTTAAGATTAAACTCCAACTTATAGCAATTATCTTAATATCCCCAATCTCTCAAGCAATATTTTCATATTGAGTTTCTATTAGCTATAAGAAAGAATATATCTCTCGATTGTACTCTCACTTATAATGATCATGCATAAAATACTAATAGAGAATTCTACAAATAAGACTATGTATATCATTAACAATATAAAAGATATAAACATCAATGTTCAAGATCATAAAAATATATCATCCAACTAATTACAAAGAAGAAGTAATAAATGAGAGATAGTAAAAAGAAATCTCTCAACCCTTTTCAATCTCTAAGTAGATCTTCTTCTTACTTGTCTTCTTCTCAAAAGAACAAGTTAAAATGTACTATCTTTTTATAGCAAGAAAAACCAAAAATAAAATTGTTATTTTCAAACTTATATCTTCAACTAACTACTTCTTGGATTTATATATAATCTCTATCCTTGTGTCCCTCAGAATGCCCCTCCAAAAGTGTGCAACCTTTGGTGAAACTTCATGCTCCTTCAAGTGCCTCTTCAGAAATAACTACCCATAGTCTTCCTATTGTCGTGCCCGCGAAGGTTGTCGCACTCGCGACAGGATGCATTTCATTAAATGTTGACTTTTCTCTGTGTTGGTCTCCACTTCTGATGCCCTCTCTTGTCACGCTCGTGACTGCCACCGCACCCGAGATAAAGCTTCTTTCTTCATTTCATTTCTGCCTTTTTCTCTTTAATTTCCATTCATTTACTCCCTACACACATTCAGCAATACAAATACATAAAAGCACCATGTTTCACATAAAACCTAGCTAAAACTAAGCATTCACTACACAAATACATACATGAAACACTCATAAATCAACTCACATCAGCTGGCCGGTATAAAGCTATCGCTGGTGCTGTTGACCCACTTGTCGCCGGCACCTTCCATCTGCTCTCTCCCTCTTTCATCTCGATCTGTCTTCTTGTTTTCTCTTTTTTTATGTGGTCATAATTTATTCATCTAGAAGCATCTGGTGCCCACATTAAAAATCTTACATCCTCTTTCTCTTTATATATATATATGTGTATATATTATATTATATTATATTCATTTTCTTATTTATTAAAGTGGATGGTCCCAAAAATTAAAATTTCCCAATCACCTATCAAAACAAATCTTTCTTTGTTAAAATAATTTTTTAAATAATCATAATTAATATTAGTCCAACTTAACCGGCTTAACTAATTTCATATATGACTTAATTGTTTAGTTAGAGTTTACCATTAACTATTATCGGATAAAAATATTTGATATTTGGTAAAATTTTGAGTTGCCGCGATACTATTTACAATTTTAGGATTGTCTAGGTGTTACAATTCTTTCCCTCTAAATAAAATTTCATCCTCGAAAATCATTTGTGCTTAAATAATAAGGCACAATTCTTTCTCTTATATCCTTCTAGCTCCTTTATGACTTCATTTATCTTGAAATCAATGCTAAGCATAGTTACCAACGAATCTCCTTTATTTCCCAAGGAGGTTGATATCTAAAAAAAATTCAACTTATGCCTCTCTGCGTCCACCTATAACTCCTAGCTATTTAAAACAATTTCAATATCTAGCTATTGTATCATTACCACATTATACTTGTGTTTTCTTATTTGCTGAGAGCACATATTCTCTATGTTTTTAACATGTATCCATTTCTTTAACTCCCAACTTACCTCACTTCCCCTTTTAAAATAGTCTGTGTAGCAACTATCGGTTCCTCCTCATTTTGTTTCTAAATTCTTTCACTATTAACAAAATCTTAAACTACAACTCAACTTACTATGACTTTATTACTTGATAACGTCAATCAAGCATTCATTGTCTCCAAAGGTGCACAAAAACATCACTAATGTAAACTGCCCCAGATATCACTTCTTAAATAGTAATCAACAATATAACTCAAGTCCTTAAATAACTCCATGTACCTTTTTCGCCTTAGATTATACTCCCTTACTTGGGTAGATACTTGAGGCTCCTATGGTTATTGTAAATATAATATCTTTCTTTAATAAAAATAATGCCTCTGGGATCCTATTAAACAATTTCCAACTTATTCAAGTTAGCTTAAAATTGATTATTTCCTTTCAATTTGTTATTCACATAAAATCTAAAAAGTGCTCGCCCTTCGTTTTCACAACCAACTTAACTATGCCTCAAGACCATATATATTTTTATTACGTAGTTCACTTAATCCAACTCATAAACACAGAGAAAATTCTTCATCTAAACAATTTTAATAATTTAACTCATTTAATGATTACATGATACGGTCGTTTCCCTATTTTATTTTATTTATTATTATTATTTTTTTAAACCCATGAAAACAGTAGCATTCCTTCCTTAATTTGATTCCGCTTAACACTTTATTGACTATTCTTTACAAAATATCTAAGTAAGAAAATGAATTTAGGTCCTTTAAAATCAATGAAAATGAACCCAACTAAAACTTTAATGATACTAAAACCCAAAATTACAATTTTGGCCAACAAATTAAATTGACTTCCTCTCAAGGTTCATAATACATCCCCTATACAAAATAGCTAACTACATATAACTTTTAATATAATTAATCAATCAAGGACTCCAGATGCCACAAAGAAAGAATAAAACCTAATTGTAAAATTCCTTCATTATCAAACCAATTTCACCAAGTAAAGTCAACAGTTAACAATGTCTTTCTCTGTAATTTTTCTTTTGCAGATCCATCAAATCAAAAGTTTTAAATTCATTTCACCACACAAACATTTACATACACAATAATAAAAGAAAACTTATTCTTCCAAACCATATGCAAGATTTCAAGATTAATAATAATCTTTCTTCAATCCTCAAACTCTTAAGTCACTCATAATATATGTTTCAGATTCACTTCCAAAAAGTAATAAAAAATAGCATAGTAACACAATCGGGTAGAACCTCTTTAATTTCTTTGTAAACCAAATCATGGAATTGTTGTATTCCTTCAAATGCTAACATTAAATGATAACCATAACTCTCTAGATATAAACCACAAAATTTCAACTTCAAACTATCACCCATTCAAAACCAAACGCTAACAGTATCTGAAAATTTCTTAATCATTTAGGTTTCTCAAATCAAATTCTTCATGTTTAACCCCTTCACAAGTTTACCTTTTTTTCTCTCTTTCTCTAGGCACATAAATATTGCCTTCTTTAACACATTCAGTTAATTTTTATTTATTTATTTAAATTATATTTGATTACTTGACTGAGTTAATTTTCATACAAACATCTAATAGTTTCCTCATTTAAGACAAATTCGAATAAATTCTAACAATGTTTATGTGCTTCCTACCACATAGTCCTCGTGTAAATGGGATGAGGTGTCAACGAGTATATACCGATAGCTATGGTTGTCAGCACACTACCATTCTATCTTTAAAATTGTTATCATCTTTGAGGATTTCTGTTTCCAACATCAAGCAAAGAACCAGACCTAGCAATGCTTTCTCTCTTAACTCTATTTAAGGATTAAGTACTAATTATACTAAAATTAATCAACAAGGGATCTATTTTAGAGCCATAATACTTCCTCAATAATCAATGGCATATACACTTACCTCTTTTTCACTTACTTCTCTTAATTCCTACTCTTCGCTTATCATTTCTAATTCATCTCATCCTTCCCTAACACAACTGCTCTAACACCAATGCACTCAATGTATATCCTGTCAGCTTCCTCTTTAATTGGGGCATATATACAAAATCCTTTTTTTTTTTTGTCATGAATGGTTAAATAATGAGGATGCAAAGATGTAATCTTTTTTTTTTTATGTATGCAATATCATGAAAATGCACATTTCATGTAATGAAAATGCTTACCCCACCCATGTCATAAAATATTGAATAGTAGCCCTCATTATAAAGGTTGCTGATAGATACATAGAGTGCCAACCTTACTTTCCTATTTTTCGTTATCCTAAATCCAGAATTGTCTAAATCTTAGCTCTAATACCAGTAAATGTAAAATCCTATTTTTGGTTCGATGATAAACCCGAATACAGAATGTCATATCGACTACTTAGCTTTAACAATTATAAAGTATTAAGTTTGTCTAGTTTAAACTATTTATTGTTTAGAAAATATTGCTCATTTTTAAGGAAATTTTGGTAGAATTTCATCTATAATCATTTAAAACCTCTTGTAAAGAAATTATTTATACACTTCTATTTCAATCTATCCTACCATCCATCTCTATTTCAAACTCCATTCACACACAATTTGCCCATCCTCTTCTTATCTAAAATTTAAATGCAATGATACACAATGCCCTTATATGTTCAAATTTATAAATTTATGTACATAACTTCATTTCAATTACTTGACACAAAACTCACTTTTACAATATTGCTCTAAAACTATCTATCAAGCGTACATGTTGAAATTAAGCTAAAAAGCTTAAAATGTACATCAATAAAAACTTTATAGGACTTGCTTATCTCAACTCAAATATTCTTCAAGTATCAACAGGATCGTCATCCCTTTTTCCCCAATCTTAACAATATCTCCCTTAAAATTGCGTGCGAAAAATGACCACGCATTAAGCTTACAACTTAATGATAGTACTCTACCAAATTTATTTCTTCAATATCAAAAATTCAAATTTGATATTAACATTTCATACAAATAGCTTACGTTCACTACCAATCCTAATTTACAAAATAATTTAGTAGAAATAAGGTATATAATAAACACAAATTAAGCAAAAGAATAATAATTTACAACTAAATCATAATTTTAAAATCCAACTAACCATTTTTGCTGGTAAACATATGATTATACCATATAAGTCACCTTTTTGATAATACAGTATAAGAATTTGTATTACGCATACAATTTTTGCCAAACCTAACTTAATTGTTTTTTTCAAAATTGACACTTTAATTTCTATAAATTATTTGTCAACTATTAACAATAGATAAGAACATCAAGTCTCAAATATTCATACACAACCGTGCATGTAAGGCCCTAACATATATCCTAGTAGCGATGTGACATGTCTAAGGTGTATTAAGAGCTTATACATGGGTTAAGAGCATAACAATAATTAATTTAAAAGGCGAGGGTAAATTAGTAACTTAATTCTTTTGGCCTAAATAAGTATAATTATATAAATTAAGGATTAAAGTATAGTAATCAATAATATTGCATGCCAATGTGCTAAATTAAGAGAAAAGAAGGATCAATTTGTAATTTGCCAAAATTGCAATACTTGGACCACTGGAATTAAACATGTGGGCTTCTAGAAGGTTGTTGACTTAAAAGGGTAAAGAGAGAAAAGGGACACAGGAAAAAGAGGATTCATTTCCAAATTTTTTGCGCTCATTTTCTCTTCATCTCCTCAATTTAACTACACTAAATCTGTAAGTTAAAGGTTTGAGCAATTCCTTATTGAATCGAGGTAATTTAGTCATTTATTCTTCTTCATCTTTACCATTTCTTGCTTTATGTTACATGAATTGGAATTATGGATTGAATTTGAGAGTGAGATGTGAATTTTTAAATGGTTTTAGTTGGTGAATTAATTGGCGTTAAAGGGAAAGAGAAGGCAAAGCCTTGAAAGAGTTCATTTGACTAATATCAAGGTTTGGGAACATCATTTCCTTTGATTATGTTAATTATGTTCTTTTCTTGATAAAATTGTGAATTTTATTATTATTGCATTGATGGAGGATGATTTTGCAAGAGTGAGATGGGAAATGGTACAAGGGTCACTTTGGACCAATTTCTGTTGTTTGGATCACCTGAACCAGTTTCAGTATAAAGGGCATAACTATTTATGTATACATCTAAATAGAGTGATTCTAGTTGATTATGAAAGATAATACATATATATACAACTTTGTAGAAGGCACCAAAACTTGAATCTATCCCTAAGATGTTCGAAATTGAGCCTAAAGTTACAGGACCCTTGTTGTCCTGCTTTCTAGAACAGTTTGTATTTTTTATTGATATCTTGAAATTTAGAAGTCAGAATTGAGTAATTTTTTTTATGTTTTGGAAACTAGAAACCTATACCAACAACTTTGTAGAAAACCATTTGACCCAAAAATCTCATTTACTAGGTGAAATAATTGATACAAAGTCGGATAGAATTGCTATCTTTAGGCCACTTGGAAGAGTGGAAAATCATTCAGTCGAGTGGATCACCCACTCTGAGGAGTGAAGTCTCACTCAACCGAGTGAATTACCCACTCGGGAGACTGAAAAATATTGTTACAAAATATTTCAAGGATGAACCAAGGGTTGTATTAAATACGTATATATATTAATGATGTTATGTAATTAAATTTTAAGTTATACAAAGACTCTGGATGTTTGTATTTGGAACTGAAATGTATGTATATGCATATTTCTGATAAATGTATGAGTTATTATTATATTATTGTTATTTTGATTAGTTTGTGCTTATATGCACTCGCCTATCCTCCTAGGGGGGTATAAGGGTGTCACGCACGCGCGCGCACACACACACACACACACACACACACACACACACACACACACACACATATATATATATATATATATATATATATATATATATATATATATATATATATATATATATATATATATATATATATATATATATATATTATCTCTAATTGTATTACATTATTCCAAATTATATCGTGCAAAATTAATAGCAATACAAATTTTACAAACTATTTATTTGTTTTTTAAAATGCTTTAATTAAATTTCTTTTACTTGTTTGTTTTTTATACTTGTCCATAGTATAATCTAGAGGAATTGCATCAAGGTGGATAAGTGGGATTTTAAATACGGGATCGAGTTCTGAAAATCATTCGGTCCATTACATATCTCCTATTATTTCTTAATTTTAGACATTTGCATAGTAGGACCAAGCTGTCGAAGCCATTTAGTCCAAAACTCAACGATCATACACCGGGACTGAGCTCTTGGAGTCATTTAGTCCGATAAATATATTAAGATGTAGTACTACTAGACTCTCTGATTGGCATGCTAACCTTATCCCATTACTTAAATTCCTGTCTAGATTACTAAGGACGGTATGATTGAGTTCTATTTCCATTTTTGATATTTAATCACATAACCATAATTATGCACCTTGTAACATATTAATTTACTCATCTCACAAAGTTCTCACATTTCAAAATCATCTGGCCATTATACAAACTTTGGTATTTTCAAACCTTTATACTATTCTTTATAACTATTAATTCCATTTATATGTTAATTTGATCTTAAAACACAATTGTTAGTCAAATATCAATCCTGTCATGTGCCATAAACCAATAATGTCATACTCAATTTCCTTTCACAAAACATATTTCCACTTTCTAAAATTAAAGCAAGATTAAAGATTAATAGAAGTATTCACTACTCAAAGTCCAAATCTTCACTTAATTTAATTGACAATTGAAGGTGCATCTACTTGATATAGATAATGGGATTCAAGATAAAAACCCACCTACAATCAATTTCCAGATAACTAATCAATAAAAAATTCAATCTAACCAATAACAATTAAATGCTTTATCGAATTTTAACTTATTTCTTTATATAAACAAGTACCTTGCAGCATTCATTCACAAAAACATAACACATACATAATGTATCTCATTTTTTTCCTTAGCATGCAAAAAGGAAATGCAAAATCACACTTCTAAATCCTATTCAATTAACAATTTTAATTACTTTTCTTTGAATTTAAAAGAAATTATGCTCATTTTACTAATTATTTAGTAGGTTCAGCATTTCTTAAATTTCATTCCTTAAACATTCACTCAATTTTATAGTACCATTAAATCTATAAATTTAATTGAACTATTTGACTAAGCAATTAGATTTATAAACCCTTAAATTTCTGGTTCCCAATTTTATTTATTGGCCTATTATAGAATCCCCAATTTCTCTAATACATAATCTTAACAATTATGAGAAAAGTAGATTTAATGGTCTACTTACAAATTTTAGAGCTATTTTTTCTCTAATTTTGGGTAAATTTTCCAAGGATCATTGACTGTGTGTCGGTTACCGGTCATCGAAGCTCCATCGAAGAGGCGCCATCATTGTTCCATTAAAGTGCGGACCGTCACTGTAATGCCCTGAATTATAAAAATTCAAATAGCATGATTTGATCAATCCGATTTTAAAAATGACCCGATAAAATAAATGGATATTAAAAACATTTAGTTAATAATAGTAGTGAAAAAAGGGGGAGTTATATGTATACTTGAATTGAGAGCCTATAAATTTAAAATTAAAGAGTTGGGGGATTAAATTTAATTTTTCTTACCTTCACCCAATACTACGTCATTTTGGGGAGGTAGAATAAAACCTTGGCTGCCTATTCCTACAGGAAGCATGATCTACCTCCACCACCTCCTCATTCTTTCTTCTTCTCCCTCCTTCACCACGTTGCGCCATAGTCATCACCTTACTGCCATCGCCCTCTGCCGCTGCTGTAACTCTACCTAGCATCGCCTTGCTCTCCTTCTTCCTCCTTTTTTTGTTGTGTTAGAAGAGCAGGCCACCCTTCTTTTTTTCTTACTTTGGGTTTCTCTTCCTTTTTTTTTTTTGCTCCTTTGGCTATAATTCCTCCATTTGTTCATGTGGTACGCTTCATTAATTATTTATTCAGTGAATTATAGTAAGAATTTGGAAATTAGAAAAGAATTTTAGATTTAGGGATTAAGGAAATTTAATTGGGAAAAATTACTTATTTTTAGTTAATTGATAATTTGGGTAATTAGATATTTAGGATTGCTGTAAATTGTGTATTAGCATATAATTGATGGAGGATTTATGTTGATTTTATGGGACTTTGAAGAAAAAGAAGGTGAGATGATGATGAATGAGAAAGAAGTGCAAAAATAAAGGTGAATTGAAGTATTTGAAATGGCTAGTTAGAGAAATTGACACCAATTTCGGTACATGTTAAAGCAATTCTATTTTTCTCTAAAATTTAGTATTATGTAAGTAATAGTTTTTAGTATGTGGAGTAAGATTTGTATAAAATGAAGTTACAAATATTTATTTGAGTGTTAATTAAATAATAGGAGATGATTAAATTAAATTATAGGGATTTTAATTGCAAATTGTTAAATAACATGTAATATGTAAGTTATGGCCTTAGGAGGGTAAATTAAGGTTTTACAAAACCAATGTTATAGGTACGTAATTGGACATTAAGTGAATAGTATGAAATACTTAAAATGAATATAAGATTTTAAATTGAAAAAAAAATTGTTAATTTACTCATATTGTGAAAATCTCTAGATTCTTAAAATACACATTGTGTGTTAATTTAAATTGACAAATAATTATCTATAAATATGTAATTGAAGGAATATGTTAATGAAATTGAATTTAAATTTGTTAAGCATGACTTGGTAATTAAGTTTATGTCAAATTGACTTTAATTAATGAGCTTTTTCATGATTTTAAGAAAATTGTTTATAAATGTTGCCTTGAAATGCCTGGATGAATTTTTAAATTAGGCATGTTATTTAAATGAAGAAAATTTGGATATGCATATAGTGGAGTTGGTTTTGGCCAAATTATGTAAGAAGTAAAGATTGATGGCATGTTTACCTAAGTGAGTTAAATTACTATGTTTGAAGCTTTTTATAACTATTTTAAGAAAATATTCCTAAATCATGCATCTAATTATCTAGATTATATGTAATATGCTCACGAAGTACTTATTTGAATTAATAAAAAAATGAGGTAAATTATGAAAATTCCTGAAGGGAAAAAAAGATGGAAGAAGGCTCTGATTTGTTTAGAAAGGAATTTAAGATAAAAGTTTAATTACATAAATCTAAATAATATTGTGCGATTATTTGCATAAATTTTGAAAACTTATTATATTTGCCTTTAGTAAAACTAGACTGAAATTGGAGTAATAGGATAAGGTTGGCATGCCAATTGGGGAAAGCTAGCAGTACTGTATCTTAATGTGATTATCGGATTGAATGGCTCCGAGAAATCTTTCAGTGAATGTAATTAATCTGAGTTGTGAGCTGAATGACTTCGAGAGCTCAGTCCACATATGCATGTGTGTGTGTGTGTGTGTGTATAGTTAATAGTAATGTTATGAATGTCAATAACGAGAAAAAATGTTGCAATAGATCAAATGATTTCGAGAACTCGATCCTGTATTTAAATCCTATTTATCCAGCTTGACACAATTCTATTGGATTTTACTTGGGTCAAATACAAAAAAATGATTAATAAATGCTTAATAAATAATTTGAGACTTTTAATTAAAAGTAATTGGTTAGATATTCATTGGATTATAACATTGATTAAACTTTAAATTAAAAAAAAATGAACAAGTATGTGAATTATACAAGTTTAAATTCCTTATAATGGGTTTTTTACCTTTATGTTTGGAAGTAAATAGAAATATTTGTGTTTGATAATTTGTGAAATTCTAAGTATGCTCTAGTTAAATATTTTATATTGTAGGAAAAATAGAATTGCTTAAACACTACCAAGCAAAATGCTTAATAAGTGATTTTTTTTTCGTGTGTAGGTTTGAAAGAATTTTGAAAACTTATTTTGAAGGAAAAAGTGAAAGTGAATCTACATCAAAATTGAAGTCACGGAAGGAGAAGTAAGAGATTTTGAGGTGAATGCACATTTAACAATCCTTTTGTTACCTTTAGATATTTTGGCATGTACACAGTATGATGGAAGTGAATTTTATGTATTTATTTATGTTTATTGACCCTGTAAATTAGGTTCATTTTGGAGTTGGTTATGTAAATTATAAGCGACCAATTTTGGGCATATTAAATGCGAAATGTTTTACCTTAATTTAAAATTGAGTTGTGAAATATTGGAGGAAGGGCAAAACATCATGTGGTGGAGTTTGATTTGAAAATGGATGGTAGGATAGACCCAAATAGAAGTGTTTTGGATATCTTATTGTAGGGGGTTTTTAAGGAATTTTAGGAAAAATTCTATCAAAATTTTTATAAAATAAACAGTAATTATTAAAGTAATAAGGTTTTTAAATAGTAAATGTTATAATTGTGGTGGGTGTCAAAACCAACAAAAATAAAATTCCTACTTAAAACTAACTTGTAATTAGTGATGAGCAGCGTCGAATCCACAGGGATTGGTCGAGTTTTGATTCTTTAAATAACTAGAAAATTAACAAACTAAAAATAAAATATAGGGGGATTTTGTAAACTAAAAATTAAATAAATAAAAATAATAAAATAAAAATATAGAAAATAAATAAAGACAAAATCAATGGATGGAAAATTTCAATTAAAGACATTCACAGCACAGGATTTAATCAACTGATCATCGATGAAGAAATAATTATTAAAATCAAACAATGGATCAGTTATAGTCATCGGCTTCGCATTCCCAATTTAATCTTTTTGTATTAATGAATTAATCAAGTAAGACTGTAATTAATTTCTAATCAATAAACAACCCTTAACAAGCGAAATAATTTAATCTATTGATAGCATTACGAATTAGAAAGACCCGACCTAAGCCAACCAATCTACAAGCGAGATCGATTTAGACCAAATCATGCATTTACTCAACATAACAGCCCTTATGAGGAAGCTACACTAATCGTTACTCGTTGTTGATTTCACTAAACAATTACGGATTTAGTAAATTCAATTAGCAATATATTACTTAATTAAATGCACAACGAGCTCAAATTGCACACCTAACAAATAATAATCGAGATATGATTTTTCTAATCCACAGTAAATAAAATAGTTAATATTTTTCTCAGTTGTCTTTTGACAACGGCCGTAGTTTTTTCTCCAGTTTTAGAGTTTTTTATTCGATTATTTTTCATATTTCATTAAAGGTAGGATAAAAAGAGATTTTAAAAAAAAATGTGCATGGATGACAGCATTTTTTGGCAATTCTTGGTTAAAAATTTCTACATGGACGGCAGGAATTTTTTATTATATTTTGTCAAAGTTGGCTGCATAAATAACTAAGAATTAGTTGTCCATGTGTATAGATAGGCCTGTAAATAGACATGATTATTTTGCAACAAGACACACCAACAACAAGCAAATAAATACGTGTGGGTGAGTTTGTTTGTGAGCACAAGAAAATAGTGAGAGTTAGAGGGCTTGGATAAAATTCTCTAGATTTATATAGGTAATTTTTCTTGTGTTAAGTCTGTGATAAAAATATTGTATTTTTATTTTGTGTGGCTGTAACAATTTTCCATATAGTGAATAATTTTCTAAGTTATCTTTTGAAGACAACCGTGGTTTTTCTCCGATTTTGGAGTTTGTAATGTAAATCCTTATCTTGTTATTTTTTGTGATTGTTCGACTATTTTTTATATTTCATTAAAGGTAGGATAAATTCTCGCGCGCTCGCGTGCACGCGCGCGCGCGCGCGCGCACACACACACACACATATATATATATATATATATATATATATATATATATATATATATATATATATATATATATATATATATATATATATATATTCAATTATATACATACATGCATGGCTTGATTGTAATTATTCCAATGCTATATGCACGACTGCACCTATTTAAATATTTATATTAAATATTATAAAATTTATATGGTATTTGAAGATAAATATCGTTTTTAATAATTTAGTGGTCAAATTTATGAATGGATTTGTATAGCGAATATTTGGTAATCTATATCCAGATCTAATGCAGATAATAGTAGTAATATTTTAATTTGTTCTAAATACATTTGACAACTATGTAAATCTATTCCATTATGCTTGGATCGAATTAAATATTAAAAAAAATCAGATATGTTGCCCCCCATTAAAAAGAAGGGCTTTTTACAAAAATATACAAAAAAAACAAAAAATACAATACTTTTATAATTTTTTCATTAATACAATTTTTAAAATTTTTAATAACAAAAATATAATCTATTTTTTCACAAAACACAACTTTTTAACAAGGCCATTCTTTTCTCTGTATCGTCATGTTTTAGTAAAATGCAAGATGTGATGGACCAATTCCTCTCTCCAGCGTAAAAACCCTAAACGTTATTTTCCTCTGCTCCCATCCAATTCTATCCACTTTTTATACTTAAAAATGGCATCTTTGCTTCACTTAACAACTTTTGCTTCTTTACTTCGGTCTTCAAAAGAGAGTTGCTTCTTACTTCGACATGGTGTCGTAACAACCTACTTTTCTTTCCCAACTTTTCCATGGCTAAATTAATTTCTACAATTTCAATAATGAGCGAGTTAAAACAGTGGAATGATTTGTATAGAGAAGGGGGTTCAAGGAAAAAGCATCAGTTGTCTTATTTTTTATGAGCATTGTATGGGGACATAGCTCATCATTAATGCAGATCTCTGAACAAGGAGATGATATCAGAATAGGGGGATGCTGATGGCTTATTGGCTTTAAGGCATCTTGTTTAGAACTTATGAATAGCGAAGGGAAAAACAAGCTTCTCTAATGGGGTAAAAGCCTCTGCTGATGATGTAATATTATTATATAGTTGATTTGTGTGGAATTGTGCATACTATCTAGAAACAAGTATTTAGACATTAGACTTCATTTGGAAAGTAATGGTTGTACTGTGTTAAAAATTAGAGTAGTAAGAAACTGCTTCCAAGTTCTTTGTTGGAATTTTCTTCTCCTTCGACTTGGAAATTTAGTTTAGAATTTGCAAGCATATTAGCTATTCCGGTTATAGTTCGATCATGAAATGTATTACTTCCTATAACTTACTACACATTCTTATGACTGTAATGCTACAGCTCTAGGTCGGGTTCTAAAAAGACGACGGAATAATGTGAAATACCAAGCAATAAATATGTTCTCTTCATGACTTCGAAGTATACAGACTTGCCAAGCTTCGACAACCAGTAACTTACTCATTATTCCATCATTCCATAGAGCAAAACTCAACTCCAATAAATCCCTTTTAATCAAAAGTTGAAGGCAAAGTAAAATAAAAACTGAACCCAATGTACATGCTAATTAATATTGTAGTAAATATGTCACAAAATCACTCTAGACAAACGCAAGTATAACAATTACATAATCTTTCACAATGTGAACCCAACCTAAAATTATAATAAGGTTCTATGCATATAAGATAGTTCCACAATTTCACAAAACAGAGCTACCAATTCGTGTCCTTTATAATCTTCCACAGTTCTACAACAGCTTCTTATCCTTCAAGAATTATAAGATACCTCTTCAAATTTTCAATACTTGATTGGTTGTAATAACTATCATTATGTTTTTTATTTAGCTGAGATAAGTTAGATGTGAGTCAACAGGTATTTATTTCCATTCTGTTTTGTACATATATCTTGTACTGAATTCCAAAAATATCCAAAATATTATCAAGATCGATAATAGTATAAATCAATATATTCATAGTCTCTTTTCATTCATTTAATTCATTTTGACCATGATTATTTTTTAAAATTATATATTCTTCATAGTACCAATCTTTTTTTTAATTAAAAAATCTCAATTGTAATTAATTAAAGGTTTTTCCTTTGTAGGATTGAGCTAGAGCATTTGACTTGACTTAATTCAACCATGGAAATTGTTGTTGTAATCATTATTATTATTATTATTAAAACATCGTAGTGCAATTGAAATATCGAATTACGATTCTCAAGTCCCCCAAAAAAAAGGTAATTATTTTTTTCTTTTTCTTTACATTTTAAATGTACACAGTGTGTACTTGGTGTACACAGGTTGTGTACTCAGGGGGTGTACTCGGTGTACACAGGGTGTATACTTGTTGTACAAACATTATGTATGCAGTGTACATATGGTGTATACTCGGTGTACACGGTGTGTGTACTCGGTGTACATAAGGTGTGTACAAGGTAGACACACCTTGTGTACTTGATGTACACACACTATGTACTTGGTGTACAAGTTATACACACCTTATATACTTGATGTACATACACTGTGTACTAGGTGTACACAGGGTGTGTACAATGTATACACACGTACACACCCTTGATGTACACAGGGTGTGTATTTGGTGTGCACACATACACAAGGTGTGTATTTGATATACACAGGGTGTGTACTTGGTGTATATTATGTGTGTACTAGATGTATATTGTGTATGTACATTCCGTATACTTAGTGTATACACTATGTGTACTTATTATATACACTGTCTGTGCTTAGTGTATATACAGTGTGTACTTATTATATACAGTGTGTGTATTTGATGTATATAATGTGTTTGCTTGGTGTATACAATGCGTACACTTTCTATTTATTTTGATTATTTTTGTATATTATTTAAATTATTATTATTGCTCTAAAAATTATATTTTTTCTCAGGTTCTATTATCTAATACTTGGCTCCAACATCAATAAAATAAAATAAAATAAGAAAAGAAAAAAATGAAAAATGAAAAAGAAAAATGAAAATTGGTTTTAACATCACAGGACTGCTACTCTGATACCATACATATTAAAGAGAATTGATTTGGACTTAATTCAATCCTAAAAATTGACTAAGTGAAGCAAAAACCATCAAGCCATTATAAAGATATCATATTCTTATAACCAATTGCAAGATATCAAGAGTAGGAAGTAATGCTAGTTTTGGCCTTTGCAAAATCCTTCACATGCTTATCACCCCCTAACCATACACCAAAATAGAAAATTTTGTACTGTTTCTTGGCGGATGACACTCAACAACTAAATACAATCAATCATTGTTTCATGGCATGATTAATTTAACTTTAATCCCAAATGAATGCCAATGACAACTGGAATTATGATCCAATTTCCACTAGAAGGATAGACTGGCCTGGTTTATGCTGTAAATATCTTAAAACATTTTAGGAAGTCTAACACAAATCAAAAGATAATCTCCTAGATATCTAGGTTTCCTGGACTGAGGCTGAGAAACCACAAGTGAGGAAAAAGAAGGCTAAAAGTTACTATCAAATGCAAATGTCGTAAAAGCATATGCATAATACTCGATTATTATTGAACGATAATTTATCTAGCCTGCTGAAAAGATTACAAACATATAATATGCAAATGGTGGACAGGAACAAAAGCAATCAGTTTCGCATTGTTGTCAATGTAGTCTATGATTATTTTCAACCCTTTGGTTCCGAAATTATAACAAAGAAAACATCCTACATTCTTTCTTGCTCTCCTCAGTAAGAGCCTCTAAAAGAGACTATAATAAAGGCGTCGAGACACCTGTAAAATAGAGAAAGCTGCGCATTTAAGAAGACTATAAAATTGTGACTCAAGCTTATCAGATTTATGTCACTCGGTACCAATCCATAACTCTATGGTTGCCACCAGAAAATAGATGAAAAATGACTCTACTTTCATAATTTTGTTTGAATTTCTTTAATATAAGAACTAATATTTGACATAGTTATAAGTTTTGAAGGTAAGTATATCAAAACAACCAAACAGAACCGAACAACAAAACAGAGGATCAACTAAGCCTCAAACAATAGGCCGACCCCGTACACCCAGCCTAAAATCCAACTGCATCAGAGTTCAAAGAAGAATTACAATCAGCAAATAAAATGGGAGATAAAAGTGAATGAAAACAAGACCAAATGACATGATTAGCAGACAATATGATTGGTCGAGCAAGCAAATGAACTGCCATATTTGCTAAGCGCTCCATCCATGCCATCGATCAACAAATCAACCTAAAAAGGAATCACCTATAATGGAGAGAGAACAGAAGATCGTCGGAGAAGAAAAAAATGCCGATAACAGTGGAATGAGAAAGACAGTTTTTATTTAAGTAAAAAAAAGATGTATTTTGAAAACAAAAATTTTAAAAGTAAGGGTGTGTTTGGTAACATTTTTTTGTTTTTTAAAATCCATAAACTGTTTTTAGTTTTTGTTATTTGTTTTTCAAAAATTGTTTAAAAACTATTTTTCTATTTATTTTTTAAAAAATATTCTAATATCCATTAATACATATTATACATATATATAATCTAATTATTAATATTAAATAGTAAATATTTAATAAAATTCAAAATTTAAAATATATTATATTAAAAAAATCATAATATGGTGGTAGTGGTGGTAGCGACGGTAGAGGCAGCAATGGCGACGACAGTAGCAATATGGTGGTGGCAGCGACAGTGATAACAATAACAATAGTCTGGTGGTGGTGGCGATGACAGTAGTAGAGATGACAGTGCAGTGGCGGTAATAGCGATGATGGCGATGATAGCGGCAGTGACGGTAACGATGATGGTGGTGGTAGCGACGGTGTGGTAGTGGTGGTGACGGTGTGGTAGTGGTGGTGGTGCTAGTAGCAGTGTGGTGGTGGTAATGGTGGCAAAGATGGCAGCGGCAATGGTGATGGCAGCAGTGGTGGCAACGATAGTAATGGTGTGGTGGTGGTGGTGACAGTAGTAGTGTGGTGGCGATGGTGATGGCAAAGATGATAGCTGCAGTGGCGGCAATGGTGGTGGTGATGGCAACGGTGTGGTGGCAGCGGCGGCGGTGTGGCGGTGGCGACAACGTGGCGATGTGGTGGTGGCGGCGACGGTATGGTGGCGGTAGCAGCCGTGGTGTGGTGGTGGTGGCGGTGGCTGCGGTGTGACTGTGGCGACGGCAGTAGTGGTGGTGGTGATGTGGTAATGACGGTGGTAGTAACGGTAGTGATAATAAGGATGAAGTAATTAAATTATTGATAAAAATAAAACCATAAAAATTACATTTTAAAAATTTTTAATTTTTATTTTTGTTGCTAAAATCACTTCTTAAATTTTTGTAGAAATGAAAACGGAAACAAATTTACCGAACATGTTTTTGTTTTATTTTTAAGAAAAAAAATAAAAAATAAAAAATAAAATTGTCTCCAAACGCACTAGGTTTAGGAAAAATTAGAGAAGAGGGTTGTATTTTTTAAAAAAGAGAAAAAAAAATCTGGCATTTGGGAGAAGAGGGTTGTATTTTTTTTTTTTGTTTATACTATGAGGTGTCCTAAGCGGGTTCATACCAACAGATGGGAGGCACCTTTAAGCCATACCACACTCAGACTAATCTTCATTCGCTGATTGCAGGCACCTCGAAGGGTGAGACAGCTGGCCCGAAGATTTAAGATTGCTCCATATCCAACTCAAGAATTGATTCTTGGACCTTTGGTTAAGGGTGGATGAGTCCTTACCACTCAACCACATCCCCTGGGTTGAAGATGGTTGTATTTTCTAAAAAAGAGAAAAAATAATCTGGTATGTGGGGTAATATCCTCTAAAAAGAATAAACACAATATTTTGTATCCGGCCAGTACCCGATTATTTCTTCTTTTTTTATGCAATTTTTAACTCAATTCTGTTTCCAAAAATCTCTTCCATTCTTGCGCAAATTGGGCCTCATGTTTTTTTGGACCGCTTGGATCTCCACTTCCTTGATCTGCTTCTAGAAAATGAGATTCAGAAGGCCATGAAGCCCATTCTTAATATAGTTTACATGGGTTTACACTAAAGACGCAAGAATGGACTGAGCTTGTTGTCTTTTTCTTCAGGTCGTTTGCCCAATCCATGCATAAATTAAAGTGCTCAAGAGATGCCATTTTCAAACCACGATCTTTATCAAAGAAATTTAAGAAACAATGCACAACTTATGAATTTTAATGAGGAAATTACACGCAATACCACTTTTTTTACCCTAATTTTAAAAAATGCAGCCATCTATTAAGCATGTTTAAAAATACCTTTTTTTTTAATTTTTTATTTTTAAAAATGCCGTTTTCTCATTTTAAGCGCTCACTTGATAGCCCATTTCTTCTGCTCCTGTTATTTTCACTCTGCATTTCACGACCTTCGTCAATTTTTTAGTTTCTTGCCGCTTTTTGCCTATTTCTCAGTCACGATCTTCTATCCGCTTCTTGTCATTCTCGCCGGTTTTTGTCTAAGAAACTCTGTGCTTTTCTGCTTTTTATTGAATTTTCCCTTTGGTAGATTTCAGTTTGTTAAAGAAAAAGGAAGCCAGTGATTTTCTTGAGCATTTTTCATATCTCTTGCTGCTTCTGATCTCTGCTACTCATTTTCACCGGTAACTGGAGCACCGACACGCATTCCTTCTTATTGAATAGGCTGGTGGCTCTGTTAATGACGTCTCCTTGTTCTGGATTTGGGTAGGTGCTATTTTTGTTGTTTGAGTTGAAAATCGCAAGAAAAATCCGTGCTTGGTTTGCCGGGAATTCTTTTTTTTTTTCATGATTTTTGTTCAAATTTAAGTTATTTCTGAAAAATTTGCATATTTAATTTTATGTTTAAGAGTAAAAAGGAAAGAGATTAAGCAAAGTTATTACTTTTGTTGATTTAAAGTAAATATATACTGTTGAATAGGCCGGTGGTTTTGTTAATGGCATCCCTTGGTTCTGCATTTGTAAAACTGAAATTGGCGTGTGATATTTTTGCTGTTTGATTTAAGAATCTCAAGAAAAATTCGTGCTTGATTTGCTGGAAATTCTGTTTGCTTTGATGATTTTTGTTCAAATTTACGTTATTTCTGAAAATTTTCATCTTTAAGAGTAAAAAGGAAAGAGATTAAGCAAAGTTATTACTTTTTATCGATTTAAAGTAAATAAATACTGTTTGATTCTGGGAAAAGGTTAGGAAAAAAAGAAAAGAAAAGTGAAGTGGTTCCTTTTGAAAAAAACTGCCTTTAATTCGTTTGGAGAATGAAATGGGGCTTACTGTTGATTGTTTTCGAAAATTAGTGCGCTTTGCTTTTGAATATCTGGTCCTTTGCATTAACTGAAGGACTCAGTTATGACGAGGAGGATATGATTTGTTTTTCCTTATATTAAGTTTTTCAATAAAATGTAAAAGCTGGACCACTCAATTTTTGCTATCAAGCTGCCTCAGCATTTTGTCTATATGCAAGCTGGAAAGATTTTGGTTAACTGCCGCCATTTGATGGAAAAACTATTATAGTGATGTAGACCTTGTAGATATTATGCTATATTGAGGCCTTTGTGTTCCGAGTTAATTCAATAATGAGACAAAGTACAAAAGCTAAACAAAAATTGTGACCACTATTGCATTTAGCGCAGAGATTGCCAATTCATTCTCATCTTTCCTCGGTCGGGCAAGAAGATTTTTGTAAGAATTTTGGAGTTTATGAAGGCAGTGGGGTACTACTAGATTGAATATTCTTTGCCTTTCCGGGGAAGGAAATAGAAAAATTAGGTACAATAAACAAAGCATTTATGAAATGATGTCAAATTGGTTGTATCTCTCTCTCTCTCCACCAGTTAATTGTATTGTAGTTTAGATTCTTCAAAGTCATTCAATGTTCATGCTTTGCATCGATTCTATATCTAGCTTGAAGAATTGCATCCTTAGCTGTTGTGAACTTGAAGATTATGTGATGCTGTAAATTCCAAGATATCATCATGCAGAAGACTTTTAGAATTCTGAGGCATTGACTTGCTTATTGCATCGTGGTTATTTTGCTCATGGTTGTTAAAATATATAAAGCTAATATTATAAAGCTAATATTTTGGCAGCTCATGTGAATATGACTATTGGGTTCTATCAGAGTGTTTGTAATGGTACGAGAAACGAAAACTCTAGGCTGTTTAAGGACTCCACATAAGTTTTGTTTTAATTTTGCTGCTTTCTTACCAGAAGCTGTTGCTTGCTATTACCTGGTGAAATAAAAATCTTACAAGATGAAAATTTGGATAAAAGTTCTAAAAAATCTTTAATTTCACCCGAATCCGACCTATGCACACCCCTCTAAGATGCCATGTCTATAGAAGAATGATTGGCACGGACAATCAATTACACTTATATATGTACATTACATCACGAAATCTATATAAACAACTCCTAAAATAAATGGTGATACTTTTAAAAACTTTTTTCTATATTTTCTCCCTCTAAAATTCTAACTTTAACATTTGAATATTTACCCCTAAATTCTTTTATGTCCACAAATTCTGGTTTGACTCCTATATGATCACCATATCTGCATCTAATCGGACATCTCTTCAGACTTATCAAAGGGAAGTTGATTTTGTTGCTCATGCCTTAGCACGGTTTTAAAGGCAACGTAATGGCATTATTAATTGAATGAACTTCCCTCCAGTCCACCGGAGGTATAAAAAGCTACGTGTATTGATATTTTATCGTAATGAATTTTATGTTTTTTTCCACCAAAAATAAATAAATAAATTTGATGCGAGGCTTGCCTTATGCACTTCTAAAACAGGCAATGCTCACACTCCATCCGTCATAGAAATAGACTACTTTCATTTTTCTCACATATTAAAATAAAATTAATTGACGAGTTTGGATTAATGCATATTTTTATATTATTCCTAGGAGCACGCTAGAAAAATAAGAGATAATAATTTGCATTTATTGATTGCTACGTACACTAAATACACAAATATTAGCAATTTAACAGGTTAACTATATTCTTAAAAAAGAAAAGTAGATTATAATTTGGAATTAAAAAAAAAAATTAATCTATCACAAAATGACGTGAAGTAAGAGATGATGGTTTTCAAGGAAGCTTCAATGAAAAAAGAACTTTTCATTCTGTATATGCTGCGTAGGGCCTACGATACGTCTAGCATGTAGATTTTTTCCCTAGCTGGTTGTACTATTACTATGTATGCCTTTTTATATTATTAATAATATAACAGTCCATGCAATTGTTTTTTATTTTAGAAGCATCAAATGATTAGCAAAGAAATAATATAAATTGATAAAAATAATATTAATAATATAAAAATAATGGGATAAAAACTATTGACTCAGTTTAATAATATTAATAAAAAAAACAGGCAATCGTATCAATTATACATGTATGTGATTTCCCTCTTCTCCGACAAGAGATCATTAGGTACAGTGAGAGTGTGACGACTTGTTATAAAGCATTTTGATGTTGATCCAAATTCTAAACGGTTATTATGATGCAAATATGGAAAGAAGAAGATGCTTAAAGAAGTGGGAACGGAGAATTTACTGTTGATGCCTGCATTTCAATTATTGGATTTTCATTTATTATATTCTTAATTAGAGGTTAAATACAAAAAAATACTAAAATTTAATTTTGAGAAAGAAAATCATATTATATTTTTTTGTATATTAGACGGTATACCAATGGTATATCATCTTATACATCAAGTATACCAAATGGTATACCACAGTATACCATTGGTATACCACCTGGTATACATGGTATACCACATGGTGCATCCATGCGGTATACTTGAAATATCAATGGTATACCATTTGGTATATCTTGTATATCATGGTATACCACCTGTTATATATGATATACCACATGGTACATCCAGTATACCAATGGTATACCATCTGGTGTACATGGTATACCAATGGTATAACGTTTGGTGTACATGATATGTCATGATATACCTCTGGTATACCACGGTATACCAACTGGTAGATCCAGTATACCAATGGTATACCACGATATACCATGGTATATCCGGTATACCAATGGTATATCATCTGGTACATCAAGTATACTAGTGATATACCACAATATAACATTGGTATACCACCTGGTATACATGGTATACCACATGGTGCATCTGGTATACCAATGGTATACCTAGTATATCATAGTATATCACCTGTTATACATGATATACCACTTGTTATACCAGTATACCAATGGTATACCATATGATATATCATGGTATACCAAAATTGAAATGTTCTGAATTTTGGTATACCACCGGTATACCAGGTATACCGTTGGCATACCAGGTATACCATCGGTATACCGAATATACCTTTTGCTTTACCAGGTATACCACCGTTATATCGGATATATCTTCTGGTTTATGGTGGTATACCAGTTTAAAAAAATTAAAATTATGTTATATATTTGAAAATACTAAATTAAATATTAATAATAGACTTTTTTAACTATTAATTAAAGCTAAAAAAAGTGGATTACATTTCATGATAAGTGAATAAAAAAAGAGAATTTTTATTTTTTTTAGAATGGTATATATATTACAATATGCAAACATATTCTGTTTTTTTGGTATACTAGGCGGTATACCAAATTCAAGAATATAAACATCTTTTGCTTTTTTATATACCAGGTGGTATACCAGATATACCTTATGGTATATCAAGTATACCACCGGTATACCTAAATTCAGAATTGAAGGTATATCACCGGTATACCGGGTATAACTTCTTGTATACCAAGTATGCCAACGGTATACCGGGTATGGTGGTATATTAGGTATACCGTTGGTATACCACCGGTATACCTAAATCCAGAATTGAAGGTATACCACCGGTATATCGGATATATCGATGGTATACCTTCTACCCGAATAAAATGTTAGCTATAAGGAGTTGTAATATTAACCGATGAAATTAACCGATGCCATCAAATCAAATCAATTCTACATAATATTACTAATTATTAAATCTATCATAATTTTCCACACCATAAGTGGATTAGAATAATTTTTTTTAATCAGTTCCAATTTACAAAGTCGTGTTTTTTTTAAAAAAAAATTTCCACACCATAAGTGTCCTCAAATTCCAATTTACAAAGTCAAGTTTTTATATTAATTAATGGATGAATATATATATTGGAGTAGGAATGAACCAGTCATCAGCTTCCCAATTTGCCAATTTCTCATGTGATTGATTCTCTATTTGAAGAAAACAAAATGGAGGAGGAATAAAATTTTTAATGCTCATCAAAAGAAAAAAAAAATAAAAGTGTAAAATTTATGCAAATTTATTTTTAAAATTTCCTTCTCGGTACAAATTATTATTATTATTATTATTATTATTATTATTATTATTATTATTATTATTATTATTATTATTATTATTATTATTAACAGTTACAAATCCCATATAATTTTTAAGTTTGGGCCTGAAAAAAGAGATTTGACAATAAAACCAAATTGGAGCCAAGTCTGTATAAAAATCAATTCTTTTTTTAGAATGATGAAAATCAATATAATTACAGAAAAACAACGTGATTAGCATTATGATTATAAATATCAGGATGAAGGTATAGCTATTTTAATACATCGGCACTCCCTTCAACTCGTAAATATCGAATATTTTGCTTCTTAATTATTTTTGAAAAATCATTTAAATCTTAAATTTTTAATTTTTATTTATTTTTTTTGAAGAACATTCTATGTGGCATTTTGTCGAACGGTCATAAAACGGACACAAGGAGATCACAAACCGTCCGTCAGACAAAAATTTGTATAGGTTGCACCTGATTATTGGTTAGCACCTGATAAATTCTTCTTTTGCTTCATATCAGGAGCAAGATCAAGGTCAAAAATCAAAGAAAACAAGTAGAAACAAGATGAAAATATAAACAACATTTGCTCTTATTGATACTCTTTTCTCAAAAAAAAGCTGAAAAAGAAAATTACACTGATACATGATGATTGGAATGGACCTAGTTCTTGTGCATAAAGAGACTAAAATTTTCCTGTTTAATCCATAAAGACTTATTTAACTCTGCATCATTCAATTACACCATTTGAACAGACTTACTGTATTTTTATTGTTCTTAATCTTCTTCTTTTGCTTCTTCCTACGCTTTCAACTTTGCTTCCTCTTTAGCCTTTTCAAGAGCATCAATAAGATTTTCCAAGCAAGCATCAGGACTCCCGGGAAGAGTCTTTGGCATCAAATGCTCAGCAACATCAGCAGGAGTCATCTTTGCTTCCCCTAACAGGTCACTAATTTTATCAAACAGTTGGTGGCCATCAAGTTTAAGGTAATTTTTAGCCAACACCTTGAATGCTTCAAAGCTGCAAAATGATAATTCTACATGTTTATCCATCCTCCCTTTTCTAATCAAAGCTGGGTCAAGTTTTTCTACAAAATTTGTTGTAAATATAATTAGCCTTTCTCCTCCGCATGCTGACCATAACCCATCGATTTATATAACTTATAATTAAAAATAAATAAAAATATTTATATATTTTGCTTCTTAATTATTTTTGAAAAATCGTTTAAATCTTAAATTGTTAATTTTTCTGGTAAAGAAACAAAATATTACAGTGTCCATTTGTCCTAATCCAAACTAGCAGTGTAAAATAACTTGGTTACAATGCAGAGATGGAGAGTAAATACCAGAAAATAATTACTATTCCAGTTAAATGGCGACAACAAAACAAAAACCATTGAGGAACTATATCTACAAGATAGTAGCACTTATACTGACCACTGAAAAATTGAAAACAGTTAAATCATTTTAGGAATCACAAATTGAAATTAGGAAAAGAAAAAATGAAATTTTGAGGCTGTAAGAATATGCGCAACTGGGTAAGATGCTTCGCATTCTTTGGCTCTCATTCTTCGGGAAGATGCTTCGCATTCCGACCGAACACGTGGCGGATTGCTGCATCCTGCGCTATCACACCCAAAACGCACTCGATCAATAAACACTTATTTATTGATAGAAAAGAAAACTATCACATGAATAAAAGAAGTTGAAAAAAAAAATGCAGAAGAAGAGAAGAAGGGAAGAAGACGATGGAAAACAAAGAATGAAAGAGGGTTTTAGTTAAATAGAGAAAGGGATATTTTTAAAAGTGTAAATTTAAAAAAAGGTAAATTTGAAAGGAAAAAAAAAAGTGACATTTTTAAAATTTACTTTCTATTTTTGGATATTTTTGTGAAAGTTCCAATTTTAATCCCTTTAAGGGCCCTGTAAAAGGCCCAGAACAAGAACAAATGAAAAATCATTAATTGGGCAAGCCCATTTACTTATAAATTCAAAATTCTATTAACGTATCTAATAATTATAAATTAAGAATGTAAGATTTCGAGATGTACAAAAATAATTCGGAATTGGTAATAAAGAAAATTTTTTTTGAATGCAAAATAAATTTTCATTAATAATATAAAAATTAGATTTAGATGAATAATTTGATTTTCAACAAAAAATTCAGTTCATTTGCTATATATACCAAAATTAATTTTAAAATGACGAAAACTACTATTAACGAAAACAATAACTTTTAAATTTAAAGAACAAATTTGCATTAAAAAAAATTTAAATTACATTCAATACAATATTAGCTAAAAGAATTATATTTATAAAAATACAAAAAAATTTAAATAAATACGAAAATTAAATCTAAAATAAAAAAAAATTAAATATGAATTTATTGAAACCAAAATACAAAAAAAATCAAAATACAAATAAAAAAATAAATAAAATTAAGATTTTAGATTTATGCTAATCTAAAAATTATTATAAAAAGATATAAAAAAATATACAGAAAATTAAAATATATAAATATAAATTTAATAAATAGCTAAATGAAAGAAAAAAAGATAAGAAAAGATGGGTTCCCGCCAGTAAATAGGCTAACGGCAGCCTTTAAAAAAAAAAAAAAAACTTATTAGTTATTAATTTAAACAAACTGATGATGGTTATCAAAATTTCTTCAATAATTTACATGTACAGAAATAATTACACATGAATTAAAAGCTCAAAAAGTCCACTATCATTTCGAGTCGCCTGGGATCTCAAAACCAGGACTCTCCGCCTCATCCTGGAAGGAAAATTTTCTCTTCCTCTTGCGGTCAACGCGATGGGAAGAGAACTCCGACGAGGCCGGCAAGTTCAAGTCAAAGTCACGTTCACTAATTGAACTCAAATTCCCACCCTCTAATCCCTTATTCTCACAACCGCTGATGCCACCGCCATCATAGTGTCGCCGCTTGTGTCCGCCGAGTGCCTGACCGGAGTTAAAGCTTCTGTGGCAGATTGAACACTGATGAATCTTGCCACTTCCACTGGTGACCGGAGATTGTGTTCTTGAAACCGCAGGGGAGAAGGAGGGAGTGGTTGACTGGTCATCGGCCGCGGTAAGCTTCCGGTGACTAGCCTTGTGTCCGCCCAAAGCTTGATAAGACGAGAAAGATTTGTTGCAAAGTTTGCAATTATACAAAACTTTTGAGGAATGGTCAGGGCGACGAAGACTGCTGGTGGTGTCGTCTTTAGCAAGCATAAGAAGGCAAAGAGCCAAGTATTCTTCTTCAGTAAGGGAATCTTCGAAACGGTGACGTTTAGTTCGTTTTCTTTTAGCCCAAGAATCGAGAGATTCAATTTCAGTAGGTAACAAAGAAGGGATTGAAGATGGGGAATTTAGAGCATGAAGTGCCATATCTGTGTGATAGAATTTAGGTAAGTGATAGTGTTTAAAATGGAAGATATGGAAGTTCTTATATACATGGAGAGAAATTGAAGGGAAGGTGCTAAGTATATTTATGCAAAAGATTGGGACGAAGGTGCATGAAACGTCTAAAATTTTATTTTTTCAAGAAAAAAAGTTGAAGTATGGAATTTGCAAAAGTGTTCAGACTTAACGGGGTAAATATAACTATTCAATTTGGAATCTCTAAATTTTTATATGAATATTACCATCAGTAATATAGTTGTCAAACAGACATCTAAGGGGTGATCGGTAAAAGTCTTTATCTTCTTTAAAAAGGAATTGACCCAATCAATACGTTCTTTTAACTTGTTCAAGAACTTTCAAAGAAAATCCACCTCTTCATCCCTTCTTTTCTTCTTTATATGACAAATTGTACGTGATTTCCATGTTCAACTCATTTAATGTGTTAAAAGTCCAGTAGTATTGAATTTGAACTTCTTTTTGGAAGGGTGAAACTATGGAATTTTAAAATTTCAAATTTAATTAAAATCGAAGAGAGAAAGAACCTTCCGTCCTGTTAAATCCGTGAACTCAACAAAAGTTGTATATCAGTTGGTTGATATGGATTTGCAACTACTTTTTTATGAATTTAATTTTGTTAAGTAAAGTTGAATTCTACGAAACAGCCTAAGAGAAGTACTAGCCAAAAAGCCAGCATTAGAGGTCAAGCTAGCGAGACGGTGTCCCCGCTACAATGCATGCTTTGCTAGACTAATAATGATCAAGGGTTGTGTATTTTGACTACATTGATTTTCCTTGACATTTTATTTGTCATGACCAAAAAAGACTTTGAAACCCCACTAATAACGTGTGGGACTCCATGCATATAGGAGGCAAATCCATCGATTTGGATCGAATCAGACTTTTGAGTCCAATTCTGATGCACTATAATTTCTTTCTTTTACTAGCTTTTTACTAATTTAATAATGCGTTATAACTTATAAATTAAGAATAAAGAGATGATATGGATAAATATATTTTTGAAATATATGATGGTCTCAATTTTTACAACATGATACACATATATATTGACAGATCAGATAAGTGGTGGGCAAGTCAGTTGTTCATATTTCGAAATAGGACACATGGATTGTGGTGGACAATTGAAATTGGAGGGTGAGTAGTGGGTAGCAATCACACCCCTCAATTCAATGGAGGCAGCCCAACATATGGTGCTGGCCATGTTTGCTAAATAGCTGTACCAGCACTATGCCCACTGGCTCGACGCAAATCCGGTTATTAGGAAACATGCACTCCCCACATGGCTCGTTCTGATTGTGCAGTCGTCTAGGAAACAATTTTTATAGTGTATGGTTAATTTGGCTGAGTGACAATCTCAAGATTGTCGAATTGAGAGAAAGAACAGCTGATTGAACGGAAGCGCCTTAAAGAGCCTGAAATAAGAAGATTTTCAAATCTTGCTAAAAACTTCTTAGATAAAATTAAAGGAAAAGGAGAAAATGTTTTTCTTTTGGTACCTCGGATCACTGAGGATTTGGGCAACTTATGTAGGGAGTGACCTATTACAATAGGTGTGCTAGAGTAGTTTGGTAGATACTTGATGATGATGATGTCGATTTTTCTGACATAATTGAAATTTTTATCAGACCGATCGGATTGACGATATTGTGACAGAATTAACAAGGAAACTTGTATTTGCAGGATAAAACTTTTATTGTGCGGGTTAAGTCCGAATCCTGTTTTGAACCTTGTAGGCTTCGTGGGCCTTATAATATTTTGGATATTACCACTGAACGAGTGTTATAATGCTGTACATAATAATCTTATTAAATTAAGAAATTCGAGTAAAATTTCAGCCGACATGAAGGAATAATTTCTCAAGATTTTTCAAAAATAAGTTTGAATTAGGTGAAAACTTTTATTAGATTATAATACTTTTTTTTTCAATACTGTCTCAAGATTTTTATATAGAATGAAAGATTATCATTTATTATAATATGAGTTAAGTCTAAATTATTTTAATATTGTCTATATCTTTTAATATTTTTTAAAAAGTATATGTATATCTTAATTATAGATATTTTATAACTTACAAAAAATAATTTTTTAAAGAAAGAATGTCTCAATATAAAAGGCCAGATTGATTAAACGCAACATGTCACCTGGAGTTGTATTTGAAATAGAATTTTTATTTTAATAAAATTCAAGCTATAATAAAATGAGATGATATCGTAATTAATTATTTCAGAGATGGATAACAAGTTTATTTTATTACTAAAAGATAATATTAAATTAAAAGATAGTATTAAATTACTACAGACTTCTTCTCATATGAAAGTATTAAAGTAAACGGTAGCATACACTATATGTACATATATAACACGACTTTCTTTTTTCGTACAAAATTAAAGCTTTTTCTATAAGAGTTATACTTAAATTCGTTCTTCTCTAATATTAAAATTATCCACAAATTTTAGTCCTCTAAAATCCTTTTATTACTATTAAGTATGTTTATCAATATTAAATTTCACAGTTAAAGATATTTACTTAATCTAAATCTCTTCTTGAACTTATCTATTTCATTAATTTTCTACTATAAATACAAAGTCCCACCATTCTCCCCTTATTCCACGTAAAAATCATAAAAAAAAAAAAAGACATGATGGGATTTTCTGCTTTTAGCTTAGTTATTTTATTAGCTATTTTGCCCTTTTCTTATTCATATAATATCACATATGATGATAGAGCTATTAAGATTGATGGAGAGAGGAAATTAATTATTTCTGGTTCTATTCATTACCCTCGTAGCACTCCTGGAGTAAGTCAATTTTCCTAATTTAATTTTATATAAAATTTTATACTTTATATTCCAACTATATATTGATTTTATTTTATAAGTTAATAGTTTGAAAAATGTTTTTTTTTTTTTGACAAATTGGTTAACAGATGTGGCCTGATCTTATTAAAAAATCAAAAGATGGAGGTCTTAATACTATTGAGACCTATGTTTTTTGGAATGTCCATGAGCCTCAACGTCGCCAGGTTTTTCATATTTTCTTTTTCTCGTTTCTTTTTATTCAAAATCAATATACATTTACAAAGGTGGTAAATGGACGGATTGGATGAATTTGAATTGGATCATTAATGAATGGGTCATTAATGGATCAAAAAATATGGATCATTAATGGATTGGGTCATTAATGGATCAAAAAATATGGATCATTAATGAATTGGATCATTAATAGGTTGGGTTGATTTTGATCGATTCATGAATTTGAGTTAATTTTAAATATTTATTTTTAAAAATATATCCAATCGTAAATGTATTGAAAATTTTTATTTAATATTTCATCATGTTGAATTAAATAATTAGAATATACTATACTGCATAATAGTTGGTCATTAAAAAGAGTAATATTTCGATTATAATTTAATTTTTTAATGCTATTAACTTTCAATACTTATTCTAATAATTATTATTATTCAAAAAAATAAAATAAAAGAAGAAGAATTATTATTATGTATATATATAATGGGATTTTTAAATTATTTATTTGAAATACGATTATTTTTTGTATCAATTTTTTCTTTTTTTTTGTCCATTCTTAACATTAAAGTAAATTATTTAAAATATATTTTTCGTATTATTGACTCGCTATTTTTTTCGTATTTTTGACTTTTGGAAGCTTATTTGATATCAAATTCACTTTAAATTTTAATCCTAGGCTCACATTGACTATTCCTTTCAAATGATCCAATAAAATATTTTTGACTTTCGGGTGTCCTTTTGGATCCGAAAAATACTATTTACTGCCGAAAAGTACTATTTAGGGCTGGTCCGGTGTTGATGTCATTACATACCCAATTGATCAAGATCTTTGAATCTTGAAAACACTCATTGGGTTAATATTCAATGATCTAATGGGTTGAAAAGTGATATGGATCAATTTTGAATTGATCCAATGGGTATTGGATTGGATTGGGTTGAAAACTAAAATGGGTTAATTTTGAATTGATCCAATGGATATTTATATGGATTGGGTTGGGTTTGGGTCAATTTTTTTGGGTGAATTTGGATCGATCCATGGGTTTGGGTCAATTTTACTAAGTCTATACATTTATATAAGTTTGATTTTGTTATTATTATTATTATATTTTTTTTTTTGGTTCAGTATGATTTTTCTGGAAATCTTGACCTGGTTAAATTCATCAAGTCTATCAAGGATGAGGGGCTTTATGCTATTCTAAGAATTGGACCATATGTTTGTGCAGAATGGAATTATGGGTAATTAATTGTTCTTTAAATAGCTATGTACATTATATCTTTTTTTTTTTTGTCAAAGTTATTATTAATTCGGTATTATTATCGTCGTTATTTTACTTCAAATTTATTATTAATTCGGTATTTTTTTTGTCAAAGTGTGGTTGCACAATTTGCCAGGAATTAAGTTGAGAACTAATAATGATGTGTACAAGGTAATTTTGTGATACTTAACAAATAGTCAAATAATTATTTTTTTTTAATTTCTCTAAATTTTAATTATACATTATTATTATTATTTTTTAATTTTTCCAATTCTAGGATGAGATGCAAACCTTTACATCTTTGATTGTGGACAAGATGAAACGTGAAAATCTTTTTGCATCACAAGGGGGACCTATAATCCTTGCTCAGGTTATTATAATAATTATTATTATTTTAAATTTAGTACGTAACAAGTTCATTATTTTTTTCTATTACTTAATTAATTTATTAATTAATGATTTTCATTTTTTTTTGTTACAAAGGGTAAGCTAAAGCTCACAAAAGAAACTAACTAAAACAAGATGTTCCAATCAAATCATGACTTATCCAGCTATCTAAACCCGAAGGAGGTATATTATAGGCATGATAACCCCCATGAGCTACTTGACCCAAATGAGCAAGAAAATCAGCCGCGAAATTGGCCTCCCTATGAATATGATGGAAAGAGATCATCTGGAAATTTAACGCCAAGGATCGGATTCTGTAAATGAGATCACTACCATTTGGTGTGAGAGCATGCGTTCCACAAATCATTCTCACTGCAACTTCATTATCACATTCCATCATGGCTCCCTCCATAGCTCTTCTCATTCCATAATATACACCCCAAAGCTCCGCTATGAGAATTGGGCAAGCACCTATATTTGCCACATAACCTCCCCGCCAATATCCAAGATGATCCCTTAAAAGACCTCCACAGGAAGCTACAATCCCTGTAACCGAGGCATCTATGTTAACTTTGATTACATCAACTGGCGGATGTTTCCAGCCTATGCCAATGGTGTCAGAGTTTCTGATCTCAGAGGTATTCATCCTAGTGAGAGTCTCCCAACAAGCTTGAGAAAGATTGACAGCATCCCTTATTAAGAGAGTCAAGGGTCGCTACTGTTGTTTGAAGATGAAGTTATTTCTGTTCTTCCACAAAAGCCAGCAACTAACCGCAAAAAAATCCTTCCATCTGCCTCCCTCATAGATAAAATCCCCTTGCTGCAAGTTTTGCCTAACCCAACTTCTGAGATCATTAGTTTCAAAATCAAAGTCAGCTGCTTCTGCCGATAGACAAAACTTTCAGTAATGATAAGCCACAAGACAATCTCTTAATATATGAATTACATTCTCCCCAGGGATACGACACACAGGACAGGTATCTAAGTTTGTAAAGTGGCGTCTTTTCCTTTCTGCATTTGTCATGATTCCTTGATTAAGAGAGAGCCACAAAAACGTTTTAATTCTTTGGGACACCTTCAATTTCCAAATCAACTTCCATAATGGGGATTCTTCATTGACTGTAGTAGTCATCAAAGAGCAATAAGCAGACTTTATGGTAAAGTCTCCAGAAGATGATAAATCCCAGAATCTCCTATCGATTCCAGCATTACTGGAAGGTGGACAAGTAGTAGCTATATGAAGAAGGATGCTTTGAGAAAAAAATTCACTAAATAAGTTTCATCTCCATCCATCAGTCTCGCTGCCAAAGAAAGCTACCTTTTTCTCAATGAGTTCTGCAGGAATAGGTTTAATAATAAAATTGAGAAGGGGCTGAGCAAGGCCAGAGACCCAATTATCGGACCAAAAATTAATAATCCTTCCATCACCAAGAGACCACATCACATGGTTGTACATTCTATTCCAGTAAGTACATATTCCTCTCCAAAGTGGCGTACAATGACGTTGAGCAGCAGGGCAAACACAAGAGTCCTCTTCAAATTTATATTTTGCTCTTATCACCCTAGTCCAGAGACTCTGTGGTTGATGGAGAAAGCTCCAACCTATCTTCATAATGTACGCTGCATTAAGAAGAGCTGGGTCTCGGAATGACAAGCCTCCTGAGATCTTGGGTTGAGTTACCGTGTCCCAAGACACCAAAGCAAGTTTTCGATCCTCCGTACCACCTCCCCAAACAAACTTCCAAATAATCTTATCAAACTCTGAGCATAAAGTCACTGGGAGCATAGTTGCTTGCATGACATAGCCTAGCATGGTTGCTAGGGCAGATTGTGCCAAAGTGATCCTACCCGCTATAGAAAGCTGAGTTGTATTCCACTGTGCTATCTTGCTTTTCATACGATCAAGAAGGAAACTGTAGTGGTGTTTAGTCAGCCTAGAATGCAAAAGCGGCATCCCCAAATACCTCCCCAAGTCACTAACTTCCTTGAACCCCAATCCACTGTTAAGCATTCTCCGAAGAGACGAGTCAACGTTTTTGGAGTAGAAGACATTCGTTTTTTGGTTGTTAACTTTCTATCCCGAACTAGCACTGAAATTGTTGAGAACTCTTTTGATAGTACTGACTTGATTGGGGTCAGCTTTTGCAAACAGGATCAAATCATCAGCAAAGAAAAGATGACTCAAAGCTGGTCCTCTTTTGCTGAGGCAAATAGGGTGCCAAGAACCATTATTGACAGCCTCACAGATGCCATGACTGAGTCTTTCCATACACAGGACGAAGAGATAAGGTGAGAGAGGGCACCCTTGTCTTAAGCCACGACTGGGAATAAAAGAGTCAGTCATATTCCCATTCCAGAGTAACTGAAGAGAAGAAGTAAAAACACAGTCCATTATTACATGGATGAGAGGTATAGGAAACCCAACCTCCAGGAGAGTTTCTGTGAGAAAACCCCAGCTAATCCTATCATACGCCTTCTCCAAATCTACTTTAATAGCCATAAACCCGACTTTGCCCTTCTTCAACCGCATAGAATGAATGACTTCTTGAGTTATGATAACGTTTTCTGTAATGTGGCGCCCAGGGACAAAGCTCATTTGAGTAGGGCCCACCAGAGAAGGCATAAGAATTCTGATTCTGTTAGCTAAGGTTTTGGTAATCAGCTTGTAAAGTATAGTGCATAAGGCTATAGGGCGAAAATGGGTTAGAGATTTAGGCGCCTTAATTTTTGGGATGAGGCAAATGATAGTTCTATTTAGACGAGGATCTAATCTCCCCCCTTGAAGCAAACCCTTAACTTCTCTACACACATCTTCCCCCACCACATGCCACTGGGATTGAAAAAAACCCGCTTGAAATCCATCAACTCCTGGAGATTTCCACGGTTTCATGTCAGAAAGGGCCTTCCAGATTTCTTCATCAGAAAAACCTGCATGGAGCTCAGCCATCTTGTTGTCAATACGAGGGAACCATCCTTTCACATGATAAAGAGGCCTAGCCTGGTTATCTTCCGAATATAGGCTTGAGTAGAACTGGACTGCCATGGAACAAAGAAGTTTCGGATCACTCTGCCACACACCATTATTGTCTTGCAAGTAATCAATCCGATTTCGCTTTCGACGGCCAACAGTGCGTTGGTGGAAAAAAGCCGTGTTCTTGTCTCCCCAGAGAATCTGGTCGCTTCTGGATTTCTAGAACCAAAAGAGCTCTTCTCGAATAAGAATTCGATCTAACTCAGCTTTTAATTCCAGCTCTAAGGATTCAAGCTTAGAAGAATGTTTATACATGAGTACCTGTTGGATTCCAGCAATGCGAGCCAGAAGAGATTTTTTCTGTTGAAAAATGTTTCCAAATGAAGTTACATTCCACTGCTTAAGCTCTTTAGCAAGCCCCTCCACTGATTCTATGATTTTGGGATTGTATTTCCATCCTCTCCTAACACAATCTCTGAAATCAGGATGAGTGAGCCAAGCTTGAAGGAAACGGAAGGACCTTCTATTATTAGGGACATTTTCATTCTCAATTTTCAAAAAAGGGGTCTGTGATCCGATGCTAACCGAGCTAGATGTAAAATAATGGCTTCTGGATACTGGACCCTCCATTCATAGTTGCAAAAACCCCTATTCAATCTCTCAAAGAGGTTGCCTCTCTTCCAAGTAAAATCAGGTCCACGGTATCCCATGTCGATAAGTTTAGATTCCAGAAACCAGTCCACAAAGGAGTGACATATACCCGATATGGTAGATGAACCTCCTTTTCTTTCATGAGTATAGAGAATGGAGTTAAAATCTCCTCCAAGCACCTAAGGACCCTTAGTACCCAAATTGATGTCCTGAAGGAGGGGCCAGAGTCTATTACGAATGTTGGGGACTAGATGAGCATAAATAGCCGTAAAGAAGAAAAATGAATTGTTGTTGGTTGAAATACGCATATGGATAAACTGCGGGTTGTTAAGAAGGACTTCAACCGACCAATTTTCTTTCCATAATATCCAGATGCCTCCACTGAACCCATTGGCTTCAATTCTGTGAGAACGAGGTAAGCCAATTCTCGAAATACACTTGTCTGCTATATGACCACTAACACGAGGTTCAGTCAAAACAACCATATTCGGATTATGAGTCTTGATAAAACACTTCAAATTTCTCAGGAAAGTCGGGCTTTTGGCCCCTTGACAGTTCCACATGAAAATCGACATAGTAAATTAAACAGAGTTAATCAGATCCCAAACCTTAATTATCTCGAAGGTATGGGTCCAGTGGTTCATCCTCTTCTGAAGAAAACTCACTTGCTTCATCCATAACATTAACATTATTAGTTGATGGACGAATATCTACAACCATTGTCTCGTTTCCTGCCTTATCATCTGGGTCTTTTCGATCTAAGGGTCTACTCTCGAATTGACCCAAGTTATGCGTCGAAGGAGTAAGCAACTCCACTGCAACAGACGGGATAGAGGTGTTGGAAGAGATATTATCCATTCGCATCTTACCCATCACAGAGTGTTTCTCAGTATCAAGAGACGTGGGAAGAGCTACGATGCTAGCATCTTGCTGTTGCTTGCTTGTAAAAGCAAAAAAATCCCCTAAAGTTGGTTTTGACTTAGTAGATGAAGTTTCTTTAAGTTTAAAAAATTGCCCACGTGCTGAATTTTGCTTTCTAAGACCCCCTCGCCCACGCATGGGAAGATTCTTGTAACCACGTGCTTCCCAAATTCCTCTTCGTTCTTCTGTAAACGCACCATTTTGAGTGTTAGACTGCAACGGAACATTCTCTTTATCCGCTGAATGATCGCCAAAATTATCTCCACCTTCTTCATTTAAAACTGCAAACCTTGATCCTTGTCCGGAGAATTCGGGATTTCTTCCTGAAAAGGCGGGATTTGATTTTCCATTCCGTTTCCGTTTCTCCACCACCATCCACTCTCCGAAGCAACCTGGGTTTTCCACCGGTGTTTCCCCTGTTCCAGCCTCATGACTATCTTCTTTGGAGATATCATTAGTAATTTTATGAGGACAAAAAGCTTCAAAATGTCCAAATCTGCCACAATGAAAGCAGATTTCTGGCAAGTTCTCATATTCCACTTTTTGGTCCTCACCATCGATTTTTATCATCGGAACCAAAGGTTTGCTAAGATCGACATAAACTACAACTCTGGCAAACTTTCCTCTATTCAAGCCGCTGGTATTATAATCAATCTTAATGACTGGACCCACTGCTTCTGCAATGGCTATCAATACATTACTACAATAATATTGGATAGGGAGTTTTGGGAGACAAATCCAAACTGTTGTGCTATTAACTGTTCCATTAGATACCCTAAAGCGAGGACTCCATTTTTGAACCAGCAAGTATGAACCATTTACTACCCAAGGACCTTCATAAATTGCACGTTTGTATTCAGAATCATGAACAAACTGCACCAGGAAGAATCCTCTCCCTATATCAAGGATCTTCGAATCTGTGAGCTGCCAGATAGTTTGAAGTCTGGAACTCAAGGCCTTGTACCCTATCGATCTTCCAAGAAGACTGACTACTACAGCCCTACCCAGTGTATTGGATAGTTTATTCCTCAGGCCATCAGAGAGATTAACTTCGGGGATAGTCCCTGATTGGTTAATATGGATATCCCCCTCATCAAGATTGATGTCCATGGAATCCAGAACTTCCTCCATCGAAGCTTCCATAACAGCCCCATTAATCAACCTATCCATATACCCAGATGTACCAGGGGATTCTGCCCTCCGCTTAACTTTTTTCGTGGCCCTATCTGCCTCCGAGATCTTGTTAACGTTTTCGCTCATAATCTCAGAGGCCGATTCGTTACTTTGCTTTTATAAAACATGCTCTTAATGATTTTCATTTTTTTTTGTTGTCAACAAATTACAAAAGATTGAGAATGAGTATGGAAATGTTGAGTGGGTTTATGGAAATGATGGATGGGAATATGTGAAATGGTGTGCTAATTTGGCTCAAAGCTTCCAAATTGGTGTTCCATGGATAATGTGCCAACAAGACAACGCCCCGTCACCAATGGTATAATTTTTATTCATCAAGAGTATTTTTTTATTAATTTCTATTTGTTATCATTATATGCTTATATTAAAATTTTCTTTCTTGTTTTATTATGCAGCTTAGTACATGCAATGGTTTTTACTGCGATCAATGGCATCCTAAGAACCGCAGCCTTCCCAAGATTTGGACTGAGAATTGGAGTGGATGGTTGGTTTCGATAATTAATTATTTATTTATTTTAGTGCTTTTTTTTCTGCATATATTATTCAAAATTATTTTAATGAAAATTGAATAATTAAGGTTCCAAGATTGGGGAGATCGAAATCCACATAGAGCTGCTGAGGATATTGCATTTGCTGTTGCACGTTTCTTCCAACTTAAAGGAACTGTCCAAAATTACTACATGGTTAGCATATTTAATTGTTGAGATTGGCCATATAATATATGAAATTTTCAATTTATAACTTATTAATAATATTAAACATTTCTATCAAAAAAAAAAAAATTTATATCTCCAATACCATGGTGGCACCAACTTTGGCAACACAGCTGGAGGTCCATACATCACCACATCATATGATTATGATGCTCCACTTGATGAATATGGTAACATATATAATCTTCCATAAAAAAAAAAGATATATAATAATTCATTTTTTTTATTATTTTTAATAATTTACTTTTACTAATTTTATTTTGTTCAAATTAATTTTAATAGGTAATATACGCCAACCTAAATGGGGTCATCTCAAAAACCTTCATGAAGTCTTGAAATCAAGAGAGAAAATTCTCACATATGGTGATGTTAATACTACTGACCATGATGACAAATCTGTAAGTTTATTATTACTATTATTGTTGTTGTTATTATTATTATAAAGAAATATTAAAAATATTCTTGTAAATTGTAATTAATGAATTAATTTTAATTTTTTTTAAAAATACTTTTAGGTTACCATATACTCTTACCAAGGGAAGAGAGTTTGCTTCTTTGCAAATATTGATTGGCATAAGGATAAGAAATTGACATTTGAGGGCAAAGATTATGTTATTCCTGCTTGGTCAGCTACTATCCTTGATGACTGCAAAACTGAAGTTTACAACACTGCCAAGGTGATTATATATTTTCTATAATCTTAATTACTTAATTATGAATTATTAATTAAATTAATCATGATTAATTTTAAAAAATTGTAGGTTAATGCCCCAACTTCTGTAACGGAGTACAAGGCTGAAGATCCTAATGCTAAGTTAGAATGGCAATGGAGGCCTGAAAAAGCACTTCATATTAATGAATATGGGTTTATTAAGGGCAGTCATTTGGCTACTAATCAACTTTTGGATCAGAAAGTTGCTTTTAATGGCACTAGTGATTACTTGTGGCTTTTGACCAAGTAAGTTTTTTTTTTCCCTTCAATATTACATAATGAAATTTTTTAATTTTTGGAAATTTTTAATTTTTTGTTTATGCAGTTATTACCATAATGCCTCTGCTCCTTCTGATGGGTGTATAGAAGAAAGGAGTATGATTCTTCATGTGAATACCACTGGACATGTTGTTCGTGCTTTTGTTAATGGAAAATATGCCGGTATGTAATTTTCATCTCTTCTTTCAAATTTACTATTTTTATTTACTTAGATAGAGAATTGAATTATTTTTTTTCAGGATCACAATGGGCGAAAAGTGGTCACTATGAGTTCACCTTCGAGAGGGAGATTAATTTGAAGAATGGAGAAAATAGAATTTCTATAATTAGTGCTACTGTTGGACTGCCTGTAAGTTACAAATTCTCACCTAATTTATAATAATTTTGCTTAATTCTCACAATTTGTATATGTATATACTTTTTTTTTTGGGGGGGTGGATAGAACTATGGCGGTCATTTTGATGAAACAAATGCTGGAATTCATGGTCCAATCCAAATAATATCAAGAAGCAAATCTGGTTATCCAGATGTTGTGGTGAAGGATCTTTCTACGAGCAGATGGGTTTACAAGAGTGGATTACATGGTGAAGATTTAGCGTTTAACCAAGTTGCTCCTCGCCATCACCACAACTTTTACAATGACATTCAATGCGGCCGACCTTTCGTATGGTACAAGGTAACTATATATAAATATTCTACGCAGATAAATACTTATTTAGAGCTGATCTATACAATTTTTTTTTTTAAATAATTAATGGATTTAATTTTTGTTTATTTGTAGACAAGGTTCAATGCGCCATCAGGAACAGAACCTGTAGTGGTGGATATGATTGGAATGGGAAAAGGAGTAGCTTGGGTTAATGGGAAAAGCATAGGAAGGTATTGGCCAACAGCAATTGCACCAGAAAATGGTTGTGAAAAATGTGATTTTAGGGGGACGTATGATGGCAAAAAATGTGCTACTGGCTGTGGCCAACCTACACAGAGATACTATCATATTCCTAGAGAATGGTTAACCCCTGAAAATAATGTTCTTGTCTTGTTTGAAGAATTAGGAGGAAACCCTGATTCCATTACTATCCGAACTGTGTCCAACAGGTAGTTTTATTTATGTATTTGAGTTGAGTTGACAATTAATTAATATTATCTCCAAATTAATGCACTAATTTTGTATTTTGCAGGCTTGTTTAGGAGGTCAGGCTCCCAGTTGAAGCTACCAATTAATTAGGTTTTCTGTTAGGATTAGTAATTTGTTAGGTTCTTAGTAAAGGGATTTTGGATTTGTCCCTTTGTTTATTCTAGAATACTTAGTGAGTTATTTTGGATTGAACAGGATTTTGATTGGGCATCAAACAAATAGGATAAACGGAGTCGATTTCCAATATATAAAGAGCAGTTTAGGTGTTAATGTGCGTGGAATTTCGGGTCATCCAAATTTGACCGACATACATCCGTTACCGTACACATTTCAAATTGAACTATAAAATACGGGTGTGCAAAATCCGACTCGAATTATTAGGGTGATTTAAATCGGGTCGGGTTGGAGATTTGTTGAATTTTCGGGTGAGGTTAAAACGATCCGACCAACCATCCGAAGAACGCGGTTAAAATAAAGACTAAAAAACATGAATTCCTCGTTAGCTCCCTCAAATCCCATTTCTGTTGCTCTCTCTTTCACATTCAAATTCCTAAAACTAAAACCCATAATCGATCTACTTCCCCCTCCGCCTGTCGCCACCCACCTCAGCCTGTCGCCACCTGCAGTTGCCACTGATTAAAACTGCTAATTTTATGGTAATCAGGCTTTACTGCTAAATTTGTATTTCATTCAGAGGTCGTAATGCTGTTACTTTTTTTATGTTTATTTACTTTTCCCTTTTGGGCTTGTAATTGTGAAGAGGTCAATTCATCGTCCTTTGAGTTATAAAAGTTTTAGTTTGCTACAATTTCTGAGCTTCGAGTGATTCATGGCAAGCATATTGAGACCCAAAAAAAAAAAAGGAAAGAAAAAGAAGAAGAAGAAGAAGAAGAAGAAGACGGTTGCGGATGTTCTTGTTTCTGGATTTCAGTAGAATACTTGGAATATTTCTTTGTCGCTCATAATATTGGATATTTGGTCTTTTGAATTGCAATCTTGAACATCAGAGGAAAAGGGTAAGAGGATTGTATATATTAAAACTACGAATTTTATGGTAATAAAAGAATTGTTTCTATTTCAAGAAATCAAATTTCGGATTGATCGAATTTGACTAAACTTTTCGGATTGTTCGGATAGGAACCCTAATTATATTTAGGGCCAGTTCGGTTTAGATGTATATGCGATCTTCTGATTGTTCGGATCACACCCCTATTAAAAAATATACCATAAAAATTTAATTACAATTAATAAGAGAAAATTAAATAGAAATATAATGAATAATTTTTAATAAAATAAAACATAGAATAAAAATATGAAAATAATAAAGTATTATTTTAAATTTTAAAAAATTAGGCTATAAAATTTCAGTATATTTATTTGTACAGGTAAAAGGCTCAACCCGAACTGATTTCGGTTATCAATAATCTATATGGTTTTGATTTTTTTTTTTTTGGGTAATCTTGTATTTCAATTTTTTTTTAGCTTTATTGGTTCGGTTCAATACCCTGCTGACCCCTCATTATCTTGAATTACCAATGTTTTGAAACTCGGTTTGACTCATTCGGTCGAACCGTATGGACCGGAAATTGATCAGAAATCCGAGTTGATCCAACATAAAAAATCGAAAGAAATAAAAATTCGGTTTGAACCAGGAAAATCGGATTGAACCGAAACTTAGTTACTTGGATCGAAATCCGGTTCAACCTAAAAATGCTGCGTTTCGAAGGAATTTCATTTTTTCTTCTTAAAAATTCTTAAAAAGCCTTACATCCCTAAATTTTCTTTCTCTGCATCCATTTCATGCAGCTGTCTCCTGTTCTCCTCTTCTTCGCTTCTTCTGCTTCATTTCTTCTTCAACTAGAGCGGGATTTCTGTTTCTTGAGGTGCGGCCTTTGTTTTTTCACCGGAGATCTCTGCATCCAGGTTTGTTTCTTCACCGGAGTTCTCTGTCTTGTTACAACTTAGCTTCCTTTTGTTACATGTTATGATGGAGCAAGATATTCAAAAGAAACTGTACAAGGTTATTTACTATTTAGTCAAATTTATTGTAACAGTTAGAATTTTTCGGTTTTGTTATTAAGGTCTATTACTTCCTGCTGGGTTTGTTGTTTTTGGCAGTATTGTTTAGGCTGGATAATGTATTTTGTATCTTTGATGGGTTTGCTGCCGTTGCAGCGTGGGTTAGGCTGGGAATTACTTTTGTTCTTGGTTCTCTATCTGATTACTTTATTTCCTTGAAGCTTTTTTGGCTTCCTTGTAATCATTTTTTCATCAATGATACTCATTGGCTTATCAAAAAAAAAAAGAATTTCCCAGTTAATAGAATGTATAATTAGTTATATTTCATTAGAATGCTGGATCTTGGCCTTTAGAATTTCCAAGTTAATAGAATGCTAAATGTTAATGAATATTGATTGACGTGGACTATATTACTTTTTCCTACAGGTTAAGTTTTCTTTATTGAATATCTGTTTATGAAACAATTATCAGATATTGAATAATTTTTGTTCGTATGATTATTATTATTATTATTAAGTTAGTTATCAATGCCACACACGAAATCTTGTGCAGAGTGGTGGCTTGATTTGGGAGTAATTATAACGAATGGAAAATTGTTTTTTTCTTATACAAGTGTATAGGAAGAGTCAGCATCTTTAATTTCGTCAATTTTTTTTGTCATTTATACATAGTTACAGAGACTTTTGATGTAAATAATTATAGTGTTTTGACATATCATATTTTTAATTTTTTATAAATAATTATATTAAAAAAATCTCCAAATCAATCTGATCCAACAAATTAACTCTTAACTCAATTAACAGGCCGAGTCAATGATTGAGCCGCTTCTGAAAACATTGTTTATTATAACGCATAGGAGAAAACGTTGAAGTTAGCTCCTACGACTTTTAAGTTTCGGAACAATTGATTCCTCTTCCTCTGTTCTTTAATTCTTTCAGAATTCTTGGCCCAAATCATCGAAATTTGCTGTTGCGTCACAGTTTTGCAGATTATGGACCCTCAATTCACCGGCGAGATGTTCAAGTAAGTTTTTCTTTGAATTTCATCTATTTGATATATATATATATTCCTGCCTTTTTCTTTCTTTTGGTTGAAACTTTGGCTGTGTATATTGCAAGGCATTTGGAGAAGCAGAGTGAGTTTTTAACGGAGGCGTATAATTCAATGTCCCATGAATTACATAAGCTTCAGGTTAGCTTCCTTTTCTTTTCGTTTTTATTATCTGTTTTAAATTTGAATCTTTCTTAGGGTTAATTTAAAGCAATCGATTTAATTATTCTTGTACGAGATGAGTTCTATTAGTAGAATAAGATTTTAATCAACAAATTGATGGGAATTAGATATATGAATTTGAGAATTTGAAATAAACAAATACTTAAAGAAATCTTATTGTCATCAACTTGTTGAAAGTAGTTGTTCAAATTAAACTCTGTCTATATGCAAAAAATGGGACCAATCTATTAAGAACTATATGGAGTGCCTCAAATGTTTATTACTCTGGTTTTTGGTTTGTAATTAGCTGCTATATCATCCATTCCTACTGAATCACTTGATAGGAGTAGCTTCTTCAAATGATAACAATGGAGACAGTTTAATTCAGGAATGCATAAGCTTGATTGGATCTATCTATGGTGTGTATTCAGGTGTGTAGCTTTTAATAAGATTTCTCGAAAGCATACATGGATCTGTGAGCTTGTGTAGAAAATGAAAGAATGTATCTGCTCAACGACTCATGGGAATTTGATGCGTAAAGCCCTTTCAACCTGATCCGTATATGCTACATCCCTTGCAGGTTGAGGAAGAAATGCTGATGCGGAAATTTTATGAACTCATGACTGCTCAGGGTTTAAATAAAAAGGTATAGCTTTCTTTCCTGTCAATTATTGATGTATTGTTTGTTGGTATTAGCTTTTAAGGTGCTTTTATTTTTGGCCTCCTACCATGGTGAACAAATTTAATTACATTGGTCTCCCTTTGTCTCTCTTTTTCAGCAGAATGAAGGCAATGGCGAAGTTTTGGATGGTGACCAAACTAGAGACGCCACTGTTGTTGCCGTTGATGATGAAAATGGGCAATCAACCGCATTAATTCCTTTTACCAACAGTGAAGGAGAATGAGAAAGAAAACATTTGTGAACAGGAACGTTTGATTCATGCCTTCCAGCAATTGTGATTCAATATGTATTTGGACAATAAATATGATGGCTGCTTGGATTTTAAATTTGGCTATCATTGTGTCATTGCTAGCGTATCTGCATTTTCGTTCAATTGAGCAGACTAGGCTTTGTAATGAGCTGTTACTTGATAGTTTGTTTCTCGAAATGGAAAAAAAAAAAAAGTAATTGAAATTAACAAAAATTGATTGCAAATTCAGTTTCTTGGTATCAATACCATATATCTTGTTTGCCTCCGGCTCAGGAGTAGGCTTAGGCAATCAACCGGACTAGTGTAAAAATTTAAGAACAAGAGTATATTATAAAATTACTCATTTTCTGATGAAAATTCGAAGCTAACCAGTGTCATATGGGAATTTTGCTTTATAGACCCCAAGAGTTGAGGTGAAGAAAGAAAAATTGCACGTGTAAGGCCCATAATAGGAGAATGAAAGTTGGAATTTGAAATTTTACCGCTGAGATGTTCTTTTAGAGACTAAATGGGTTTAATATATTGCAATGGTTATAGCAATGATTGTAGCCATTGTAATTGGATGTAATTAGTTTTTATTAAACATCACAATTCATCTCGCTGGAAAACAAATACAGCCTTGTATTAAGGTAATATATCCACACAATTCATGGGTTGCTGTTAATTTCTAGTAATTATAATTTACAAAATGGGGTAGTTTATATTTTTCTAACGAAAGATGACACCAATTAAACTGAATCCATAATTAAATTTGTGGACCAATCTAATTATAAACTATTATGCAAACAGCTATGAGTAACAGCTTCACAGCCACTGACAATTTCCATACTTGTTCTCAATTTTTTGGCAGAGGCAAATGAATATAGGAAGTTTGTCCATCAAATATCCAAATATAACGTCTTGATTGGAAATTAGAAAAAGTGAATATTTAGATGATTTAACAATTTTATCAGCATTCGTCCCCAAACACGTGAATATGGAGAAGCAATGTTAAAATTTAATCTGACTAAAAGGAATAGGATTTAAGTCTATCTAGGAATAGAACAAGATCCTACTAATTAATTAGTAAACAGCAAAATTTCCTTTCTGCATACAAAACTACCAAGTTAATCACTGAAAATCCCGCTTGCAAAAGCACCCTACAAATATTACTTGTAGCAATACAAAACCCAACATTCTTTACTGTGTCTAGCTCAGAAGAAAGCGGCAATGAAGGGAACCTGAAACAAAATTGTTGTTGCACTTAATTAACATGGACCCAAATGGCTAATTAATTTAATGAAAGAACAGAGGTCCAAAGGATCTTACTTGGGTCACTAGTGACCAGCATAGCAGCCCCACCAAAGGTACAGCTACCTCCATTTCTCTTATTGTTTTGGTAATAGCTATTGAAAGCATAAGAAGCATGAGCAAAAACAGTGTCAGGATAGAAGCAATTGCCCCGCGGTAAAATCTGTGAACAATCAGCACCACCATCACCGCAAGCATAATCAAGTGCCTCCTGCAATGTCTCTTCAGGAACACTAGGCTTAGCCACACACCAAAGCTCCTGCATCACTCCTCCCGCCGGTGCTGGCGTGTCTGCTGGATTACAAGGTGGCAAGTAGCCGTACGGAGAGGTAGATGGGCCACCTAGTGGTGGCTGCTCTGGTGCAAAAGGGAAGGTCATTGGCGGCGGAGCAATCTGGGGAATTGGGGGACGAGGATTTTTGGCTATATTGGCAGGGGCAGAGAACCCATTTGAGGAGTGAAGTGGTGGCTGTGAGGTTTCTGGTAATGGTTTTGGCCTTGAAGGATATGGTTTTACAGTCTCAGATTGTATATTTATGAGCTTCCTGTACATGGGCATTTGTTGTTTTGGGTTGGTAACTATCACATTGACCTTATTAGCAACAAAAGATCCAAACTTTTTCAGTAACTCTGCATGAGAAGAGACCAATCTCACTATTTCTTCTGACATAGGAGAGAAATTTGGAGGTAAAATCAAGGAGTATGTAGAGTTTGTGTTGTAAAGAAACTCTAGAAGAGGTTTAGTAAATTTCTCAGCTACATCATCACTAAAAAGCACAGAATTTGCATCAATACAATGAGATGTAAAAACAGCAGAAACTTTGATCTCTTTCTCCAAACCCCACATAGTAAGGGAGTAATAGATGTTCTTAACAGATTGTAAAACAATACCCAAATGGTGATTTTGACCATTTTGGCAGAAAATAGGATTAGCCACAAGAATGGTGGTGATTTTAGTAGCTGGAAAGTGGGATAAAACATGGGTTCTAAGCCAAGTCTCAGCCTTTAAAACACTGCTAGAAACCCCATCAATGTCTTCATTACTCACAGAAACAGCTAAAAGATGACCAGACTGAGACATTGCCCCTGAAGTTCCACCATAGAGGTAGAGGACTTGTACAGTTTCTTGACCTGCATCTACAGAATAAAAGAAACAAATTAAGAACTTTCAAAGAAAAACATGAAACAGCCCATAAACGACATATAAAAACTTGAGGATCTTAGCTTATCAGATAGTTAATATCCTCACCAGTAAGACCCAAAAAACAGAGAACGAAGAGGCTGAACACCAGCGACCTCATAATCTTCAACATTCTGGATTTAGAGAGGGAAAAAGCTATAATCTCAAAGAAAAGTAAACACCCACTCTGCTCCTCACTTTTCAGTTTTCACCTCTGCAGCTGAACAATGATAAGAGAGTACAAGCAGAAGAAGACCTCAAGAAATGTAAAAATTTCAATGTTATTAACCATACAAAGAAACAGAACAAAGGGTTTTTAATTTAACTGGTTAGATAGGGTTCAACAAAATTTTTTAATTTTTTTCAAAATAATATTATTTTTAAAATTTTTTATAAATATTATGAAAATATAATTATATAAAATAATAAAAAATACTTTAAAAAAATAAATTATCATTAAAGATTAATCATAAATCAATATTTTTAAATTATTCAATATTTATAATAAATATTTAAAATAAACATAATAAAAATTTGTAAATATTCTAAAATATTCATCAATTATAAATTATAGTTTTTATTTTATTTATAAAAAAATATTAAAATTGTTTAAATTTAAATTATTTTGTATTTATATTTATATTTTATTTTTTTTAGTAAAAAAATAATGTTATATAAATATTTTAAATAAAAAATAATTTTTTATAATTCAAACCGATATTTTTTTATTTTAATCGATTTTATCTGATTTTAAGTCAATTTTAACCGATTTATATTATTTTTTTATTTTTATATATTAAATCAATCGAATAAGTTGAAAATTTACAGTTTAAATGGTCCAACTGTCCTTGAATCCTTAGAACAAGAAGAAAAAGATGGTGTGGGAAGTGTGAGCTTTGAAAGGACCAAACCCCCAAAGAGGTAATAACCCAAGACCACACATACACTGTACAACCACTGTCCAGAGAGAGACATGTCCTCCTCTCTCTTGGAATACGAGCTTGTCCTTTTTTCAGTTTTTCGTGCCAATTAAAAGGCAATCACGAGCCAACAAGTACATAACAAAAAGCTTGTTTTTCCTAAACGCCGTCGTTGGAGCTGTAACGACATCCCTCCCGACTGTTAACTGCCGTTTTTGCTGCGTAATTCCCTAAATCTTACCCACTAAAAATATAGTTCTCGCTTTGCTCCAAAAGAACAACTGCGGGCTGAATAAGTGGGCCCAGGCGATGTGGAAAAAAGAAAAGCAAAGTGATCTGTAGACCCCGCGCTTATACTGATGCGATAACTTGTGGGGCCCGTGTGATCAGAAGGTAAAAGAAATTTCAGAATGACAGCATACGTGGAATTTTACGAATATGGCAGCGCGGCTATGAAAAATGACCTACAAGCTTTCTTCAGGGTTTTGCCACAGCACAGCACATGCAAGAAAAAATTGCAGCTTAAGCTAATTAGCCAAGTGTAACCAATTTAATTAGGCCTTGCCTTGCCTTGCCTCGCTCTACTCTCGAATTTACTGTGGCTAGAGTACTCCAATTATTTATTTATTTTTTTCATGAGAGAGATTGGTTCCAGTCACTGCATGTGGATAAGCTCGATAGAATTTTCGGTAAGGCATGAGGCAGACAGTTCAGCACTCTAATATTACGAGCAACAAAATCAAATACCATACTTGCAGCTTTATGTAGAAACAAAAAGAAAGTTCTATTCAAAAGATCGGCAAAAGCTAAAATGTCTGCAACCACATTTTTTATCCCTGAAGAATTATTTACATGGTTAATTAGTTAGTTAAGTTTCGTACCAGTTAATAGTTTGCTAGTAATTGTTTTTTGTTATAATTGTTCCTACTTCCTCTCTTATATATGAGAGCCTGTACTTAACTTTCACTCATTGAATAAATAGAAGTATTTTTTTTTATTCTGAACATGGTATCAAAGCAACAGAATTAGATCTATTGCGATTATTTTTTTTCATCTTCTTTCCCTTACTATGTTCTTGTTGAACAGATAATTTCTTCTTATTTTTGATTCTTGTTGGTTTTGAATCTTCCATTCTTGGTTTTATGATGACTGAAAATCAAGGAATTGCTACTTTTGGTTCTGAAAATCCTCATGCTACGATTGTTTCAGTGGTTCTCAATAGAACAAATTATCAAATGTGGAGTAAAGGTTGGGACATCCTAGAGCAAATGTAATGAAACAATTGAATCTAAACAAACAAGACTACCTTTTAATTCTAGTAATTCTAGAGCACTCAATTTGTTTGAATTGATACATATTGATGTCCGGGTTCCTTATAGGCAGCAGTCATTAACCGAAGCCAATTACTTCTTGACTATTGTAGATGATTATAGCAAAACCATTTGGACTTTTTTAATGAAAAATAAGGCTCAAGTATCAATGATTCTCTGTAATTTTCTTAAGATGGTTAAGAATCAATTTGGTGTTGGGGTTAAGAAAGTAAGGAGTGATAATAGGACTGAATTCTTGAATCATACATGTCAGTCTGTTTTTAATGATAATGGGATTATACATCAAACTTTTTGTTCCTATACTCCTCAACAAAATGGATCTGTTGAATGGAGACATAGACATGTAATACAAGTGGCAAGAACTTTGCTTTTACAAGCTTCTTTGCCTAATTTCTTTTAGGGGGAAGCATTCTTACATGCTACATACTTGATAAATAAATTGCCATCTTCAGTCCTTAATTGGAAGTCACCATATCAGTTACTGTATGATGCCGAACCTGATTTAGAGATGCTTAGGGTGTTTGGTTGTTTAGCTTATGTTACTGTGGTCAAACCGGGGCAAGATAAATTTAGTCCTAGAGCAGTCAAGGGTATATTTCTAAGATTTGAACCGGGAAAGAAAGATTATATAAGATATATAATTTGGAAGAAAAAAATTATAGTGGGTAGGGATGCTGTGTTTGATGAATCTCAGTTTCCATTTTGCATGACACATCCACATCACCCTCCTTTATCTACCCCTATTCCATTAGTATCTCCTAGACATAATGATTCTACACTTGATAGTAATCCCAATCCAAATACTCATAATCCAAAAGTTCAACCAGACCCCATTGCTCACACAGAATCCATATCCCAATCAATAGTTCCTACACCAATTCACAGACCCCGAAAACCTCCTAGCTGGCTTAATGATTTTGTTGTTAATGCAACTGTCACACAAACACATCCAAAATTTTTTTTCACATTCCCAGCTCCTCAACTCATACACCTAACACATTTTCATACTTTAGACCACCATATTTTACATCCACTCATCATACATTTCTAGCCAATATTACAGAACATACTGAACCTAGATCTTATATTGAGGCCAAAGTTAATCCAGAATGGGTTAAGGGAATGAATATAGAACTGCCAGCATTAGAGCAGAACCAGACTTGGGTTCTCACAGATTTACCAGAAGGAAAACACCCTATTGGTTGTAAATGGGTTTTTAAACTTAAATTGAAGCCAAATGGTACTATCGATCGTTATAAAGTAAGGTTAGTTGCGAAGGGTTATAATCAAATTGAAGGAATGGATTTTCATGATAGTTTTTTACCTGTTGCGAAGGTTGTTACTATGTGAATTTTCTTTGCTGTAGCTACAATGAGTGACTGGGTTATTCAACAATTGGACATCAATAATGCATTTCTTCATGGTTACTTAGATGAAGAAATATATATATTTGTACCTGAAGGTTATCCAGCAGAGAAAGGCAAGGTTTGTCGCCTTACAAGGTCTTTGTATGGCCTTAAACAAGCCTCTCGCCAGTGAAATCATAAGCTAACAGTTCAATTGAAGACCTATGGTTTCATTCAATCCAAGTTTGATCCTTGTTTTTTCACTTTCTACACAAATGATTGTTTTTTGGTTTTACTTGTCTGTGTTGATGATCTCTTAATTAGTGGTACTTCAATGACTGAAATTTCTAAGGTTAAGCAATATCTTCATGCTCTTTCACAATTAAGGATATTGGAGAGGTGAAGTATTTTTTGGGTTTGGAAGTATCCAGATCGGAAAAAGGGATTTACTTGAATCAACGTAAATATGTCCTTGATTTATTCAGGAATGCAGGAATGTTAGGTTGTAAGTCAGTAGCTATTCCTTTGTGTAAAGGTACAAAATTAACAGTTGAAGGTGGTTCTCCAATTGATAATGTTCAATCTTACAGGAATCTAGTTGGCAGATTGTTGTATTTAGGATATTCCCGACCTGATATTACTTATGTTGTTCAGCAGCTGAGTCAATTTGTGTAGAAGCCAACAGATGAACATATGAAGAGTGTTGAACATGTTCTGCAATACTTGAAGGGCATAGCTTCTTTAGGATTATTTTTTCCTGCAAAAAATAACTTTACAGTTACTGCATATTGTGATGCAGATTGGGCTTCCTGTTTAGATTTCAGAACAAGTTTAACTAGCTACTGCATTTTTCTTAGTGATTGTCCTATTTCATGGAAGACAAAGAAGCAAGCAACAGTGTCGAGATCATCTACAGAAACTAAGTATAGGTCTATGGCTACTACCTGTTGTGAATTACAGTGGATTGCTAATCTCCTTAGTGATTTCTGCATTCCTGTATCTTTTCCTATTTCTCTCTATTGTGATAATCAAGCAGCCATCCATATCACCAACAATCTAGTGTTCTATGAGCGTACCAAACACTTGGATATTGACTGTCATCTGGTTTGTGACAAGTTTCAAGAAGGGTTACTTAGTCCTGTGCATATTTCTTCAGCTAAATAACTAGCAGACATTTTCACTAAAACTCTTTCACTTCGACAGTTTACCAAACTTCATTCCAAGCTGGCCATGGTTGAATCTCATCATGTCTCAGCTTGAGGAAGGGATGAAGAATTATTTATATGGTTAATTAGTTAGTTAAGTCTCATAGCAGTTAATAGTTTGTTAGTAATTTTTTTTGTTATAACTGTTCCTACTCCCTCTCTTCTTATATATGTGAGTCTGTACTTAGCTTTTACTCATGAATGAATAGAAGTATTTTTTTCATTCTGAACAATCTCCTAGGAGGTGGCATCAGCTCTATTAATGGTGACCTAGGGATACCTTTTCGCCAAAGCTAATTTGACTGCCTGTTTTACTGCTACAGTTTCCCCCACGAGCAGAAGCTGCGTGTTCTCTTTCTTCACAGATTGAACATAACTAGAGATCATGATTCCTTGTAATGACCGCTCGACCACGGAGAGATGACCTGCAATCGAAAGATGCAGCATCACAATTGATTTTAATGCAGTCTTGTTCTGGTTTGGTCCAGATGCGGCCCCGATTGGAGGAATGAACCACGTAAGTTATCAATTTGATGTCCTTTTCAAACGCCCAAAGTGCATGGCCGCATGGCCATAGGGACTTATGATTGGGCCAAGCCCAATTAGGATCATACAAGTTTTCTCTATCGGCCATGGATTGCATTTTACCCAATTGACAATATATTATGGAGATTTTTTAAGTTATTAGTTAAATTTTTTAAAATGAACTGAAAAATATATTGCCTGCATTTTGAGTGACATCGAAAATAAATTATCTTTCTGTAATTACTCGTTAGCAACACAAATTAACAAGCCATTAATCAAGAAGTAATCCCTAACTTGTAAAACAAAATTAACTTGATCATATATATAATCTTGCCACTAAATTTTCTACCGTAAAAAATAATTCAATTAAGTGCCAACGTTGATCGAGAATTGGAAAAAGGTCAAAGAAAAAAGAAAAATAATTACCTTTAATGAATCAAGTATGGGAATTGTAGATAAACTCGTGCGGCTACCTCTCCAACGACGATAAAGAGAGTTTTTAAAAATACAAAGGATGAGATAAGACATAGTTGTTCATATACATGAATAACATATATTAAAAAAAAATTAGTATTTTTTTCTTATTTGGAAAACTATAGGGATTTTTATTTTTTATTTTTTAATTTATAATTAGTTCACAAATCACGTGAATTTTTTTCATGGATTTTTTTTTTTAACAATGCTTGTAAATGGAGGAAAAATTGAATTTTTTTTTTCATACCAACCTTTTCAAATTTAACAAATACTATCAAAAAGATAATTTTTGGACTTAATTGTTTTTAGCTCAATTTTGAAATATAAATAAACTAAATTTTCTACATGACTTAAACATTAATAACATCATATACGGAAGGAAATTTTAAAAAACACGCATTCAATTGTTAAGACATTCACTCGCATCCAAAATTATTATAAATATAATAAATTTTAGTCCAATTTGCTTTAATTATATTTGAAATCATATTAAAATTGTATACACTATAATTTCCAATTATCACTTAATTCTTGAAGGAAATAAACACGAAAAAAATAAAAATTTTTGACTGCATGTTGAGCATAAGAAATTAAATTATCAAATAATCCAAAGTCATGAGAAACCTCCACCACCTACAGCACAAGGATTGCCATGAAATCAAGGTATATATTTATTAGGAAAAAAATCAATGAAAAACTTGCCATGCAGCTTCTAGAAATTGATGAAAAAAAAGGGGAAAATGGATTATAAAAATTGAAAAAATGAAAATTAATTTACTAAATCTAGAATTTGGTGTGATAAACTCAGATTACAAGGTAAGGAAAGACAATTAGGGCATAAAGGTAAAGGTGGTATGATTTTAATTTGGCTGGTGAGGCAGAAATGCCTTTCTTCCCTTCTACTCCATTTTTAAATCTCATCATCATATGCAATTTCCAAACCATTGCTATTAGCCACCACTAAGTTATCATTTCTTTACTTTTAATTTTATTTATTTTTTTTAATTACTTTAATTCTTAATTTCTTCTTGAAAAATGCTAATTTCCTTTTTTTCTTATTTTTGCTTTGGGTGTAGAATTGAAGCAAATTCAAAAAAAAAAAAAGTAGTAAAAAGTCATGATAGATTAGGATTTTAAAAATATATTTTTCTTGGCCAAATATGTCCCCTAAAGTTAATCTTGAAGTAATTTGATTCTGATAGAAAATTAACCATTCATTTTATTTGCTTAGGGTGGCAAATAAATAATTATAAAACCATACTTAATGTACATATAATTGAACTTTTAATAATAATATAAAATCTATCAAAATGAAATTTTAATTTTACATTAAAACTATATGTGTATATATGGTGAAATTAATTTGACACCAAAAATAAAACCTTATCCCGACGGTTCAGATCAACCCGGCTCGTACATTTGCATTCTCACACTGGCAAACAAGAATTGACTATGACAAATCCCAATTCAATTTCCCACATTTCCAACCACAAATTAAGAAAAAATGAGAAAAAAAAAAGTCCAATTTAATTTTAATGATTCCAAGATTGATTCTCATAGCGTTTAATTAGTTCAAGAAGTCCAATTTAAAAAAAAAACATAAAAAGGTAACAAAAGTTCAACAAACATGGGTCTGGAGTCTTGAATATTATTGGCCAGCCATAAAGTAAAATCTGGATACTTGACTTCTTGGAGGAAATTTGCGAGCCTCTTAGCCAGCAAGAGGAGAGATCGGTGGGAAGCCAAAACAAGAGATCTAATGCTTGTTTATAAGTATTATTACTATGCATATTTGTCTCTATGTTCCATTCAAAAGTGCAATGTTACCCTGATTTGGCCATATTTATTGATAAAATATGATTTATATTTGTTGCCGTCGTCATAAATAAGAGTAAATATAAGCTATTTTAGTAATAATAAAAAAAAAATTATTTGGCTCTTCAGCGTGATTGTGAGTCATGCCACAGTCCACAACGAGTATTGCCTGATTACAATATTTTTAGAGAAATCACACATACATACTTAGAGTTTCAGATTAGCTTATTCTATGATTATAAGTTTACTTTTTCTATAATAATTAAATATCTGGAGGGATTTTTGCAAACAAGTGAAAATTAGAATCACATTCTTAGCTTGAGAGTGTGGGTTACAAAGAGAAGCCATACACTACGATATAGGGAGTCACATGCCACGCTTGGAATAAAATAGTACATGCCAAAAGATAACCCCCCCAATTATTTCTAATTTGGGCTATAAACAACGCAAATCTATTACATTTTATCCAATAAAAAATTTGAGATTCTAAATAAAAAAAATTTTCTTTCATAATTTGATGGCTCCTAATTTATTAATAAGCGTTTCTTGTATTTTTTTTCTGAAAATATCTATTAAATTTTTTGATAGAAAAAAAAGTCAAAAGTTTTTGACAAAAAGAACAATTTGGACCAATTTAATGTCGTTGACATGTCGCACTTATATTATATATGCGGTTCAATAACGAAAAATAGTTAAAATAAAAGAATCGTTAATTTTTGGATGATATTTTTTTAATTATAAATTTTAGAGAGAATGTTGTATCAAAATATGGATGATATTTTTTTAATTGTAAATTTTAGAGAGAATGTTGTATCAAAATAAATATTAAAGGATTAATTATACTTTCAATCTAAAAAAAATCACTCTTAAGATTAAAAAAAAAAGGAAAATGAGAAGAGAAAAAGTTCTCAAATTTGTGAAGAAAATTAATAAATCATATAAATAAAATATTTTAATGGCAATAATTAGAGTAACCATGGTTTCTTGTGATTATGTTCTAATAATGACAACAGCTCCAATAATTATGGTCCATGCCTTTTAATCATGACACGGAAATTCCTATTATCCTCCGCTGCCTTTGAATTAATAAACACTAAAAAACAATAACGCAGGTCATTTCTTTGTCTATTAAATTAACTAACAGTTACAGCAATATATATTTATATATAATCCAGAGTTCCAAAATTCTTCGACATTGTCGGTTAATAGGACTTTGACTGGACACCAAATTATTATTTTTTTTCTTTTTTGTTTTTCCTTTTTGATTTAATTAAATTTTGTCACAAGACTAATATTAACCTGTTCTTTTTTCAAAAAAATATTATTGTTGGTAATTAGAAATTTAGAATTATTATACTGTGTTTAAACACGAGGGAAAAAAAGTCATAAATTGGCCAATGGGTTGACAATTTTGGAATTAAAGACAATATTCATTGCTTCGTGAAACATAACGAAAAGAATTTTCAAATGTCTTCTTTATATGTGTGTGAGTAGGTGGAATAATAATATTTTCTGATTCATTGATATTAATTTTATTCCAAAATTATAAATTTGAATCCAACAAAATTGTAAATTTGGTTTCTTTTAGCCCCAAAATCCGAAAGTCCAAATTTCTAACTAACATAATAGATGGAGTAGGATCAATTCTATACCAAATATAATTTTTAAAATCCGTAAAAAATTGTCTGACGGATATATTGCATGTAAATGTCCGTAATTAATATGCTAAAAATTGTGCGTACATACTAAAAATAAGTAGAGAGATCCAAATAACAAAAATAAATAAACACGCGCACCGGTTTCAATATATACTCTTTTTGTTTTTTTTATCCATAATTTTTTTATTTTTAAATAAAAAATATAATTAAATTTAGTATTAAATTACGTAATTAATATTAAATTATTAAATTTAATTGATTATATTAAAAATTTAAAAATAATAAATAAAATTTAAATTTTATTTAAAAGTGACATATAAAAGAGAAAGAAGTGAGTAATATATTAATAATCCTTCATGATGACTAGATTTTTATGAAAAAAATTAATTATTAATTGATCATATATTAACCGAAAGAATAACGATATCTATTGGGCATGTGTATTTGTCAATTATATAATGATAGATATAATTTTAGAAAATTAGAGTGTGTAATATTCAACAACGATAATGTGACATCACAATATATAAAAATTTACAATAAACTATCAAAATTAAAAACAAATTCAAGCCATTCCACTTTCAATTCCCACCGTTTTTATTGTACAAGAGATATAATTATTTTTATTACAATGATTCAAATAAAATATTAATGTACTTTAATTTATCAAAAACAATATAATTTTATATTTATTATTTGTAAAATTAATTGTTGAAATAAATTATAAAATGAAGTTCAAATAATTTATAAAATTAATCTAATTTGACATCAATTGAAGAAAATCCAACCAATTGGTGTGATTTACTAATCAAACAAAAAAAATAAAAAAAAAATGAATGAAGAGTTTTTGGTTAAAGAGGAAGAGAATAATAAAAAGGCAAAAAACACAAAAGAGAAAAAGGGGAGTTTTAGTGGAGTGAAAAGGATAAGGTTGTCTTGTGCAAAGTAGGGGGGAGAGGATGAGGATGTCCATTCTCCTCTATAAAGAGAAAAAGGAACCAAATCAAAAGCATATGCTAACGTGGAGATTGGGAGACGCAATAGGGTCGGTGACGCTCACTTACCTTCCTCCATATTTATCCCCCTTTTTTCCTTAAATTACTTCTGTGTCCTTGCCCGCTCAAATTGAAATAACCAAGCGGAAATAAAATAATTAAAAATCACAATATGATTATATATATATACACACACGATCTTTAATGCCAATAAAACTGAATAGATATAAATAGGTAGGAAGAGAATGCACAGTTTGCGTTGAGTTTAGGTCAGTATTTTAATTGGGTTGGTTTTAGGACTGGGTCAGGTGTTCACATCACAATCGCACAATCACTCTTTATTTAAATATTATTTTATTTATTTTTTTAACTGTAACATTTGAATAAAATTTAAATTTTATTTATTATTTCTAAATTTTTAATATAATTTAATTTATTTTTTTAATAAAATTAAAATCAATCAAATTTAATAATTTAATTTTAATTATTTAATTTAATACTAAATTTAAATTTATTTATTATTTTTTAATGCAAATAAAAATAATAAGGATGATTTATAAAAAAAAAAGGAGCAGTAAATTATTTTCAGAGGATTATTAAAAATGAACTGTCATCCTATTTGTGATGCCTACAGGTATAGACTTGGCAACTTATAAGTCAACGTATATTTTAATGCCTTAAAAATTAGGAAGGCATAATAGTATTAATTAACACGCGTGGAGTACAAAATTAAGTAATTAATTTTCTTTTATTATAATTAATTAATGAGATGAGCAACTGTGCTTGCTTAAATCTTAACATTTCCATATATGAAGTTTGGTGGGTTTATGAGATTAATAGTATTAAACAATCATAGTTAAAATGATTAAGATTGATTGTCGTGAAGTAATAGAAAACCATTTCTTGTTTAGAAAACAGATATGATAGTTTTGCTTTTGCAGCAATCATCAACATTGGTTGTGCTGTATCATGAATGTTGAAACATCCGCCAACAAAAAAATTGCTAATAGATTGAGTTACATATTTATGGCTTCAGAGATAAACTTCATAAAGAAAATTTATTTTTGTCAAAATTTAGAGAATTAGGACAATATAATAATAAAAAATAAAAAGAAGTTTGAAATGAAATTTTCAAAATTAGATAGTGAGTACAAGTTATCATACATGCGAAACCCATTGAATTAAGAAATCTACATAAGCAATTTGTTTCCAAAAAAAAAAAATTAGCCAATCAAAAGCTAACGGATAGCTTGTTAAGGTGGGATACCGTGGTGGCGATCGCAGAGGATAACTGGGCAAACCAAAAGCTAAAACACTTAACGGCACCAAGCGGGAAAAAGAGAATTAAATGGAATGTGCCGATCAAACAAAAAACAAACCTATATACTACTGCATTAATGGACAAAAAACTCCTTCTGCATCCTCATTATTTTATTGCCACTAGATGGCCACTATCGTCCATTTACTGCAAAACTTAACTGGGAAATCGTTCGCTACTGTCCAGTGTCATTCCTTCGTCACTGTAAAAAAAATACTAAAAGAAAAGAGAAAAAAAGCATAAAAATGGTGACGTCAGCAAATAGAGCATCCAGATCTTGCAGCCAAAAGAAGCTTCCCATTCTCCACGCACACTGTGTTGTTTTTCTTTTTGCTTTCTTTCTCTCTTCTCTTCCCAGCCAAAAGCAAGATCGGAGACCCACAGAAAGAGATGAATTTGGGAAAAGAAATACAAGAGAAGAGAAAATTAAGAATTTCACCATGAAATTTCATCAACCTTTCTATTTTTTCTTGGTTTTATCATTGTTGAAACTATCATTCTCGTCTTCTTTGTCAACTGGTCCCGAAATTCACAGAAGAATTCTCCACCAGCCATTATTTCCTGCCGGTTCAGCTCCACCACCCGACGCCGATTCATCTCCTCCTCCGCCGCAGAATCAGGTTTTCCCAACTCCAGACCAGCCTTTCTTCCCTGAAGTCCCAACTGGGCCAACTCCCGATCAAACCCAACCGCCGCCGCCGGCAGCTGCCAATGGGACAAGTCCAATCCCCACAGCTACACAACCGGAAAAACCGGCCAAGAAAGTGGCAATTGGAATCTCAGTTGGGATAGCTACTTTAGGAATGCTATCAGGTCTCGCATTCTTTCTATACCGACACAGAGTGAAACATCCAAGCGAGTCTCAGAAACTCGTTGGTGGTAGTGGTGGTGATTCTCAAAGATTTGCTGATGAACCTGTTGTGCCTTCTTCAAGTGTTCTTTATATGGGCACTGTGCAACCAAGCAGAGTGTCTGGTGAACTTAATGGTGGTTCAACTATGGAAGCAAATTCTTCGCCTTATCGGAAGCTAAATTCTGTGAAGAGATCTGATCGGTATAGGCCTAGTCCTGATTTGCAGCCTTTGCCACCATTGCCTAAGCCTCCTTCTCCAATTTCCTCTGTTTCTTCGTCGGACGAGGAGAGCCACGGGACTGCTTTTTATACTCCGCAAGGCTCTTCTATTAGCAATGAGGATGGATATTATACTCCGGTGACCGTTTCTGCTTCGCGTCCGGTGAGTAATGGCTCTTGGGCCAGGTCTGTTAATGGCAATTCCGCTGTTCCTCACTCCAAAAGGACTTCTCCTAAGTCCCGACTATCTAATTCTGTTGCTTCGCCGGAAATGAAGCATGTTATCATACCCTCAATAAAGCAGCCATCACCTCCACCGGCGCTACCGCCTCCTCCTCCACAGGATAGAACTGAGAGTATTGAGCCAACGAGTTCGTTTTTTTCCAAACGGGCGAAGTTCTCAGCGCCTCCACCACCACCGAATATGGCACTTCTTCGATCAATTAACAATCAGCAATCAACTAAATTTCAAGCTCCACCTCCGCCGCCACCGCCGCCTCCTCCCCCACCACCGTCAGTATTAACGCCTGGGAAAACAGGTTCCTCAGGAAAATCAAAAACCAGTGCTTCCTCGATGCCGACCACCGTGTCGTCGAAACAACAGCCGTGGACGCCATGTCCTAGGATTGAAGCACCGAGAAATATTAAACAAATCGATAAAGGGATTAATTCCTCCGAAAAAACTGATGCAGAGGAGCAAGAAGGAGGGAAGCCGAAATTAAAGCCACTGCATTGGGACAAAGTGAGGGCAACTTCAGATCGCGCCACAGTGTGGGACCAGTTCAAATCCAGCTCCTTTCAGTACGTTTATTTAGAAGCACTAATCTGACCTGAAGAATAAATAAATAAATATTTTACCCATTATAGCAATATATGAATTCCTTATCATTTTGATTCATTTGTCACTTCCTTTCTTGGCAGATTAAATGAGGACATGATGGAGAGTCTTTTTGGCTGCAATTCAACAAATTCAGTTCCAAAAGAACCCATAAGAAGATCAGTTCTGCCTCCTGTTGAGCAGGAAAACAGAGTGTTGGACCCAAAGAAGTCACAGAACATAGCTATCTTGTTAAGAGCACTGAATGTCACCAGAGATGAAGTCTCTGAAGCTCTTCTAGATGGTAGGTTATTTCTTTATCTTCTTCTATGATCAGCAATTGGACTTTCACGCTCCGACTTTTTTTTAACCTGGTTTTTTAATCTATCGTTCTTATTATTTTTGAATAATAAACGTTTCACAGCCAAGATTGTTAAATTAATAATGGACTTTGCATTTCTTGTCTTGTTCTCTTCTAACTATGATAATAGAAAGAACACAGAGGTATGGAGGGCCTTGCCTTGCCTATTATCCACTGAAAGAAATAAACAATTGGCAACCATGCCTTCTATATCTATGTCAGTATACTGTCTTGACTGCCAATTAGTGTCCGAAGCCAAAAATGATTTTCCCTTGTTCTGCGTCTGATGCATGACAAAATTGTGAAATGCAACTGGATTTCTTTATTAGAATGTGATAAACCGTGTCTATGTCTAATGCCCAAAAAGTGAAAAATAACTAGGTATGAAATTATAGCAAAATGGATTAAATTAGAAGTTATCATCATTATAGATAAAGGATCAAGCAAGATTATCTCTGTTCAAGAAAAAGACTCAAGCAAAATTATGCTGCATATATCATTGTGTTAGTCTCCATTGAAGATCATTGATGCTAAAAAAGCGGAGAGTTAGGTGGATCTAGAATGTAAGTTTGTGAAAGACTCTGGAAACGTTTCAAGTAAGCCTACAAACAAACAGATATTTAAAAAGAAAACATTATTTCTGCACTATTACTAGATTGATTATTATTCTCTCCCTGTAATAACTTTATTTATCAAAAACGGATTTAACAGTTTCCGTTGCCCTTTCTGATGAAATGACATTGATCCTTCTTCCCACTCTACTCCAAGTTATGATTGGTTTCAGGCACCTAAGTTCTGGGTTCCATTTTTATGCAGTCAGATTATATATGAATTGTGATTATTTCAATAGGATGAAGAGAGGAAGGGAAATAGCAATGCAGGGAGGAGTCGAGAGCTTTTGTTTAGTTTCCACACACACACACACACACACACACACACACATATATATATATGAGAGAAAACACAATTCTGTGCAGGCATTAATAATAATGATCAGGAATGCTTGAGAATTCAAATAAAGTCTAAATACTTAAGATTTATTGCTTGAAGCAACAAAAGCAATAAAAACATTTCTTCCTCTTATCAGTTTAATTTGGTTATGTGTGATCAACCCTCAAAACCCAGGGACCAATAAAATATGCAACATTGCCACTTTAGTCTACAAATTGAATATCATTTTCTCTTTAAGCTTTTTCTTCTAACATTTGCACATGGGTGCCAGAAACCGACTGTAAAAGTTATACCTAAGGAACTTAATTCTACAATGAAGTTACCAATACCCATGCAGGTTAGACTGTAGCAGCACAAGATCTCAGCTTTGTATCCATGTTGGCTATAACATATCTACTTCTCTTGTCAGATTATATTTCTTCATTTTGCCAATATCACATGCAACACATGTTTGGTTATACTTGTAACAGGCAATCCAGAAAGCTTGGGTTCAGAGCTTTTGGAAACTCTGGTAAAGATGGCTCCGACCAAAGAGGAAGAAATAAAACTTCGAGAATACAGTGGTGACACTTCCAAGCTAGGGTCTGCAGAGAGATTTCTCAAGGCCATACTTGATATTCCATTTGCTTTTAGAAGAGTTGAAGCCATGCTGTACAGAGCCAATTTTGATACAGAACTGAAATATTTAAGAAAATCTTTTCAAACCTTAGAGGTAACTTACCTAAGATTTAGACTGATGAGAATGACCCTTCTCTCAAAATTATTTACAAATATTTTTAATCTTTAGAATTCTGCCGATACTGTTTTCCATAAACTTACTCCTCAAACTTTGTATCTCTCAGGCAGCAAGTGATGAACTGAAGAATAGCCGGTTATTCCTAAAACTCCTTGAAGCTGTTCTCAGAACTGGGAATCGGATGAATGTTGGCACCAATCGTGGTGATGCAAGAGCATTTAAACTTGAGACACTCTTAAAACTTGTAGATATAAAGGGAACAGATGGGAAGACAACATTGCTCCACTTTGTGGTTCAGGAAATCATTAGATCTGAAGGTGCAAATACTGATTCTACACACGAGAATCCTCAGGATCGTACATACTCTAAGTTTAAGGAAGATGATTTCAGGAAGCAAGGATTGCAGGTTGTGTCTGGACTGAGCAGAGAGCTCAGCCATGTCAAGAAGGCAGCAGCAATGGACTCTGATGTCTTAAGCAGTTATGTGTCAAAGCTCGAAGTGGGGCTTGAGAAAGTCAGATCAATTCTGCAATATGAAAAGCCGGATATGGAGGGGAAATTTTTCAACTCAATGAAACTGTTTATAAGAGAGGCTGATGAGGAGATCTCTAGAATCAAGGCTGATGAAAGAAAGGCCTTATCACTAGTGAAAGAGGTGACCGAATACTTTCATGGGGATGCAGCGAAGGAGGAAGCCCACCCATTCAGGATTTTTGTGATTGTAAGAGATTTCCTAACCATATTGGATCATGTATGCAAGGAAGTCGGAAAGATGCAGGATAGAACAGTGATGGGGTCAGCTAGGTCCTTCCGGATATCTGCTAGTGCTTCACTTCCAGTTCTCAACAGATACAATGTGAGACAAGACAGAAGTTCGGATGAGGAAAGCTCTTCTCCATGAAACCATGTCTATATAACACTTAAGAAGCTTTAGAAGGGTCACGAAAATAGCTGATACTTGTATTGGTTATAAGACTCATTTTCAATCAGAACAGCAAGTGGATAATAGGATTTGGTGGAGAAGAAAGGCAACTCAGAAATGGACTTTCAATATCAAGAATATCCCAGTTCCTGTAGAGAGGAGGCACTTATTACCATATCACTGAAGGAGGAACACATTTTGTATGAGAATTATTAGATAGAAACCATCCACAGGCCAATTATTATTGTAAGATAATAACAAGAGAAAATCATTGGAGGGTTTTGTCAGACAAGAAACTAAGATTTTTGTCCCGGGCGGAAGAACAAAAATATGAAGCATTGCATTGTCTACTCCAGCAGAGACGCCATAGATAATATAGATTTCTTCATTTTTAGACCAGATTCTAATACAATTTCAAGAAAGCATAAATGTTTTGATGTTTACTTAGAGCACTGTGGTCTGCATTTATTTGATATTAAGTAATAAATAATAAGTAGCAGTTTTTATTGGGGGTTTGTGCTACCTGATCTTGCTTTATCAAAATCAAGAAGAAAGGCAAAGGTTCATATCTCCTTTTTATCAAGCATATATCTTATAAACTCAGAAATGAAAATGAGACCTAAATGACTGTTAAAATGCCAAAGTGAAAAATGTGCACTTTCTGGCTCTTCACTCTCATACCTGAAAATTTCTGTTTTCTTCGTGATCAAGACTGAAAAGAGCTAATAGCTTGAAACAAGAGAATCTCTAGGGTTTAGCTTTCATGACTGAATGTCTCTCTGCAATCTTTTGATGATTGGCTAACATGAGAAGTTCATCAGCCATTCAGCAACAGTTGAGAAAAGCTAGTGGAATAACAAGACAGGTTAGGTGAAAAAGTTTTAACAAATTGTGTCTACCTTGCTATTTTATTCAGTAAACTATTAAATTCTGGAGAAATTTATCATTTGGTCCTTAAGTTTACGGTGCTTATTCAATTAAGTTTCTGTTTATTTTTCGTTCTATTGAATAAGGACTCAATTTTCTCAATTCAGGGACTTAATAGAAAAATAAATAAATTTTTGAAAGGACTCAATAGGATAAAATAGTCATATTCATGGGTTGTTTGTTTATTAAGTACTGGAAAAGTAAAGAAAATGACTAATAAGTATTAGAGAAATTGGATTTTATGAAGCCCACATTCTCAACATCGTTCATGTCTATTTGTTCAGCAAAAAGAAAAGTTCCACCAAATAAATTTGTCCCATACATTGTTCTGTATCTCCTCGTTATTGGTTTATTTATTCTTTCTTTTTTATTCCCAAGAATGCGATTGGTTGATTACTTAAACATAATGCTTTTTATATTAACCAGTCATAAGCATAGTTATTAAAACCGGATCGGACCGGCCGGTTTAACCGCGAACTGATAGGCCAGCCAGTTGGTTCGACTACTGAAAATCGAATTGGCAAAAAATCGAATTGAACCGAAAAAATCAGATTGAACCGAAAAACCGGATAGAACCGGATTTTTTGCTAAAAATGTAAAAAATCAATTTTTTTTGAATTTTTTCACCCACACACACACACATATATATATATATATAATTTTTATTATTTATTTGTTTGAAAAAATTAGTATTTTAAATTTTAAATATGTCACTTAATAATTTAATATACTTATTATCTATTTGAATTATTATAATAGTAGATTAAATTATTAAGTAATATCTTTAAAATTTAAAATACTAATTTTTTTTCAAATAAATAAATAATGAAAATTTAAAATATACATATATATATATTAAATTTTTATTATTTATTTATTTAAAAAATTAGTATTTTAAATTCTAAAAATATCACTTAATAATTTAATATACTTATTATTTATTTAAATTTATTGTAATTAAATATAATTATACTCATATATGCAAGGTTAATATTTTTTATATTTACTTTATTAGTACTCCATCTAAACATGAAATTATTTTCATGATATAATTGTATTTTTATGTTTCTAACATATGATATTCAATAATCCATAATTAATCACTTGTAATAATAAAATTAAAATTATTTTTGTAACTTATTATTAGAGTATTTGTGACATATATTTAATATTTGATGAATATTTTTTTAACTTTTATACAATGATATTCAAAAAATTATAATAATTATAATATTTTAAAAATAGAAAAAAATCCGATTGAACTCGGTTGAACCGGTCGAACTACGAACCCCAGCCTTACCGGTTCTCTATCCGGTCCTATTTTAATAACATTAGTCATAAGCTCAAGCCCCACCATGAATTTCCCAACCAATTTTCAAGAATAGAAAGTGTCGGTGGAAGGATTAGCCCAACGAATAATTCTGCAAAACCGAATATATATATATATAATTTTGGTACAACCTATTTGATACTATTAGATATTTTTTCTACGGTTACACCAGGCAGATAGAAATCACAATTTGGAGGACGAAATTGTCCATTTTGTAACAAATTATACACTAGTAAGATCTTAATTCGTTATTAACATGAAATTGCTGAAACAAAGAATGGTGAGCCTCCGATACTTTTGGCCCTAACCATCTTTTTCACCAGCATTCCCCACTTGATTTCATCCTTCTTGCTTTGCCTTGTAATCCTGTCCTTGAAATTCCTGAATTCACAACCCCATACATCAAAACAAAATTATAAAAATAATTTCCAGTTTTTACTTATTTTTCAATTTAATTTTTAAATTATAAAATCCGACCTTTCAAAATTATAAATTAAGTGTCCTAATGATGAATTGGTTTACCTGCAAAGAGGAACTCTGCATGAGTCAGGATCGATGCAAAGGCGAGAGTGAAGCTCCAAAAGCTGCCACATTCTCTTGCAATGGATGCAACCACCTGGTTTTCTAAGCTTGCAAGCTGCAAAATGGCGAACTAGCTCTTCTATTCCTTTACAATATGCCGAATATTTGCAAGGACTCTCTTTCAAATCTTTATCATACGGTCCTATTGTCTTACACCCTTCTCTGCATATATGCACTAGGGCCTCCATTGCCTCATACAATTGTACATATATCTTCCTCTCATTCCCTTTTCTAATTCTCTCTTTTTCCGTCTGTAAATTACACTCAATTCATCAATTTAATCAAAAAAATAACCAAAATAAATAAAGTTAAAAAAAATTAATAAATCTACATGCATATCGTGTTATCGTTAATAATTTGGTGCACACGCATCTAGGCGATCAAACTGTCCAAATAATATGCAGTATATATTTAAAAGGTTGAATAATTTTTTGTGCCAAGTAATGTTATATTAGGAATTACAAAAAAACATTATGAAATTGCATATATACGTACATTTTGTTCGTCTGCCATGGAATCCATAAGTTGTTTTTCTAACATAGGATGACTCTGCTTCATGGCTTTCCATCCTTCTGTAGTGGAAATTTCTCCAAAGTTTCTAACAATCATGCGAAGACAAATGAAGCTAAGCCGAGGAGCATCGCACAGTAATGCGAGCTGAAGGATGTCTACTACGTTTTCTATGGTAAGAAATCCTTGCACTAATTTCTCCACACATATTTTCTTCAATTCTTGTACCACAAAAACATGCGATAGCACCAACAAATGGAGCACAAAATCCTCCATGTCTTCTTTCTCATAACTGCCAGAACAAATTCCAATTCTTAATATCAAATTCCCTCTTCATCCTTTCTTAATAAGGTTTTATCAGTTCAGTACAATACCAGGAGGAGTATAAAAATCGAACAAAAACTCGAACAGCATCGTAGGGGACACCACGAATTAAGATTGATTTGCGTCTACCTCGGCCTTTTTTCGCTTGTTGTAACATGCCTCTCATCACAGGAGAAGCCATGCCCTTAATTTAGAACGGAAACTCAATATTTAGTCAAATCCTATAATGTTAGAATTTAATGGTAAAAATATTGATGGAAGTTTCTTACAAGAATATTAGCATGTGCAAAGATGGATCCGCCATTGTCTGTGTTAATTATAACATCAGCTCTGTAGCCTTCATCGAACAACTGATCCCACATGTCTCTTGTTGAGCCAGACCCAGAGGTCGTTTGTCCTCTTAATGTTACCTCATCCGTCGTTGAACGCCTTCCACGGTTGCTGTTTGTTGCCGGGTCCGGTAATGGAGGTGGCACCTTCTTGGCGGTTCTGCCACAAATCTCTTCCATTCTTCCCATCTTTCAGATTCCAAATAACAATCGCCCCTCTGCTTATGCAAACAAAACCGAATTTCAAATTGACAATTCAATAAATCATTATAAAATAATTAACACGTGATTAATTTTAATAATGCACCTTAATATTTTAACAATATTTCAGATCAAGAATTGAAAATGAAATGAAAATTAGAGAGGAAGGGGAGGAGATCAAGACATGCCTGTAATAAAACTAATCCAGCCAATTAATGATTAAAAAGAAAAAGAAAAAATTAGGAAAGTGGATGAGTTCCTTGAAGGGAATTATTTAAAATTAAATTGTGATTATCTGCTTGATTAACAGAAAGAAATAAAAAGAAAAATAAGATCTCTCCTCACACACACAAAAAACTTGAAAAGAATCTTTGTAGAAATGGAGGTGAGGTTAGAGAGATCTATTTCTCTCTTTTTCCCTCTGAAGGGAAGAAAAAAAGCAATAGAATTCTGATCTTGGAAATGGGGGTTTTTTAATTTATATATAATCTGTGAAGAGGATGGTAACTCTCACCTGTCTACGTGGCAACCATATCGGATCCGTCATTGGCATTGTTTTCAAATACCGGAATGTTATTACAAGTCATAATGGATATGTAAGCTGAGTCATCTACACATAATCATCGTTAATGTCTTAATCCATTACTGCCCCGCGCTTTTTAACTCTATTTTAATGCAAACAATGGAACATTTTATTTTTTTAGCAATTTTATTTTACTTAAATTAAGAATTATAATGTTCTATTTATTTTATTCCAATGAAATCATACAAAGAAATAAAAATATTTTTTTAAAAGTGCACGTCCATCAAATGCCTTGAAATCCATCAAATGGAGATTGTTATTTTTTTTATATTATATGGAGAATATTATTTAATTAGTCTGCAGAGTAAGCTTTCGTCAATAAATTCATAAAAAAGTAAAAAGAGCTAATGCAAGGTTGTTATATTTGATAAAAAAAAAACATTATTACATTAATGACGTTTTAGAAAATTTGTTTGGACGATAATATAATATTAACTTGATTCGTGAATGAGGGCAATGCTAAGCCAATATGTTATTATTTTATATAAAAATATTCAAATTTGTTTTTATTAAAACTTGACAAGTAAAATAAATGATTTTATCCATTTACCACCTCCCGGAAATTGCCGAAATGTACTAATATTTGTATAATTGTGGATAATATCAATAAGGGTTTTTAATTAAGTTTGAGTTTTCATTTTTTTATACATGAATTTCCACCAAGAAAAATAGTAACGGATATATTTGCTCGAAAAGTCAGTTTCAAACTGAAATTATAAACCATTAAATTTACAATTAGAAAATGTACATAGCCGAATTATCTGCAAATAAAGGATTATACTTTTTTTTTTAATTCAATCCGATGCGATGATGTGATTTTTGAAGAAATAAACTATAAAATACTCATGGATGTTCGTCTGAATGACAAAAAAAATATAATTCTTTTAAGTGAGATTTTAAATTCAATTTTTGTATATAGTATAATGATAAATCCGGAGATTTGATAAGAGATAGGGCGTTAGGTAGGAATCGAGCAAAGATTGTGTGGAAATGATGTTCCTACAATGGCCAATATAGCAAGGCGAGAATGAGCCTTGCAAGGAAAGAAAAGGAGTTAGCCTGAATCAATCGTTCATTAGCATTTCGAGATTCAAGCCAGTAAAGTTTGGATTGAAAGAGAAAAAGAGAAAAAGATTGAGAAAGTTAAACCCGTTGTGCCTAGAAAGAGGTGTGATATTTATATAGGTTATCCAGGGTCACCTGAATGGTTTATTTGTATATCAGAATAGATATTCGGTGATGTGATATTGAGTAACTGATAGATGGAGCGTGGCGTGTGTGAGTAATATTTTGAAGACCGAGTCTGACATACCTTATTGTTTCGGTACTTGCATCCGTTTGTTGGCTTATGCCTGGATCCAACAATGGGCCAAAAGATTTCCGCTTATCCTAAGATAGGCTTAAGGCTATTGGGTCTAGTTTTGCAAATGATAATCTGGTTATTATCAATATATGCTATTTGAAGGGTTACTTGTAATTATGGGTCCGACATTTGTAAAACTAAAATAAACTGTATTAAGCTGTAAATTTGGCATTTACAAGTTGATATTTATATTTTTGTTTGATAGGCATGTGGGAATAAAAAATAAATAAATTGTAAAATTAATGGCAACAAATTATAGCCGTCATGCTTGGAGAAGATGATTGAAACTAGTAGCACACAGCTAATGCTTAGTCTGGCAAACTTTTGTTTTTGTTATAAATTTATCAAGGAAGAGCTGTCCCTCACTCTTTTTCTTAACTATGTTGATAGTGAGATAAGATTTTGGGCACGACGGTTGCATGTTTTTGCGTGAAAAAAAAAAGAAAAAGAAAAAGAAAAACACATTTAAAATTGATAAAAATATTTAATTATATATCAATTTTATAATGAAATTTTCCACATTTGAAATTGACATAAATAAATTATTATTTATCTGGCAATGCCCACATTACTTTATAATTCTGAACCTTTAATTTTTTTTTAATATGTGATGCAATAATAAATATATTTTTGTCAAATTATAAAATAATATGCGCTTGTTGCTAGGTTCATAACGACAAAAATTAATATTGAGATGTTTAATTAAATAAATACTTATGTCCTGTTATTCTATTTTCTCCAATAAGATTATAGTGGCTGGTGTCTTTAAAATAATTAAGGATGAACAGTTCCATTTCAATACGAAATATCCATCCAACCTTCCTACTATCGGAATTGAAAGTTAGGAGGGCTCGGTAGATATTTGCATGGAAATTCAGACGGATGCATGATTGCCATGACTTCAATCAATTTAATTATGAATTCCAGCTGATACTTACTATTACTGGAAAGTTACGTGCCATGAAAAAAAAAAGAGATAATTTAAAAAAAAAACGTTTATTCCACTCAAAGTGTCACTTTAAACTTATAAAATTAAGCGTACGTTACATCAAAAATAAAATAATATATTTAGTAATAATCTGATATAATAACATTTGCTTAAACTACAATAAGAAACGTCAAAATCATGAAATTTATGTTTTATGTAATTTTAATATGATATAAGGCAAGGAATGTGGCAATATCGTCCCTCACACCACTTATCTACGAAACGGGTATTATGATTATCAGCTCCATTAACATCCGGACATAGCGGGGAAGCTTATTATTAGTGTTAGCAAATTTTGATTGCACCCCCAAATGCAATCTCATCTGGGTTTCGAATCTAATCTGCCTATCAAAATGTGAATTAAATTTGATTGAGTTATCAATAATAATCAATTCGAACACAGTCATTATATCATATATTTATAATCACTTATAATTTTTTTTGGATTAATTACAAAAAAAGGCTATAACTATATGATGTTTTTTAATATTTGAACTAAATTTCAAAAATTTATAATTTGGACACTCAATTTTAATGTATCTTTTAATGTTGGAACTCCGTTAATTAAACAGTTAATTTAGACGGAAAAAGCTGACTGCATGCCTAGGTGGACTAATCTTGACAGAGTGGATGTCTATGTGGTTCCGTCGCTAAAAAATATTTAGATGCCAACTAAACTGTCATTGTAACATTTCATTTAAAGTATTTGAGCTAAATACATTTATTGCAAGGAAAAAAGAAAATTATATATTAGATGAAGGGAACTCATGGCAGTAATCAGAATAAATAAGGTATGTAAAGTGAGTCCTTCTGAGTTAGCCACCATGTAATGCCCGCTCTTATTACCTTTTATTTACATATATTCTATTAAATTGCTTGTACAAAAACACGTATACATACAACATTTAATACATATAATATACTTAAAAGTACAATTACAACTTAGTTCGTTACATATATATTTCAAATATTTTATACATTGTACATTTACAATAATGTAATACATTATCAGTATTAGCCTTGACTCGCTACCCTTCCAGTGGCCTGTAGATGACGACTCTGGTAAAAACACTTTCTCACACCTAAGTACCTACACGGGAAAACACCCGTGCTGAGCAATGGGTCAATGGGGAGTAAACAGTATATTTGACTTCTTATCGAAGTCTCAAATACAATCAATATAACATGGTAATGCATATAACATAATAACATGTCACTCTTATTCAACACATACATTAATCACACTCAATAACAATTATACATTCAATAACAATCACAATACAATTTTTCACTTACACTTCAATATTCACTGAAAAGCACTGACATTAGCATGAAGCATTGTAACACTTAAACTATTGGTCACTTATCATTATTTATCAATCAAATCACTTTCATTGCCTGAATTCTCATAAATATGGATACGGGTACAAACACTAAATGCTGACAAGCAGTATCAAACACTAAAGATATAAAAGTCTCGGTTCACTAGATACCAAAAGGTATCAAATACTACACTAGTCCACTAGAGACATAAAAGTCTCGGTTCACTAGATACCAAAAGGTATCAAACACTACACTGGTTATATTTTAGTGACAACACTTGCAGCTGCGATCGCTATTCCCTTTATAGGCATGCTTATCTATCTACTACTATGTAAAATTCAGGCTAACAAATAATATTTAATCACTCTAACTTATCACACTTGATACATTTAGATTCATAGAGGTAACACATCAAATAGAACATGCAACAAAATCACTAAACAATTTATATTTACTCAAACTTCAAATACACAAAAAATTAACATTAATATGATTATTGCTTGTCATGCAATTAGTAACATTATACTTATCATTTATCATGTTCACTCTCATTCATTACTTATACAAATTCTTATGCATTAAAATGTAGTATTTTATTTCATTAATTCATTATGTTTTACACCTATTACATATCACTTACTACTCTTGTTTTGCACTTAAAACACTCTAAAAGTATTTAGGAAGGCTTAAACATGCTTTAATAATAATTTGAAACTTTTAAAATCAAGTTCAAGAAAGGCAGGGCGGGGTCACGGTTACTATCAAAATCCTAGTAACCGTGTCTCAACATGAAATAGGGATCACGATTACTATAAAAATCATGATAACCGTAAGCCAGGACATGCAATATGGATCACAGTTACTATCCAATTCATAGTAACCATGACATAGATTGTGTCATACCCCTAATGGTACCCTAAGAGAGGTAGATGATTACTTTGCATGAGACAGAGGTTAATTATGTGACTAATTAAAGGGAAATTATAAATTAAGGATATAATTGAAAAGTTAAAGTAAAAGTTTTATGGTAAAAATGTAATAAGTGAAAGGTTAAAGATTAAAGTAAGAAACAAAATATAAAGAGGGACCAAAATGAACTTTGCCAAGATTTTTATTTATCAACCAATAGAAATTGGACAAGAGGATGGCTAAGAAGGAGAGAAGGAAATTTGAATTTGGTTTCTCCTTGTGGTGGCCGGCCATTCTTGGCTTAGGCATATTGTTTTTGTTTTCTTTCTTTTCTTCTTTCCCTTCTTTGTTTCTTCTTCAAACCTATGGGAAATATTTATACTCTAAGAAAGGAAAAGCTGTAGATGGTAGAGAGAAGGGTTTTACAGCAACCTAGGATGAAGAACAAGAGAGAAAGAAAGGAAAAATAGCAAGGAAAAAGGAGGAAGAGAGAGATTGGTGGAACCTTGAAAGGTATGGGAACTTAACCTTACTTGTGTGTGTGTTTATTATATATATGATGCAAGAATGACAATATGTGATGTTATAGTAAGTGAATATCATGAAAAACTGAGGTTAGACTTGATTGAAGACCAAAATAGGAAGTTTTGTTAAAGATAGGGAAAAACTGTCTTAGAATTCACATGACCAATCAACATAAATATGTTGATATCTTGAATTTCCGTAACTCAAATTGAGAAATTCCAGTTGGATAATAAACTAGACTCATATATCTTTATTTCATATGAAGAACACAACCCCTGAATCAATTTGTATGATAGAGTAAAATAGGTTTGAATCCGGGTCATAACTGCTGCCCCTGTCACTGGGATCAATCTATGGTTTTTAGTAAATAAATTGAGATTTAGAGCTCTTCTTGGGTTGATTTTTGATGTTATGAAAACTAGACATACATATCTACAACTTTTTAGAAGAAAGTTTTCTCTAAAAATGATATTTTCTTGGTAAAAAATGGTATATAAATCGAGACAAAAATTCTATCTCTGGGCGATTTAGGCATCACAGTTACTATGATTTTCATAGTAACCGTGAGGCAGTCCAGTTTTTAGTCCAGAGCCAAAATTCACCCTACCTCACGGTTACTAAGCATTTCATAGTAATCGTGACCCCTTTGAAAAGTATAGAACGTGATTATTACTTATCCGGTAATGACCGTTAGGTAGTCTGGCGTAGTCCAGACCTGAAAGTGTACCTAGGTCACGGTTACCATAAATTTGGTAGTAATCGTGACCCCTAAATCATGTCTTGGGCCACGGTTACCATGAATTGGTAGTAATCGTGACCCTCCTTCAAAGTTCAAAACTTGAAAGTTAAGACCCCAAATGAGGCATAAGATTAACTACTCTTTTCTTAAATCATATAGTTCACCTTAAATACAAAGTATATGATAATGAACAACCATAAGCAATATAAGGATAAAGTTATAGTAATTGATACATGAAAATGTATACTTGGATATGATTGAATTATACTGATTACCTATATGTACTGTGATTGTGACATGATAGCTAAAGAACATGATTCCATTGTTTGATTTATCATACCATATGATGAATTGTATACTATGAATCAAAAGACATATGAGATATGAATTGAATAAGTGCCTGCATTTAGAACTTGATGGTCGATAGATAGGCATGCCTATAGGGTTACAATCGCAGCTGCTACAGGTTTAACCCTATTTGGGTCTTTATTTGTCCCCGTTTGGGACTACAGGCTTGACCCCAATTAGGTCCACAGGTTTGATACCTTCGGGTATCCACAATAATAATACATTCGGGTATTTATATATTCAATATCTACGGGTATCCACAACACCCGTTATCCACACCCATAAAACTTTAGTGGGCATTTCACAGTATGAAATGAACAATATATGTGTAATATCGATAAACACTTGATTAGTTAATTATGATCCATCTTTATACAGTAATATTAGAAGATTAATTATGCTATGTGAGTTATATTATAACTCTTGCATGTTGATTATAATATCTTAACATTATTATTATTTATTGTGTGCATGAAAACAATCACTGCAAGTGGTTGTTCATATATGTATTGTTCCGCACTAAGCTTTATAGCTTAGCACGGGTGTTTATTTGTGTAGGTACTTGAAGTCAAGATGCTTTCTGTTGGGATAAGAGCTGCTAATATAAAGCCAACTCTAGAGATAGGAGAGAGTCAATTATATTCGTAATTTATTTTCTTCTTGTATTTATTATATTGTACTAAAGAACACTAATTTAATAGAACAATTTAATTGATTATATAGAGTATTTAATGTAATACTTTATAATTTCTCATAGTATATTGAGGTGTGTATGTGTATATAACAATAATAACCAACATGACTATAAAGAAAATAGCTTATCCTATGTAAAAGAGCTTACAGAATGATGAGTCTTGGGGTGGGCTAGTTTTGCACTTCGGTTCTAGACTGAATGCTAACAACCTCACGATCATTACCGGATGAGTACTAACCGTGATTTATACTTTTTAAAGGGGTTACGGTTACTATTAAAAGCTTAGTAATGATGAGGTAGGTATACTTTAGGGTCTGAACTAAAAACTGGGGTATCTCACAGTTACTACAAAAAACCTAGTAACTATGAGACCCAAATAGCTCAAAGATAGATTTTCAGGATCAATTTCTATGCCATTTTTAAACTATAAAACGTCATTTTCAGGGAAAGTGATATTTTACAAAGTTTTTCTAGTATGTCTCTAGTTTCTAAAACATCAAAAATCACTTAATTATGACTTCTAAATCTCAAGATATCACTAAAATATTACAGACTGTTCCTAGGTGACGGATAGCAGGAGTCTGTCCATTTCAAGCTCATTTTTGGACATTCTAGAGATAGATTTAGATCCTAGTTTCTCTACAAAGTTGTAGATCTATGTCTTAACTTTCATATCCAACTGGATTCACATAAATCAGACATTTACAAAAATAGTTATGTATTTTACACTGAAACTGGTTCAAGTGAACCTTGAATAGATTTTTACCTTATCTCTTTCTAAGGCACAAATCATCTTTTTCATGCACTATATATTCAATTATTCACTCAAACATCAACTATAGGTCATCTAAAATACATATAACAATTTATTTTAACTACAAACACATAAAACAATAATATAACTCCAATACCTTAGCAAGCTTTACTCCTTTCTTCTTCCTTTCCTTGCTCTCTCTCACTTCTACTCTTCTTAAAAGATCAACCACTAATTTCTCTCTCTTACAAATCTTATAGCTGAAATTTTTGTAAATTTACTTTGGTGGAATGAGCCTTTTAGGGAGAAGAAGATGGCTGAAGTGGGTTCTTTTCAAGGGTGGCCGGCCAACTCAATTAAGACCAGCTTTTTTCTCTCTCTCTTTATTCTTGTTTCTTCTCCCTTTCTCTAGAATAGCACATATCCACTTCTCATTGAGCCACTTGCCAAGTTATTAAAAATTTACCCTTTACTCCCTCATCTCTTTTCAATTCTCACATTTGTCATGAAGATAATTTAAAATTTCCAATCAAGCCCCACTACTTTTCTAACAATTCACATTTGTCCCTAAGTTGACAATTTTATAAAATTTCCCTTAACATTTACATTAATTCTGATCATGTCCCTAACACATTTACAATTAAGTACCGATATATCCCTCGGGACATTACACACCGAGTCATCTCTTCCTCTCACTTTCTTTGATACTTTTTGGTTCAAATTTCACCCTGTAGAGCACATCTTCTTCTATGAACTCACCACCGATTTTGCCACCTTCAACTCACTCATCATCCCCAAACTCAAGCAATCTGTCTCTTTTACTCTCCTCCATTTCCTCCCTTTCGCCGAAAACCTTATTTGGCCCTCACATTCTGATAAGCCCGTCATTCTTTACACCCCAAATGATGGCGTTTCACTCACTGTTGCTGAATCTGACGTGGACTTTCACAATCTCTCCAGCAACAGAATTCATCAAGCTACCGATTCACATCGTTACCTACCTGAGTTAGCAGTGCTCGAGACAAAAGCTGAGACAATGTCTATTCAACTAACGTTGTTTCCTAATCAAGGATTTAGTATTGGTGTCTCTTCTCACCATGCAATCTTTGATGGCAAAAGTATCAATATATTCCTTAAATCTTAGGCTCATATATATATAAAAATTTGGAAAAAATAACAATAACAACCCCACTTTACCACTGGGGCTAACTCCATTTCTTGATCGATTAATCGTTCAAGATCCTGACGGAATTGATATGGTCTACTTGAACAATTGGATAAGCTTCGCACTGCAAACAGGTACAAAATTTAAAACATACGTTTTCTTTATCGTCTACCAAAGACTTGAATGCTGGAGTCTCATTTAATAAAAACCTACCTATATACTTTCTTCTTTTGGTGACCTGAGTAGCTAGCAAGTCATGTTTTAATACATGAAATAAATATTTGCAGGTATTGATTCGAACCCGAGAAGCTTGAAGCTATTTTCCACGTTCGCAACAAGACCAAACTTACAAGGAACATTTGTGCTTGCATATGCATATGTTGCAATCACCATTTTTAAAGCAAAAAGGGTAGAAAAAAAAAAACAAAAAGCTGTATCTAGGGTTTACAGCTGATCTTAAAGCCCGTTTAGGTTCTCCTTTACCTGTTAATTATGTTGGTAATTGTGTTACCAGTTATAATATACAAACAGAAGCAATATCCTTGATGGAAGAAAATGGACTGGCTTTTGTAGCAGAGAAGCTAACAGAGGTGATTAAAGGGTTAGAGAAAGGAGCTCTTGACGGGGCCAAAGACAAGCTTGATGAATTTATGAGCTTTGATCCAAGTTCAGCAGATGGTTTTGGGGTTTCCGGGTCGCCCCGATTTAAGGTTTATGGGACTGATTTCGGGTGGGGAAAGACCAAGAAATTTGAGGTTACGTCCATAGATAGAACAGGATCCATTTCTACGGTAGAAAGTAGAGATGGGAATAATGGAGTTGAAGTTGGCTTAGTTTTGAATAAGCATGAAATGGAGATGTTTGATTCTCTGTTTGCTGTTGGTCTTAAAGATCTCTAATAATTAGTATTGCTTTATTTTCATAATAATAATAATAATAATAATAATAATAATAATAATAATAATAATAATAATAATAATAATTTTTTCATAGTAATACAATAAATGTGTATTTTTTGTTTTTTGAAAAATTTAGAATCAAATTTTATATTTGTACCAAATATAAATAAAGATAATATTAATAATTTAATTTATGTATAAATATAATTAAAAATTAATTATAAATTTTAATTAATTCAAATATTAAAAAATTATAATAAAAAATTTAAATATTGTTAGTAATGGATAGCCGTCGCTAATTTGCTTGGAAAGAGCAAGGTAATGTGGCAGCTTAGTTGGCATCTAAATATTTTTTAGCACGGGAAATTTACGTTGCTAAATACACCTAGGCATCCACACTACCAAGATTGGTCCACCTAGGCATACAGTCAGCTTTTTTTTGTCTAAATTAATAGTTTAATTGATGGAATTTCAACATTGAAAAATATATTAAAGTTAAGTGTCCGAATTGTAAGATTTTAAAATTTAGTGCAAATATTGAAAAATATCCTAACTTTTTTTGTAATTAAATTTAATTTTTTTTATACTAAAGTGGGCAAAGTTTAACGGGTAATTTCATTTATTATCATCAAACTTTTTATTTTTAACTGAAAATTTATTAAATAAAATTTTTTAATGTAAAATTATTTGAATTTAAAAAAATTTTAAAAAATCAGTTTGGCTAGATTTCGGAGAAACCCAACAAAAAATTTTTGTTGGTCGCCACATTGGCCTTCAACATGAGATAGATGTCAAGCCAGCCACCACATTATGACAAATGAAAAGATGACCTGTAAAAGAATTTTTTTATTTTTAAAAAATTTTTATACATATTATTTTTTCATTAATTGTTATGTGCCGACTGACATGGATGTGGATTGATGTGGTGATTTATGTGTCATATATTTACATGAAATGGATGACATAGCATGGCTACAAAAAAATTTCAGTCGAATTTTTTCTGTAATTCAGTTTAAGTGAGTTTTTTAAAATATTTTTTGAATTCAAGTATTTCTCTATTAAAAAAAATTATTAAAAAATTTTATTGTGTAGCTTTTTAATTAAAATTAAATATTCAAATAACTATATGCGAAATTAACTTACCGCAAAAGCAACCAAAAACTAGCAAATATTGGAAACACTAACAATAAAATGAAAATTTTCAAATGCATCTCTATATAATTTTTTTATTTGCTCCTATTAAAAAATATATATATTTTGCCATCGCACTTATATAAATTTGAAGTCTAAACACACACTCTCTATATATGAAAATATATATATGTGAATCTAAAAATTATTGTGTTAGATTTTGGTCAACAATAAGAATCAAATGTACTCATGAAATATGTAAAATAATACACATTTGCCCTTAATTTTTTTTTGCTGCTTATATTTACTATTATTTATAATGGCGAGGACCAGTTTTGTAATAGCAGAGGTAAATGTAAGCAGATTTAATAAAGGTAAATACATTTAAAAAAAAGAAAAGAAATTTAAAGGGAAATTTGTACTATTTCGTATAATTTGGAGCAATTTTATCTATTTTTTCTAATTTAAAACTTTCTTGATATATTAAACTAGCTAGGAGATTTAATACATTTGATAGGTGTTCTAATTTGAACAAAATAAAATATAATAATACAAGTCTATTCCCATTGAAAATAATTTCTAGATCCATCCTTCAGCACAACGATGAGGTCATGTGTATTAAATATCATATATTGGTTGGTTATAAAAATATATATTACTTCTTATAATGGCTTGAATAATAAATATATATTACTTCTTATAATGGCTTGAATAATTATCACTCCACAAGTTAGTTTTTTGAATTGAATAAGACTCAAGTTCACTTCTTGACACGGTATTAGAGTCACTAGTCTTACAATGCCGAACCACCCATGAACATCTATTTCTGCAAACTTTATGTTGTAATTTTATGGTATGTAATCAATTTTTGAGTATAAGAAAGTGTATTAAGTACTACATACGAAAGCTTGGAGACTCTCTCACAAAATAACTTCTGAAATTGATTATCCATTTTATTCCGGTCATGGGCACCATGAATAACAATATGCTGCAGTTTTAAGCTTGCAGCAATCCACTCTTGGGCTGACAAAGAAACCACCCGAAATTTGTTGAGGAAAATAAAATTACAAAACTATTCTGCTGGAATGCAATCCTTCAGCATGTGCAAATCCAAATTCAGGGGAAAAAACACATGTTATTCTGAAATTCAACATATACAATAAGCCATTTGATTTAGTAAAAACCGGATATTCACCGTTACTTGGCATGCATTCTCGTACTTTCAGTGATTTGTCGTCTAATAAACTTCCCAGTCATAAAACGACAGGTCATATAATTTGCCCAATTCTCTCAGGTTTAAACACCTTCTTTTACTGTAAGAAAAATATTCTTTTGGGCAATCTTCTCGATGTCAGAAGCCGAAACGACATGAAAATGTGAAACTTTTATGGCCCGGAACTATGACCAGGCCTGGGAAAAACCTAAATGTAAATGGGCTTTCATCTCCTATCTCTTCACCTTGTAATTTTCTTTCCCAGAAACTGAAAAAGAAAAAAATAAAAGAAATCTAATTGCAGAACGATGGAGTTTCTCTTCTCATGAAGATGCTCCACTATAGTGTTTCTCATCATTGCCAGAAGAAGCTCCACTGAAGTACTGAACGGGAACTTCAATACCCAAATTTTTTCAGGTACAAATGAAATCTTTTTTTCTTTTGGTTCTCTTTTGTGGTTTGGAATTTTCTATTGTTATTGGTGGTTCTTTGCGATTTCAGTTATTTTGAAATTGAAATTCTAGGGTTAACTCTTGGTGTTGGGTGATTCTATCATTTACTGAAATCTTAGACACCGTGAGCGGTATAAATTTTCAGCATTGTCCTACTATCATATTTTCTTTGTTTCAATTCCTAATTTGAGTGGTGGTTAAAGAATGAGAAAAATGGAAAATTTTATTGTCTATCAAGGCTTTAGTACCAGTAATATATAATATCCGTTGTTGGTTGATCGAGGCTTAGTTCCAGTAACATATTGGTTGATCAAGGCTTTGGTAACTCCATTGTTTCAACACACAAAAGATTAAGGCTTTAGTACCAGTAACATCCCAGCTCCTATGTCAAAAAGACCTACAAGTCTACAAAAGGCTTTAGCATCAGTTGCATTTATTTTGTGATTTTGTTCATCATTCCATATGCCATTTAGTGGAATTCTTAGGTTTTAAAAGTTGTGATACTGTTTTTAATGGTAGTTCGAGTATACTGCTTGCGTACTATGAGATAAATGAGTTCGATTGAACTTCTCTTTTTTTTTTACTGATGCTTGCAGTCATGGTTAACTTTTTCATTGCTTTGTTAGCTATGAATTAGAACATTAGTGTAGCTTTTTATCTTTTTTATTTTTTGTTTTAATTTATTTTTTTTCTTTTTGACTCTTCTGTGTTGCAACATTCTCACCTTTGCTCTGTTGTGGGCTTGTGCTTCTGAAACTTGCACAACAGCGTTTGGATGTTATCTGACATTATTGACTAATTTTAAAAAATTCTGGCTCTGTTTTGTCACTTCTTTTTTTGTCTTATAGGTAATTTTTGAGAATTTTAGTCCTTCATTCTATACATTGTCATTCTTCCCAAGTAGAATTTCTTTTTCTATAGAAGAAGACATTATTAGTGATTATTGCAGGTGATGGAAGGGAAGTTGAAAAACTTCCAGGTGGGGAACCTACCGACTGTTATATATAGGCCTGACTTTATCACAGAGAACGAAGAAACCCAACTCCTAGAGAAGGTTGTGGTTCCCATATTTTTTATAAAGCAAGTTGAAAAAAAAAATCTTTTTTTTTTGCCATTAAATTGGGTTTTGCTTTGTCATTAAATTGGGTTTTTCTGTGTTGCAGATTTATGAAGCACCTTTATCAAAGTGGAAGTCTCTAAAGAATAGGAGACTTCAGAATTGGGGTATGATGCCATGTCAGATATCTATACAATATACACTTGTCATATACATAGAGAGCCGGGGTAGATCCTTCCTTTGATTTCACTAATAATTTTTTTTTCCTTCATTGATCTTTGGTCATTGACAGGTGGTATTGTCCATGAAAAGGGTCTCCTACCACAAGAATGTAAGTGGGATACCAAGTTCATCTGCTCATAACTCTCCTTGTGGTGGTCTGAGTGCTTGAGAAAAATGTCAGCTATGCACTGTGCATTTTAGATGTTTTCAATTGCTTTTTGCTGCTGTTTTTTAATTCATTTTTTAATTTGGTTTTCCTTTAGACTATCATTCAACTTAGGGGTGGAAATTTGCATCCACAGTTCATTCGCTTTGAGTGTATGCTCCGATCCATGAAGTTGAAATCTGTTGCATTTCAACCCTTGGTTTGTTTGAATTGCAGACTGCATGTTCACATGCCTTCAAAATAGTAAATTTTCTAGATGCTTTGATATGATAGTTTGGTTTCAATTTTTGCAGTTTACTACTGTTGGTTTCTTTTTTGATTTTGTGAATGATGAGATTTGAATCATTAACAAATTGAGGTTCAGTGGGGGTGCAAAGCTGCTATTTTCCACATCTACAAACTTTGAAAGTAAGCTCAGATTGGGCAGTTTTTCCTTCTGTCCATGTAGGCATTTTGGAACATAACTTTTGGACAAGTGGATAAGTCATGATGTCTCTCACATCTGTTTAGAACTTTTGAAATTGATAACTAAAAGATTACGGATATTTTAACATATTGACATGGTTCTGTGCCTGCCATATAATATTCTTAAGAACTTTCAATTTCCATCAAATGGGTTTAAAATCATCCATCTTTTACTGATGGGTTTCCTTTTATTGCACTTGTTTTGACAGCAGTTAGATTTTTATTTTTTCCGCATCAATCCTTACATTGGTTCTTTTAGTTTTAGTGATCGGTGGTAATCATCATTTTGATATGTTGTATTGGGAAATTCTGAGAATTGTAGTTGAATTATTGAAATTATATATTTTTTCACCTTTAAACCAATTATTAATATGATTTACTACTGCAGTGCCTTCTTGGTTGACAAAGATTACCCAAAGAATATATGAAGAATCAGGGCTGTTCCCTGCAGCAATCAACCGTGTCCTCATTAATGAATACCTTCCTGACCAGGGAATAATGGTTTGCACTGAGCTCTTCTATATTTTCTCAAACTCATAAATTTTTGCAGCATAATGGAATGTCTGCCTGCCCTACCAAAGAATATGAAAAACAAAAAATGAAACAAAGAAGTGAATATGCCTAACATTTGGATATTCATTGCTTCATTTTTGTTCTACACTAAATATGCATTCATTGGGGCGTCACTTGCCTGTTATTTTTGATTCAGAATGATCAACGATTCTTATTTAACCGTGCTAATAAAGTTTCTCCTTAGTTTTTGAAAGGAGTGATTGGATATATTTCTTAGTTCTGGTTATGTCATTGTTTGTCATACAGCCACACCAGGACGGGCCTGCTTATTTTCCTGTGGTAGCTATTCTCTCTCTTGGATCACCTGTTGTTATGGACTTCATTCCACATTCAAGGTTAAGAACAAGCACAAATGTATCGAGAAATGATGTTGAGAAGCAAGAATCTGGCATTGATGCTTTAGAGATTGAGGCAGTTGAACAGACCAATAATCACCATCCTTTTTCTGTATTATTGATGCCTCGTAATCTACTAATATTCAAGGATAATGCTTATTCAGGTGCGTATCTGTATTGGTTGTGAAGGTGAAACATGTATTATTCTCATTGCGTTGAAAAGCAACATTTTTGTCTGGTTTCCAGATTACCTGCATGGTATAAAAGACAGTGAAGTGCATCAATATGAAGAGGTAACGATGATGAATTTGACAATAATTACTAACACCCAAATTGAGGTTTATTTTGTGCTCAAAGTTTTTCTTATATGTCAGACCATTGGCAATATAGAAGCTTCAACAAATTATAACCTTGATCAACCTTCAGCACCAGAAAGAACTGCTCATATAGTGGGAGGTAGAGATTACAAGATCATTCATCGAACAGGAACTAGAGTTTCATTGACATGTCGATTGGTGTTGAAGGTTCACAAGAATTTGTTCAAGATTTAGTGTGCTTGTATATTTGTTTACCTGGAATCCCAAATTTTTATCTTTTGTTTTTTAAGCATTAGGCATACTATAGTTCTTTACGTTTCTGTTTTGTTAACTGGGCGGATAGGCAGCGTTACCAGCAGCATTGGAGACGGGAAAGTGCGTGCATCATAGACGGAAAGTAGTTTTCTTGATAGGAATAAATTCCCATAAATCTTTCTGCATAGATATTAGTTTTCTTGCTCAAATATTACAGGAAAATTCTTGTTAGATCCAGTCCATGAGTTTTTCATGAACAAAGAAGGTAATGAGTTGCTACATATAATTATTGACCATTTATTTACTATTCTTTAACTTTTATTTATGCAATGTGATATTTTTTTATTGGTTTTTCCATGAGTTTATTCGTGCACTCTGTCTAGGTAAGATCTTTTAAACATGATATGGCTGCCACATACTAAAGTCAGATGTTTTGAGTGATGGTCATATAAAACATTAAATATAGTTGGCTTCTTTTTTGATAATTATATTTATGGGTCGGAAAGGTGGAATTTGTACTTTGATCAATTGAGAGAGTATTTAGATTTTTAACTATTTAAACTATGGGTAAACTTACTTTTTCATTGTCTACTATACATATAAATATGAAATCTTGTATCTGTCTTTTCATTAATTTATGCATTTAATTTCTTACATTTAAAAATTTATGAGAGAAGATAGATTGTAGTTAATAATAGGAAAATTAAGTCATAATTAAAAACTTAGAAGTTACATAATTTTGGCATAGCAACTCAAAAATCTCCTAATAAAAATAACAAATTTAATATTAATTTAAAGGCTTGTCAGCCTGCCAAATGATATTATGACAAATGAATATGAGAAGTGTATTTCTTTCTTCTTGTGCACAGCAGCTAAGCAAGAGAAGCTCTAGGGAAAGTACAACAAACCAAGTCTTCCAAACAGCACATTGAGGATGCCCCAAAATTGGGCTTCTAGTACAATGCAATTGCCCATATTACAAGCAAAACCTTTCAGCTATTCCCTTCATTTTTCTCTAATTATTCCTCCTATTGGATCCTACGTAGAGCTGAGTTTCTGGCCGCTATCCAGGACTTTTCAGTTTTGGGCTCAACCGATTAATTCCATTGAGTCAAACCAACCACATCAGAAAAATATGGTTAAGGTGGGTTATTTACTGAACCGAAAACCCTAATCGGACACCATCTCCGGAAGAGGAAGCAGTGGAGGTTTGCCTAGAGAAAGGCCGTTAAGCCATAGATCGATCTCTTAATCCCGATTAGGATCCCTATAACGATGCCGTTTCCTCCAGCTTCCATGCCCCCCTCAACCCTCTTAGTCTTCTTCGGGGAATGCAAATAATGCCAGTGGAAATCCACCTACTCCTTTGATGAGGGATTCTGCAACAAGATCTGTTGCTATTGTTCCTCAGCCAGGCCCCTCTTTTGGTAACATTTAAACCCATAATATCTCTTCTTTTTCATGTCCATATAATTAGTCGGATGAACATTGCACTGAAATTTGTTCCCGGATTTCAAAATTCAAATCTAATGCCTTCTGCTTTCTATATAATATATTAACAAATGAATATATCTATGTCTACTGTTCATGCTCTATCACATGGCCTATTTATCAGGATATTATATTAGTACAAAAATATACTTAAGGTTCCTGGCTTTGATTGTATGTGTTTGATGGAACTTCAATGTTCTTGTAAGTTATTGCATCCCTGACGCAGCTTTTGATGATCTCTTCCTTTTCCTTCTTTTTTACTTGGTGTTGCCATGGTGGGGTATTTCTTTCTTTTCTTTATGGTGCTATAATGATGATGATTTGGGTATAATAGTGTTTTTGGAATTGATAATGAGTTTATCGGGTTTTGTTTTGAACTTGATTTACTGGATTTGATTAATAGCACCATAATAACTGCCCACTTCCTGATTCATTGTTTTTGAATTTCAATTATTAGATAAGAGTACAGATGAAATGTGGCTTTAATTTTAGTGTTTAGAAATCTAGTAATGCATATTTTCTGCTCATTAAAGAGTCTCCAGTCTGATATTTCTTATAGGTAGTTTTTCTTATTTTTCTTCTTTTCTTTTTTAATTTAATTTTCACATTTTCCATTAAATTGAGGATTATGTTCTGTCCCCTTGTTGAAGCAAATGACTTAATTGTAATTGAAGGGACCTTGTTTGTTTCCTGGTTAGGCAGTTTGTTTTAATCCAATTGAAAACTGCGTTTACTTTGACTTTCAATTATGAAGAAAGAGCATAAACAAGAGCAAAATAACAATCTTTTCTTACCAATGCTATGCTTTAGATTATTTTACAAGTTCTTTTTCATCTACAGTTATGAATTCAACTGTAAATTAAAAAGAAATAAGTTGACATATACCTCAATCATTGATAGACACTTGGACATCACTTTTCCAAATTTCACTTTCAATTCGAGAGTGATGGTGCATATTGTTATCATTGAAAGAGGAAAGTTGCTAAGTTAGTTTCAGGATGTGATTGCTTATAATCTGCTGATTCTCTTGAATTTGTATGCTAGTTGATTTTAAAGGCTTTATTGTGAGAAATAATCTTGACAATGCTGCTTTCTTGATTTATTAATTCTTACAAGAATAAGATAAAGAGAAAGAGGACAAGAGAAAAGATAAAGTGAAGCAGTGAAGGAAGGGGAAAGCGTGGTTAGGAGACTTCTGTCAGGTTTGGGACTTTTCTTTCTTTTTCTTCTTTGTTCTTGTGAACTCGGTTGTTGTTCATGAGTCTGCGAATAATTGCAGAACATCTAACAATCTTAGGATCATTCCATATCCATTCAAAGGCATCTTTTGTTGCTATTTCTCCCATGCCAAGGAAGTAAGTTGTTCCTGGTAGTGGATAACAAGAAGTCACTTATGAAACATTCATATATTCCTCCATTGTAGGAATGTATCTTTCATTGCTCCACTTTGCTGCAACTAGATAAAATCAAACTAATTTCTTCAGCTGCCAAGCACAAAATTTTTTTAGATATAAATCAAGTTTTGCAATGTTTCTCATTTTAAATTAAATATTGTTATGAAATGGAATAAATATAGATTTAGAGTAACTTCTTACGGATTCTTTAGCATAATGAAAACAAAGGATCTTCCCTCTCTTTCTAAAATCACTTCAATTTTATTGTAGACTTCAAGTATATTGCAAAAAATCAGTTTCGTATAATTTTTCTTGGAGTATTGTTGAAAATATGCCTAAGACTTGGTAGAAGTTCCTTTCTCCTTCGTGCTCAAATACTTCCTTTAACGAATCGCAATAATTGACATGAAGCCTTTTTAGGTTTTGAAAATTGGCTATCAAATCGTAAGGAATAGCATTCAACAACTTTCCACAGCGGCTAATGTCTAAAAATTGATATGACTTAAATCTCCATCTGGTATAGGTCATGCCCTATCCTCACCAAATGCGTCATGTCATGGACTTTTAATGCTTCCACCATCTGTATTGTTCAAGAAAAAAAAATTAAATAATGCTTTCTAACTAGAAAACGCAATTGTTATAATAATGCTTATTAATCAATAAATTGATAAAATAATTAGCTACTAAGGTGAAAAGTGTAGGATTTTGATGGTGGGTTTGTCTAGATTTCAAAGAAACATCTTGATGCTTGTTTTGTGAACCAGTCCCTTTCCCGAAGTTTAGCGTTTGTTACAATTATGATGAGGTGATGAGCATTATATGGATTAAAGAGCAAGCTTTAGGGTGAAGATCGACAGGGGAGTTTCGCTTTGTTTCTATTTGTTTTGCTGTATTGTTGTTCTAATTTGTTTTATTATTTTATTAGCATCGCTATTATTATCATTGTTTTATTCTATGTTTCTATTTGTTTATTGCTATCATTATTTAAACTTATCATTTTTTTTTATGTTTTATTTTTTCACATAACATTATGATTGTTAATGTTCAGGAGCAGGCATAGGTTGATCTGTCAATATTTGCTTTTAGCTTGTATGTAAATTCTTTTGCACAAAGTGCATCACATTCATACATATTAAAAATTCGATATAACCCAAACTTGAACAATTATTATATCGAGCCCTAACGTAACCTATATATGAATTTCTTTAGCATTTTTTTTTTTTATAAAATGCAAGTGATAATTTGATTACAAATATAGACATAAAAGCATAAATATATATATATGTATATATATATGATAAAAGCATATTTGTAGGAGGAACTACACTGAAATTTGATGAAAGGTGCATCTGGTTGCTTGAGCGCAGCTTTCTCCTACTGTGTACAGCAAGTTCGAAATTATGATTATCATCACTATCTTTGCCTTCTCGGACTTCCCCCTAACATGCGAAAGGCTGCATTTGCCCTCCGTGCCTTCAATGTTGAAACTGCCAGAGCCATGGATGTCACTTCAGATCCTAGGATTGGTCTCATGCGCCTTCTCTGGTGGCAAGAAACTATTGATAAAATATATGCTAATAAGTTAATTGAGCACCCAACTGCACAAGCTCTTTCATCAGTGATATCTGAGAATAGAATAAATAAGAGATGGTTGAAGCGTTCTGTTGAAGCCCGCGTCAAAGATGCTAGGAGAGAGGTTACTGACATCCCTGAAACTTTAGAAGAGTTGGAAAAATATGCTGAAGACACTGCATCAACCATTCTATATATGACACTTCAAGCTGGTGGTATCAGGTCCACTGCAGCTGATCATGCAGCATCTCATGTTGGCAAGGCGAGTGGCCTTTTATTGCTAATCAAGTCTCTCCCATATCATGCTCGCCGCGGTCGTCACTTTTCTTATATACCGACTGAAGTGGCAGCTAAACATGGGCTATTAGTTAAGGTGGGAGGCCGATCAGAAATTCGTTTAGATTCAGGAGAAGGTTTACGTGATGCTGTCTTTGAAATGTCATCAGTAGCTAATGTCCATTTGCAGAAGGCTCGTGCATTAGCTGGAACGATACCAGCTGAAGCTCAACCTGTGCTTCTGCCTGCTATTCCAGCCCAGGTTCTCTTGGACACCTTGAGCCGGGTGCAATTTGATGTGTTTGATCCGAGGTTAGAACGAGGAATTCTTGGCATTCCTCCTTTGTTGTACCAATTGAAGTTGAAGTGGTCTTCATGGAGGGGGAAATATTGACAAAGTTAGGTGTAGAATTTATAAACCAAAGAGATGCAGAGCTTACTTCTTGTTGCAAATTTTGAGTATAACATCCTTTCATTGGCACTAATTGATGCCAAAGAAGTCACTTGGATAGTAGTGCGGAATTAATAGAAAGGCTATTGTTTGGAGCAATTAAAAGTTTTTCCATACTTCGAAATGTTAAACAACCGGGTTTACCTCTATTAGATGACTGAAATTGATTAAAATCAATGGCAAGTGCTATTTTGATGTTGCAATTAATTAAGAAATTACATAATCATTGAAAAGATCAGTAGCTTTTGGTTATTTCCAGTTTCCTAACTAAGGCTTGGTGTGGAATATTCTAACATATGTATATATATAAAAAGGAGCATTAATTTCAGTTATCTTTCAAGTTTAAACAGGGAACGCAATACGCTGTTGTACGCAGACATTTAACTAAATTAAGCAGTTTGATTATGTTTTGGGGGTTTTGTGCATTTCAGTAGGAAATTTAGTAAAGTTCTCCATTTTTATTGAATTAGCTCTTCTGAGAAACTGCATTGAATTTCTGTTATTGGATATATCTTTGTTGGTTTTATTCAATCGTGGGTGTAGGATCTAGAAGATTATGTTCTGCTGAGGTTCGGGCACTGGGCTAATTAGTTGTCATTTCATGTGCTCGTCCCTTTTGCTATGGAATGGGTATTATTAATGAAATAAATATTTTTTTGTTGACTGCACATCCCATATAGCGTAAATGGCGCTGATATGGCATTTGTAAATGTATTGCATGTACCTACAAGTGAGATTTGATTTTTCACTGGTTCACGGTAAAATCCCTAGCCATTCTAATCTTTTTCTTTTTATCCTCGTCCATTTTCTTTCTATTGAACAAAATGACTTGTGGTTCTGGTTTTAACTACTCTATATCATATCGGAAGTTTATTGATTTGATTTTGTATTTATAAAGAAATGTTTGTGTAAACGGGTTTGAATTGTGTTGGCAGTGAATTTTGGAAAAATTACCACATGCGCGCATCGTCCAGCCTAGTTCGAGCTGGACTGACCCTTGATTTACATTTCTTTTCATTTGAATTCAATTTTTTGATTTAAAAAAATAAAATTATTTCTTCCCAACTATTCAGATGTTTCCTCAACTGGTTGCTGATTTTTCTCAACTTCTTTTCTGTTTGAGCTGCGTGATTTTTCTCAACTTCTTTGCTGGTTAAAAATGATCTGTTAGTTCCATGAAACGTTTGCAGTATACGCGCTGTGAAAACATACATAAAGCGTTTATTTTATGATTAATAATCAACTATGGCATGGGTATTAAAATGATAAACTATCAAACTTGGATGGGAGATTGTGCAAGTATAAAGGGCAAATTACATATTAAAATCTTTAAAATAAGACAAGACTACTGCCTTGGATTAGTTAAAAGAAGTGCTAACAGAATCCTATTTGTCCGCATCAGTTTATCTTAGGTTTGTTGTGCTTGTCTTGTTTGGTTGTTCCCTTAGGAATATGCATTGAATATTTCTGGAGATTGGATATTTTTGACAAATATTTCTGGAGATGTTAATCAAATGGACTTTGCACTGAATTTGCTGAACATCCACTGCACAAGTTTGAGCTGGAATACAGCGCTTATACAAATGGTGTGATCAGAGTCTGGGGAATTGGCCCACTACTCAAAGTTGTTTTTTTTTTTAAACAAATGTTCCCTACAGTGGTTGTGATGAATGATGCCATTGATTTAGCTGATTTAGATTGTTATTGGTGATGGAAGTAGCATATTTGCGAATCTTATAAATTATGAGGAGCCGCCGAAGTTCTTTAACTCATTGAAAAGACTGACTTTTTTCAACGTAACAAGTGCAGTTATTCTTAAATTTTAAATATAATTTAATTTATTTTTTAATAAAATTAAAATTAATTAAATTTATATTTTAATTTTAATCATGTAATTTAATATTTAATATTAAATTTAAATTTATTTATTATTTATTAATTTTAATAAAAATAATAAAAATCATAGATAAAAAAAAGAAATGAATACTTTATTAATTGAATTTAAGTAAAAAAAGACAATAACTTGCAATTTTTTAAAAATACTATGCAATTTATAATTTAATATAATTAATGTCTTGTTTACTATTTTATTTATAATAAATTTAAAAAGTTAGAGATTAAAAAGAAAACACTCAAATAATAAATCTTATTTGATGGGAAATCTGATAAATATAGTATTTAATTCATTTCAAAATTGTATTTAAATTATTTTAAATTATTTTCAAATTATTTTAAATTGTTATATTTTATAATGGGTTGAGTTGGTTTTAACTTTATAAGCCATACATTTCAAAGGTATTGAAATTTGAATTGAGTTGGATTCATTTCATTTTTTACCCTATGGACAGCCCCACCCCTATCCTTGTTTAGTTTAACCCATATCATGGGAGGGTGATCCCATTTCCATCCAATCACTATGTTGACCCAAGGTTGCTTATGGTTGGCATCCAATGGTAAGAGGACAGCTGCTTTAACATAGTCATTACATTAGTATAAGCATTGGTTTTTGGCATCTTGGTCTGATGGTTTACTCAATGATGATAGTTGGAGAATTCTTGAAGGAATGGACACCAAAAAATCAAGATTCACCTCCAGCGCCATAAGAGTTTTAATGAGTAGGTTAGGGAGTGTTAGGGATGCTCACGGGACGAAACGAGAGCGAAAAAAGAATTTTCACTCTCCGTCCCATGCAATGTCGGGAATTTTTTATTTTCGTCCCCGTCTGAAACACAGAAAGAAAAACCCCTCCGTTCCTACCCTGCAGGGATTTCCATTACCTAATCAATTTCTCAAGCTGTCCTCAATAAATTCCCGTCCCTACGGAGATCCCCAACCCCCATAAAAAATAATTTTTTAAATTTTAAAATATAATATTTAACAAATAATTAAAATTAAAACATAACATTTAATAAATAAAAAAATTAAAAATCAAGCACAATTTAAATTAACATAAATTTAACTATTAATAAATCTAAAATTAAATATAACTTAAAACTTAATAATCCTAAATTAAATACAAATAACCAAAAGTTAATAAAATTACAATAATACAAATAATTAAAAAATATTTAGATACCGCATGAATCCATCAATTTTTGGCCCAGTCCCTAGACATTCAACTACTGGGTAATCAGCAACACATCCAATTCTTGACCCAACCCCTGTCAACCACAAAAATATCTTCGAAGAGAATAATATTGGACATTGTTACTGCAAATATACGCGCAATAGCAAATGAGCAACCACTTACACAAGCGATCAGAAAACTGATAAGGGAAAAAAACATGACAATATAATGATAGAATATATACATCGTACAAGCAAGACAGAAGCTTAAAAAATGGCTAATTGAACCAAAACAACACCCAAACTAACGGTAGAACCAAGAAGAGTGATAACTCATCAATTTCTCTTCACAGAAACGTAAATACCAAGAAGACAGAAACGAACACAGCAAAAAATCGAAAACGATGATAAGCAAAAAACCAGCAAAAAAAAGCAAGATCCAGTTTTTTATAAACCAAAACAACTAATATCAAAAATAAATTGAAGCAGAGCAATTTTTTAGACAAAAAAACAAATCAAAATAGATTCAGTTTTAATAAACCAACTTCTTTAAAGAAATAATAAAAAAATAAAACAGATCCAGTTTTAATAAACCAAAAGATCCAAAAAATGAACTTCTTTTGACAAAAAAAAAAGAAAAAGATAGAGAATAGACTAACCAGTTTTTAATTGACGATCACAAAGGTAGACGTTGGCATTTTGGCGAGAAGTTGCGGTGACAGTGATGATTGATGAAGAGCTATGTCTTCGATTTGAAGACTGATTTCTTTATTAGAGAGAGCAGTTGTATCTAGAGAAGAAACGACGCATGAGAGAAAATTATGTGAGGTTAGGGTTTTGAGTGGAGTATTTATAGGGAATGGCACACATGTAATTAATTATAAAACTAAGGTTAATATAGTAATATTGTACACGGGGTCGCGGATCCCTGTGGGGCGAATACCCCATTCCCCGCCCCCGATCCCGAAATGCACCTCGAAAATTTTTTAATCTCCGCCCCCGTGGGAGGAAAAATCGGAGAATCCCCGCCTCGTTCGAGGCGGGTCCCCACGGGGATCGAGGATTTCCCGTCATGTGAGCATCCCTAGGGAGTGTAATGTGTAAACGAGCTAAAATGAAATAACTCAGCTGGAGAGTTCAAGACCATTCAATTTCCTTTCTATACGATACATCTCAGGTTTAAGGGATACAGATAAAGTTCAATCAAATAGCACATAAAGTTATTCGATCTGAATTAAGGAAACAAGCGCCTGTTTATAAAACTTAAGATTGCATTTGTTAATTTTAGAAAGATTGAAATGAAAAAAAAAAAGAATTATTTTGAGTAGATCCATTGCTAATATGGATTGGGTACTGCAAAGGTCCATTGTTATAAGTGATCCTTTAAACGCCGTAATTTTCATACACATACTGAGTTCGCAGATTAAACTCGAAATATGTTTAAAGGATACGGAGCCTCATCCACTCCAATCAATGGACATTGGTTAACTTAAAGCTACTCATCTGAGTCTTATTTATTTCTTTTTTATTTTTACTTGTATACAGCAATTAACTTTTCTGATTTTGGCACAGTTATTTTAGATTGCAAATTTCTTATTTTGAGTAGTCAAAACTGAATGAGATAGGGTTACGTCCATGACTCACAAGATGAAAAATTGACTCCGATATTTATGTGATAATATCGAGACAGAAAATAATATTAATATGGAATTGGTTTCTTATTTGGATCCCTCTTAATTAGGAATTTATCGTAATTAGAAGGTTATATTAATTATTGAGATTATTTTCTATACTAAATATTGTAACTTCCAAATTTAATTCTCTCTTATTAAGAAAAATTTAATTACCTTAATGAGAGCCCTATAAATAGGGCTACGAATTTTATTATTGGGAAGCAAAAAAAGAATTACATGCCGAAATTCTATCAAAATACTTCTGCACTTTTTCTCTCTACTTCGTTGGGGTTTTTAGTTCATGAAAACCTAGTTTTTATCTCGAGGCGTAGCGAGACGTGGGTGAAAACGATACCGGTGATGCGAAAAGGGAGACGATCTAAACGATTGTGATTCAGCGCTACGAGAGGTATTTATGATTATATCTCGTGATATATTGGTATCAGAGCTATTTTTTTGCATTCCGGTATGATTTTATATGTAGATTTGTATTTTCGTGAAAATTCAAACATGTTAATATGTTAATTAAAATACATTCAGATATGTTCTGTTTGTGTTTGTTTATTAATTCTAGTCTAGAAATTTTTTATATGATTTTTTGGACACCGAAATTATATAATTAATTAAAAGTCCGTAATAAATATTTCTAGTGAAATTTTTTTATTTTTGACTATACCATTGAAATCAGACCCCAAAAATCTCACAGAAAAAATTCGGCGGCCTAAAATCATCGGTAAGGTAGCACGTGCCAGAGGGCACGTCTCCAGCGCATGTCGCGCCACGCGCGCTAATTGAGATGTCACTTAGCCACGTGGCCTTGTAAGGGGAGGACATGTGGCGTAACGATGAGGTGCCACTTGTCGGATGATGTGGCAATAGGGGGTCCATTAGGTGCCACGTGGCACAACGTAAACCAACCAAATGTTGATATATGTCACCACGTGGCAGCTTATGGGCCTGACACGTGGTAGGGGGGTCAGCCACGCGACTTGATGTGTCATGCCACCTGGCTTCCACGTGGCAGCCTACAGTGCTGCCACGTGGCATGTGGATCCTGACACGTGGCTTGTGAGTCATGTCATGTGTCGACAAGTGGACAAATGACCAGTTATCATGTGACAATCTGTGGTCATGCCACGTGTCCTATATGTCAGTCCACCTCGTCCACGTGGACAAATAATCCTCAAAAAAACTTCTGTCTATTGGTTGACTACTACTTGAAGCCATTTTTGGTGGAGGAGAAGAAGTAAAAGAGTATATGCGAAAAATAAAAAAGAAAATCAAAGGCGAAAATTATTTACTTACTTGGGTGATCTCGTAGATACTCTGAAATTCTCCGAAATTTGAAGTACTTCCCTCAATGAAGTTTTTGGCAAGAGTTTCAAATAGCAAAGTTTACAAAGAAATTTTGGCAGAGCTTCGTTAAAGATCGCTAAAAAAAGTGAGAAAAAATCGCTTCAAACTTGCCTATTTATAGGCAAAAAGCTTCTAGAATACTCCAAAGCCTCCCTGTTGAATGGACATTACGTGTTCTCGATCCATTACTACGGTTACGCAGAACGAAGCGCCATTCTAGAAACACGCAAGACATTAAATGTAAAATAGCTGTCTGAGCTGAACGGATGCATCTCTTCAAATTGACGCCTCCCAAAAATTCAAAAATCCTGTCAAAAAGCTTAAATCGCCCGATCGGACCTGTTGGAGGGGGACAAGTGATAACTATGAAAAATACATCTCCAAAAGCCCAATTAGGTTGGCCCAACAATACTTGGTAAGGCTCAAGCCCAATAACAAAAAGGCAAAGCGTGAGCTGAAAGACAAGACAGGAAGGCGTGATGTTCGATCGGACTAATGGGACAGCACGTCCTGTCAGCCCACTGACACAAGCCAACGCCCATACTCTCCACCTGCTTCCTGTCACATTACCGCTCACCTGTTCTAACTGCCGGTTATCGCGCCACAAGGTACTTAAGTACTACTCCAAAAAACTCCCATAAATAGCCTAAAACACAATGACTTCAGGTATTGAACATCTGAGACTCTCTCTCTCTAAGCACTCTTTCTCTAAAAGTTATTAACTTAAGTTTCGGAGTAATAACGCCCGGATTCTACCGGACACTCCACCTTACAGGATAAAGCATCCGACCGGGAATCGCAGCCACAAGTCTTCTACTTGCAGGACAAAACTTTTCTCAAATTTTTAAAGGGACTATTAAAATAAAACAAAATTAACTTGTAAAATTAATTACCTCAAGTGAAAGTGAGAAGGATTTAAGAGATAAAAGGAATTAAATAACAGAGCTAACTATAGTCCCTGATTTTTCTGTATAATTAATGAGATGTGCATGCAGTCCTCTAAGATATTAGCCCAATTAATGATGGAACATAGGGGGAATACTATTTTGTAGAGTGAAATAATGGCACTAGCGTCCATTTTCTAAATTTTAATGCTAAGTTTAGGTGTTTCTATTTAATACTAAGTTTTTTTCACTGAATTATTAAGAAAATGAAGGCTGTGACTTAGGTTTAGTCAAATAGTCAAAGCTAATTGATGGCTAATTGCCCATTAGGCCTTTAATTTTTGTTTTTGTTTTTTTTGAAGATTAGATATCAAGACTGCCTCGTATGATTGAGTACAATTACCTGCGTGCATTTTTAAAATTTTAGGTAAATATATATTTTTTAAATTTGAAATTTATTTATTTTAGTAATTTAAATTCACCCTTTTTGAAATTTTAGTTAAATATATATTTTTTAATTTAAAATTTATTTATTCAAGTAATTCAAATTCGCACTATATATTTTTTTAAATAAGGATAAAATTTTATCCATCATATTTAAAAGAAATACATGCTTAAAATTCGAATATAGAATCTCGGATTTAGTTAAATATTCTCGATGCGATATATAAGTCACAACTTACTGGTGTTAATTTGTGATAATTTGTGATTTATAATTAAATGGGTTAGTTTTTTGTTGATCCAATTGATATTTATTTGAATTATGTTGGATTTGGATCTTTTTTTTTACGGATTTAGATTAAATTTTGGATTTGGGTCAATTTTATCGCCTCTAATTATAAGTTATCTAAGTTATTTTTTTATTTAAAAAAATAAAAAATAAACTGAAATATGAACATGGAGATTGATTGAACCAATATAATTTCTCACATAGAAATATGTCAATTGACAATAATTCTATAAGAGCATATTAATAAATAAGTTAGAAGATCGTTAATTTGGACAATTAGTAAATTCTTTTTTACTTAAATAAACAAAATGTTGAGATTAAATTTAATATTTCTTTGGTTTAATTACCGTAATTAGTAAATATAAATTTGATAGTTATCATTTTTAATCCTAATATTTTTTTCATTTTCATAGTTAACTTTTTATGAAGGTAATTTTCATTTCACTTCAAATTTTTATGATATTCGATTTAAATATCCAATTAATTGGTAAAATCCTAAAATATGTATGAATATTAAAAAGTATATACTAGCATTTATAAAAATAAATTAAAATTAAAAGATTAAAAATTGATATGAAATTTAATTAAGAGCATGAACTTGATATTCCCCAATACAATTCAGGAATTGAACAATAGTATATAGAGTCAAAGGCATAAATTTGACCATCTTGGTTTCTGCATTTTTCTGATTAGTCAAAGGTTCCAACTCTATTGCACTAACACCTAAGCTTCAACACCTACCATCAGACCATCACATCACATCTAAATTTAAATATTCAAAATATTTATTTAAACTAAAAAAAAAAATCAAATTTACATTCTCAAATTTTGATGTTTATTTTTGGAATTTTTTAATACAAATGTAATATAAATAATTATAAAATCAATTACTAATTTTATTTTTATTATTATTGTTATTTAAAAATGCATTAAATTAAACACTAAACAGGAAATAAAATAAAGATGACATAGCAATAGCAATAGAAATAGCATTATTCTATATGGTAAAATGCTTGTGGTGGACAGGTAGAAGATAGAGGAGGAGCGTCTTCTCATATTTTCCACATAAATTTTAATTTAAGAAATAAATAAATAAAGAACAGACTGGCTGGTAGTGGTCCAGCCTTTCACACGTGAAGACGCTCCTGCCTGCAATTATAGTCACGTGTGATTTCACCACCATCATCAATATACTTTCTTTGGCTTCTTTCTCTGGCCCCTCCCTTCAAAACCTTATTTTTACTCATTAACCCTAATCCCTTTTTAATTATTTATTATTTCTTAATCCCTATTTTAATTTTCTTTTGGGTCCTTTGGATTATTTATATTAATCAGATCGAGGGACCATGTATTTCAGACTGTTCTGCACCATTTCTTTTTTTTTTTCAATGAAAATGCCAAACTGATATGATAGTACTAAAACCAAAAAGATTATCTAATTAATTAATTAATTAAGACGCTTAATTATTTCCACCCTGAATTACTGATACTATTTTATAAGTAATTTTTGTGTTCATTAATTATAATTACATTATTACTCTCTTGTCATGTGCTTTTAAAAAAATAGGAAAAATAAAAGTATGTCTAATTATAAATCAAGAATTTGCAAATATGGTATGTCAACCCAAGTTGGCTCGCAGAAAACTTCCTTTGAAATTTTTGTTTTTTCTTTTTGACGTGGAATTAAAATATTAATTCGTAATATTATAATAAATTAGTTTTGTCTTATGATGCTATTTAATTAATCAAGCAACAAAATATTATTATACCTTTTTTTTTATTCATCATTATATATGGCATATTTTATAGCCACTAGAATCAAACTTATCAAATAAAATCTTACATGTTATTATTGCCAATTTGGCTTTTTTATTTAGGAAAAAAAACACACACATACATGTACTTATGGATTTGCTTTTCTTTAAAAATCCTATTATATCGAATATATTAACTGTAAACGGTTAAATAAAAAACATAAAAATATTATATAATGATCTGACGGTTCATATTTATTAACATATACTATAATATTACAAAAAATTGATTAAATGTATGTGAGATAAATATTTATAAATTGTGTAATTTCTTAAAAAGAATGTTGTAAAACTGATTTAAGATTAAACAACTGCATTAATGTTAGTCTGCTACCATAAGACTCCACTTATCAAATTTTCAAATTTTTTTTAAATTCTTTTTGATAATATATTTTCGGGAGCAAAGACGGGTGGAATTCAATTATTAACGAAATAAAAAATAATCAAACTTTTAACTATTTAAACTGAAAGTAATTTTCATTTAAAAAAAATTGATTCTTACCCATCTATAATTTATTCATAATTTAAAGTTATTTTGTCCTTCTTCCATTTTATATAAAAAAGAATATTTCTGATTTTACATTTTAGTTAGTAAGAAAATAAATTACAAGAAATCTGAATTTGCATTAAAAAAATTACAAGAATATGAAATGAAATCTCAAGGAGTAACAAATTAATGGGATCAAAGATCCACAGATTGAGTTCGTACATTTTTCCTATCAATATGATTCTGACTCATCAAATATCAATATAATATATACCCCATAATGACAATATTTATTATTTAACACGAAAAAAAAGAAAAATAAAAGGACAATTTTTTCAAGAAAATAATTTTGTTTGAGCTAATCTAAATTCTATTGATGTAACAGACGGAGAAGTTTTTTTTTTTTTTTCCTCTCTAAACCTAGCTCATTTTTCTCTTTTGATTCAACCCCATTTCGCTTTCTTCTTTTAATTTCAAATTATGTGTATTTTTATTTTTTTTTTCAAATCTCTTTATATATATATATATATATATATATATATATAATAATTTTTATACTGATGTATATCTGAATTTCTAATATTTATTCGTTATTTTTAATTTTTATTGTTTTGTTTATTTGTTTTTATTTTAATAAATTGATTTTTTTATTTCGGGTTTAGATTTTTTCTGAAAAAATTTAGCTACATATTTTAATAATTTCATTATTTTTGTTCATGTTGTGTATTTTAAATTTTTGTAATTTTATTTATAATTTATGGATGTATTTTTATATTATTAATGAAAGTCAAATTTGCATTAAGAAAAAGATTTTCAATCTTTAAAAAAAGGACAGTTTTTTTATAAAAAAATAAAAAAGAAAAGGACACAAACGATCAAAAAGAACTCTTAAGAAGTGATTAGAAAAAAAAATATTATGTGTATATATAAATCCTTAACATTGAGAAATAATTCAGTATTTGCTTAATTAATTATTTATTTATTTTATCAGATCAGAAAATATTCTTATCTGGCCATTAAAAGGTTTGAACAAGATGCCATTCCACCAATTATGCCAGATTTTGGATCTTGTGTCTTATTTTTAATTTTAATTTTCATGCTTCCTATTACTTAACTGCTAATCCTTTTAATCAAATACTGAAGGACCAGAAGTTCCACCCCCTTCACAGTTCCAACTAATCAAATTCCTTTTATTTAAGAATTGATTTAAGGGACCACACTGCCATACACAGGCGGCAAAATGGGTCCGTTTTTCATATTTGGATTTAATTTTGAATTAATTATAATTTTGCGGGTGATAAACAGATTAGCTCATTAAAATTAAATTGTAAATCAAATAGATCATTATTATTATTTTTTTTTATGTGGTATCTTAAGCAAACCCATACTAATGGAAGACACCTTTAAATCATACCATACTCATATTAATTTATGCTTGAGATACTATCAGACGCAATTGCGGGAATCTCTCCCATTACATTCATAAGAACTCAAATCCAAAACCACTTGTTTAGATTTTATCTGAACAATTTTAGCAATATATTTCAAATAGATCATTATTAAAAGGGTTATAAATAGATTGAATTATAAAAAAATTGATCACAAACTGTAAAAATTTATTGCATTACTTAAAAAAAATCATTAAAAATATAAAATTGTGCGCAAATAATTTATAAAAATATTATTTTTCCATAGATTCACTTCATATAAAAAATAATATAAGGGTTGGAGGACTACTTAAATAGCTACTAATTAAAGGTTTGGAGGACTTTTCTTGTGCATACCAAATTTCTATGAAGAAACTAAAGAAGAAAAATTTGTTAATTATTTAATTTCTAACGCATTAAATTGATTTCGAGAATATTTATTTTAATGGGCATATGATATTCAAGTGGGAATTTAATAGGACAATGCATAGTTTCACTGTTTCATTATTGTGTGTGTATTATATATATAAACTAAAGATTGCTGCGAAGAAATCCATCAGTTATTAAGCAAAATCCATTGCAAATTTTAAATGGAAAATTTATAATAATATTATTAGAGTGAATGCGTATTAAAATAAAAATTCAAGAATACTATCGAATATAATAAAATTGAAAATTTTAATAAACAAAAATTACAAAACAGAGAGTAAAAATGCTATTTGTCAAAGTTAATAATCATTTTCTTGTATATTAAAATTGTTACATGAGAAATTTCAACTAAACAAATATTATTTTTTTTTAGAAAAATTTAACAACTTTGAAAAGATAGTTATATTTAAACATTGACCTGCTCTGCAAAAAATACAAATATTTTGGGTGTAACACTAATAATTCAATAATAATACTTTAGTATTATATTAAAGGTTTTAAGCATATAATAATCCAATTGTCTAATAAGATAAAAACACCTTAAAGCGAAGAGCCGATGGCTTATAAAGCTGTTAAAATAACAATAATAATAATAATAATAATAATAATAATAATAATAATAATAATAATAATAAAAAGAAATAAAAGATGTTTTTATAAAGATGCATTGATTCACAAAATCCAAGGTGCCCCATAGGGTCTGAATGGCTGCATTTTAGTGCTTTTAAAGTATCTTATTAGTTATTACCAACATTATATTTTAAAACTAAAAGCAAAAAAAAAAGTTGCAATGTGTTTTTATCAGCGTTTGAGAACCATCATTGATCTTGCCATCTGGTTTGCTTAGCAATAAAAAAAAAGAAAATAAAACTTCTGATATTAGCTCAATGAGTACAGGTATTTATACCAATCAAACATTTCATTTCCCACCATTTTTGTTCTAATCAATCCAATGATTTTACATTTGTAATTAAGAATCCAAACACACAATTTAATATATATGATTTGATATTTTAGGATTTCGATCCAATCGGTTTTAATTTAATATAAAATTCGGTTTAAAAATTTGCAACCAATAGAATCAAATCAGAAATGATGTCATTTTAGGATTATATACTATGTATATAAATTAAATAGAAAAAATTAAAAAATAGATTGAATCACCAAATATGATTTAATTAATTCAATCCGTTTTCTTACTTAATAGTAATTCAATGCGCTCGCATGTGATATTTGTGTATGTAAATCTTTGAATTGTGCCCATTTTGACGATTTAAATGAAGAAACACTGATAACATTGTAACTTGAAGAAGAAAACAATTTTGTATATTACTATATTATTTCATGAACATGTAAAATAGACTTATATACACGTGAAAACTAACTAAAGTTAATTAACTTAAAAACAACTTCTATTTAACTCTACTAACTAGCTAACTAATCTACTAATAAAACAAAAACTAAAACAACAAACTGTTTTAGTGTAAAAAAACAACAAACTAGAATACACTAAAACAACAAGTTATTTTAGTGTAAAATAACAACCAATGATAATACACTAAAACAGCAAGTTGTTTTAGTGTATGTAATGAAGAAACATAAATCTTCATCCCCCCCCCCCCTCCCCAAGTTGGAGCCATGTTGAGATGAAAAAGGCCCAACTTGGAGAGAAAACGATGGAAAAAAGGATCAGGAAGAGACTTGGTAAAAATATCAGTAAGCTGTGAAGCAGAAGAAACATGTTGAGGCAGCAAGAATTCACTCTTGTACTTATCCCGAACTAGATGACAATCAATTTCTAAATGCTTGGTACATTCATGGAAACACAGGATTCTTGGTAATATGAATGGCAGCCTGATTATCACACCATAACGAAATAAGGAAAGAAGGAGAAAGATGGAAATCATGTAACAAAGAAACCAACCACTGAAGCTCACAAGTTGTATAGGCAAGACTACGATATTCAGCCTCTATTGAAGAACGAGAAACAGTCCCCTGCTTTTTGGATTTCCAAGAAATGAGAGAAAAACCAAAAAAAATACAAAAACCAATAACAGAACGACGTGTATCTGGACAAACACCCCAATCAGCATCACTATAAGCATCTAATTGCAAAGAATTAGACGAAGAATAAAATAGGCCAGTAGAAGGACAATGTTTCAAATACTTAAGAACATGCATGGCAGCATTCCAATGGGAATCACGAGGAGCTTGGACAAACTGACTAAGCTGATGAACCGAATAAGTAATATCAGGTCGCGTAAAATTCAGATAAAGCGAACGGCCAATAAGCTGATGATAAGGAGTATGATCATCAAGTAAAACGCCCTGATCAACACTTAAATGATGATTCTTAGGCAAAGGCGTGAGCATCGGTTTGGCACCCATCAAGCCAACATCAGCAACCAAATAAAAAATATAACGACGTTGACTAATATAAAGACCAGCAGTAGACCGAGCAATCTCCAAGCCGAGAAAATATTTTGCCTGCCCAAGATCTTTGATAGTAAAAGCAGCATACAACGAAGCTTTAACTTGATCAATCAGAACATCAGAAGTACTAGTAATCAAAACATCATCAACATAAACAATGAGAGCCAAAAAATCACTTTGATCATTGAAAATAAACAAACAAGAATCAACCTGAGATAGATGAAAACCAAGAGTATATAAATGAGAAGTGAAGGCAGCATTCCATTGACGAGAGGCTTGCTTCAAACCATACAATGAATGAATAAACTTACAAACTTGATTGGGGCCCGCTTTAGTGTATCCATCAGGAGGTTTCATGTACAACTCCTTATCAAGAAAATCATGGAGGAAAGCATTGTTAATATCTAATTGAGAAAGAGACCATTGCTTTGCTGCAACTAAAGCCAAGAAAAGGCGAACAGTAACAGTTTTAGCAACTGGAGAGAAACTATCGGTATAATCAGCCCTTTCTACTTGATTGTACCCTTTGGCAATTAAATCTGGCCTTGTAAAGTTCTACAGTCCCATCAGCCTTAAATTTCAACTTAAAAACCCATTTTGAGCCAATGGCAACCTTTACAGCAGGAAGAGTAGTTAACTCCCATGTATGATTCTTCTCTAAAGCATCTAATTCCTCTTGCATTGCAGCCACCCAATGAGATTTAGTCTTGGCATTATGATAAGAGGTAGGCTCTTTAACAGCATCCAAGTGAGCCAAAAAAGAAGTATGGTGGTCAGTAAAACACGAGGGAATAACAAAAGGAAAAGCTGAAACTCCATAAACACGACTAGTATAAGGTATGACAAGAAGACTAGATGGAACAATGGCATGAGAAACAAAATCTAACATCCATTGTGGCTTGCTTTTTGATCGAACACTCTGTCTCGTGGATTCAACCAAAACAGGAGGAACCTCATTAGTTGCTCCAGCAGAAACGTCATCTCCAAGAACTCCCACTGCTGAACAAGGAGAAATATCCTCTCTATCTTCAATACTAAAATCATCGGTGGGATGGCAATAATCAGGAGTAGCAGCCTTTTCAAATAACATAATCAGCAGAAGAAGTAACTACATGAGTTTCTCCATGAGGAAAAACATCTTCATGAAACACCACATCCCTGCTCAAAATAACTTTTTTATTCCTCATATCATATAACTTGTAAGCTTTAGCACCTGGAGAATAACCCAGAAATATACTGGCAGCTGATCGTGGTGCAAACTTATCTTTGTGAGGAGTAACATCAGTAGCATAACAAAGAGAACCAAATACTCGCAAGAGTGAATAATCAGGTAACTTCCGATACAATATCTCAAAAGGTGTCTTCTAAGAAAGCAACTTTGTAGGAAGTCGATTAATGAGAAAAGTTTCATGAAGAATCGATTCTCCCCAGAAAATATTAGACAAATTAGCATGAAACAACAAGGCTCTAGCAATCTGCAGCAAGTACCTATGTTTTCTTTCAACAACTCCATTTTGTTGTGAAGTGTACACACAACTTCGTTGATGAATAATCCCAAAATCAGTAAGAAAAGACTGAAATTTAACACTCATAGACTCCAAGCCGTTATCAGTCCGAATGGTTTTAACATGAACATCAAACTGTGTGCGGATTTGGTTGACAAACTTATGAACAATAGAATATGTTTGACTCTTATGTTGCATTAAGTAAGTCCAAACACACCTACTAAAATCATCAATTATAGTAAGAAAATAATAAGCCCCAGTTAATGATGCTCTTTTATAAGGTCCCCATATATCAATATGGATTAAGTCAAACACAGAGTTACTATGAATAGCACTGAGAGGAAAAGACAGACAAGTTTATTTGGCTAAAGGACACACTGGACAGGACTTAGAAGATGAAAAATTCTGCTGCATAAAAGATAAATGCTGCAAAACAGTGTCACTGGGATGACCCAAACGGAAATGCCAAATAGACAAAGAAGAATCAGTTTTATTTACTTTGGTAGCATCAGTACAATAAGAAGAAACATGCTGTGAACTACAAGTAATTGCAGGAGACTGAGTCGAAACTAATAACTCAGTTTTATTCAAAGAAACAACTGAATCATATTTGCTTACATTCTCTAGTGAAAAAGACAAACTAACTAAGATGTAAAGATTGCCGAAAATCCGCCCCACAGCAAGGACCTTTTTACTCCTCAAGTCCTGCAATAGACAGACATCAGTATAACATGAAAAACATACTGAATTAGATTGAGTAAGTTTATGAACGGAAAGAAGATTGTAATTGAAAAATGGTAAGAAAAGAGTTTGTTAAAGAACAAATTTATCATGTAAAACAACAAACCAGCTTGAGTAACATTGGTAATACGTCCATCTGGAAGATGAACAGAAGTGGGAACAGATAGTGTAGAAAGATTTTGGAAAAGATTCGAATTAGAGCAAATATGATTAGTAGCCCCTGTGTCTATAATCCAACAATCCAATTTAAGAGCATCATTCGAAGAAGATTGATGCATCATACCTGCAAAATCATCACCATATGCATGAGCAAAGTTAACAAACGTGTCTTCAACAATGTGTTTGCCTTTAATGTACTTTGCCATCTCTTGTTTAATGAACTCTACCATCCACATTTGTCTGTCATCAACTCCTACATCAACTGGTGACTCAACCATGTTCACTTGAGTCTTCAATAAACTCTTCTCCTTCTTTCCTTTTAACTCTTTATACCAATCAGGAAAACTTATCAGCTTGAAGCAAGTTTCCTTTACATGCCCTGTAACTTTGCAAAAGTCACAAAATCTATCATCCTTCCTGTTATTATCCTTTTTTCCTCCAGATTCCCTTAGATTTATCATTATTTTTTACCAACATCACACTAGTTTCTAAGGAATCTTCAAGAACTTTATGAACTTGCCTCTGCGATTCAATAGTCTGAATCATTGAATAAGCCTTGTTAACAGTTGGTAATAGCTCTAACATCAAGAGTTGATTCTTCACTGCTTCATATGACTCGTTCAATCCCATCAGAAACTGAACTAATCGATTGCTAAGATCCATTTCTTCAAGTTGTTTATTGACATTGCAAGTGCAGTTACCACGTTCACAAAAAGGTAATGGTTTAACTCGATTAAGATCATCCCAGAGCTTTGAAAATTTGTTAAAATAAACTACCAGATCTGTGTTGCCCTGCTCAATGGAATTAATTTTTCGTTGTATCTAAAAAACTCTTGGACCATTACTGATACTAAAACTTTCCTCCAATTGATCACAAAGATTTTTAGCTGTGGAACAATCTAAGAAATGTTCAACCAAATCCTTTGAAAGAGATCCTAGAATCCAAGATCTAACTAGATAATCAGATCTTCTCCATTTCAAGAAATCTGCACTCGATTCATCAGGCTTCTTCTCAGTACCATCGATAAAACCTAATTTATCTTTGGCACCTAATAAAATTTTAATAACAGTACTCCATGTTAAGTAATTGCTGCCTGATAAAGGCGCAATAACTAAAATAAAACTAGCATTATCTCACTCAACTCGCGATGTAGCTGGATCAGTGAGATTTTCAGTCAAATTCACCATGCTTAAGCCAAAACACGATCAATCAATCTCCAGTAGCAAAAACATAGATCTATTAAGAATCTCGATCAGAACAACCAAGAAACACGAATTTCTTCTGGCTCTGATACCATGAAGAAACACTAATAACAGAGTAACTTGAAGAAGAAGAAAACTCTGTATATTACTATATTATTTCATGAACATGTAAACAAGACTTATATACACGTAAAAATTAATTAGAGTTAATTAACTTAAAAATAACTGCTATTTAACTCTACTAACTAGTTAACTAATCTACTAATAAAACAGAGACTAAAACAGCAAACTGTAATAGATTAAAACAACAAGCTATTTTATTGTAAAAGAACAACAAACTAAAATACACTAAAACAGCAAGCTGTTTTAGTGTAAAATAACAACCAACAATAATACACTAAAACAACAAGCTGTTTTAGTGTATAATAACAACAAACTATAATACACTAAAACAACGAGGAAACATAAATCTTCATGGACAATTCAAATGTACATTACATCACATCACATTCCGTACATTTATAGTTTTTATCGCATCAGTAAAATTAGGATAAAAGTTAGAAAATGAGGAAATATGTTTTCATATTTTAATGTAGTTTTTCAATCAGTGATTTGTTTGAAGGAAAAATATTAATATCACTAACTGGAAAAGGTTTAAAAATAGAAAAAGCCCTTTGAATTTCTTTATCGTCTTGAATGGTTGTAAAAATAACAAGTAGTAATTCGGTATGCACTTGCACATGATGTGTATAAATTTAAATTGTTGAATTGTGTACATTTTGACAAACGGATAGTTCAAAAGCAGGCACATATCAAATTGCATCCCAAAAATAATAGTTTTTATTTTCTAAAATTTATTTAGAAAATAATAATCAAAACTAAAACATAGACAACTTTTATTTGTTTCCACTTTGTCAACTTGCTTAAGAGAATATGAAAAATGATTGATTAATAGTAATCTTCTTTTTAATGTAAATTAATAGTAATCTTATTCATATATAAATCCACTTGAAATTTTGATAAAAAATTATAAATTATACAACATAAATCTCAACTGATTTGTACACATTTTATCATTTGAAGTTAGAATAAGATTTCTTTTTTTAAAAAATACATATTTGGTTAAAAAAAAACAAGAACTTTGATTAATTAGAAAATAATTAGATTTTAACCGTTTAATTACAAATAATTTTCATAATAAGATTTCTTTCAAAAAAAATATATTTGGTAAAAAAAATAAAAATTTTAATCAATTAAAAAAATAATTGGACTTTCAACCATTTGATTAGAAGGGTTTCCATTTTTTTATTTTTGAAATGAGCCTAAGTCATGGGATACATTCTTAAGATGAGTCATTTTATTATAATTGAAGGAAACTGTTGAATTTAATTAGGGCATGTATAGTTGCACTTCAACTTTGAAATATACTCTTAAAACAGAATTATCTTATCATTAGATTTAAAAAAGAAATTTGAATTTTCATTAGTTTTAAATTTAAACAAATGCCAACTAATTAATTTACATTTACATTTAAATTTAAACAATTGGATTGAGTGTGTGTATATATATATATTATAAAATTGGATTGAGTAGTAAATATATTATTATAAATGTATTGACTTGAGTAGTAAATGTATTTATATATAAAAAAAGACATTAATGAGACCCTATAATTCAGATTTTCACATCAACAAAATTTAATGAGACCCTATAATTGAGTTTGAAAATACACATAATCGTACAGATGTACAAAAACTAGGAATGCCCAAAACAAATAATTTTTTTTTTATGTGCCTCAATAAATAAATAAATGCATAAGAATCTCCCAACATATGGAGAGATTTTTGGCTATTGTACAGTATACCATATCAGCTAATAAAGTCTTTTATTTAAAAAAAAAAAACTGTACGTAACTGCTAAATAACTCCCCTCTACACGTCGTCCGCTTATTTTGGCGGCACAAAAACCGCTACCCTCCACAATTTCCCTCCTTTTTCTCACTCAGTCACTCACCCACTAACTCAGTCCCAGTTTCCACACTCTCCTTCTCTAGATTTCCTCAAATCCCTCTTTTTTTTTTTCAGTTTTTATAAATTCATTCTTTAAATAACCCATGTTCCACTTTTGGGTTTTGTAGAACTATGGCAGACTTTGACAATTCTGTGTCTCTGTCTAGTCTTCTCTGTCAAGAAGATGAAGTTTCTTGCTTCAATCTGAGTGAAGATTTTGATACTTTTGATACTGATTTTGAGTCTGGTTTTGGTTTAGAGAGTGAAGAGATTGAGTACATAGAGAACATGGTTGAAAGAGAGAGTAGAAGTTTCATTTCTTACGAAGATTGTTCAATCACCATGTTTAATTGGTTAAAATGTGCTCGTTTGGATGCTATTGATTGGATTCTCAATGTTAGTAGTTACATAAACTCCCAATTTTATCTTTATTTTGTTTTAATTTTGAGTTATTAAGTTTCTGTTTGTGTTTGTGATTTAGACAAGAGCAATCTTTGGGTTCCGATTCCACACAGCTTATCTTTCTGTGGTTTACTTTGATCGGTTTCTTTCTAAAAGATCTATTGAAGTAAGCAACTTGAAATCTCTGCAAAAAGAAATTGATCAAACTGTTTGATTTATGGCTGATTTAACATTACTGCTGCTTTTTAAAGGATGGGAAATTGTGGGCCATTCGATTATTATCGGTGGCTTGTTTATCACTAGCTGCGAAGATGGAGGAATGCAGAGTACCGCCATTATCAGAGTTTCAGGTGGAAGATTATTGCTTTGAAAATAAGGTAATTGGAAGAATGGAGTTGCTGGTTTTGCATACTTTGGAGTGGAGAATGGGTCTAATCACTCCTTTCTCTTATCTACATTATTTCCTCAATAAAATATATGGCGAATCTAGATCAAAAGATACATTCTCTAGAGCTGTGGAGCTTGTTCTTGCTGTTATGAAAGGTGATTCATTTTTCAAAAAGTTGCGAGCTTTTTGCTCCAATTAGATTCTTGATTCTGTGAATTTAATTGGGAATTTTTTTTTTGTACAGCAGAGATTAATTTGATTGATTATCGGCCTTCTATTATAGCAGCAGCTGCAGTATTAGCTGCATCTGATAATCAATTAACAAGACCAGAACTGGAGATCAAGATGAAATTAATTTCATCACGGGGTTCTCTTGAAAATGTAAGTAGGTTTTATTATTGTTTTCTTGATTGGAAAATTTGGAAAAAATGGAGATTTTTGGTAGATTTATTCTCATATTTCACTGCAACAGGAGAATGTATTTTCCTGTTATATTGTTATGCAGGAAATAGAAATGGGGAAAATTAAGACACCCAAACAGGAAGTGATATCTCCTAATTCATCATCATCTATTCATTCTTCTCTCGAGAATTTGTCATTCACTTCCAATTCTGGAGCTGCCACTAAAAGAAGACTCACATACAATGACTCTGATCAAAATTGTCCACTAAAGAAAATCTCCCAGGGCCATAACCAGTAAAAATCCAATACTAGTTATATATAAAGGGAATTTAATCCATTTTATTGGTTTATTATACGTTCTTTGATTTCTGTTTTATATGAAAAAGAACTGATTAATTGCTATTTTAGGTTGGATTACAGGTCTAATGAGTGTTATATGCCATTTTTTTGATGGTATGAATTTTTGGAGTTGATGATTGGAAGTTCCATTTCCAATACTAAAAAGGAAAAAAAAAACCAAGAAGGGTATAGAAAAAAAGGTGAAGTAAATAAATAAATGAATTTTGAAACGAAAGGGGATGACATTAACCAACATTAAGAAGCTAAAGGAGCTGACTGAAGTTGAAAAGCCAATTAAGGTGGAAGAAAGGGCAAGAGATGCCAGAATGCCACTGAAGATTGTTGTTTGTCTATAAAAAATTCTTTGTATTTGTTTGTTGCTTTCAAGTTGTATTTCTTTATCCCCTTATTTGCTTTTTCTGCTCAATTTTGTGAAGAAAAAAGGAGAAAAATATGAGTTAGTGTATACATCTTTTATATACACCTTTTGATGGGAGCGAGGGATGCTTCCTATATGTCTTTGAAAAGGCTGAAAGAAAGCCGTGAGGAATGAAGAATTTGTTTTTGTTGATTTGATACATTTATATTGCATTTTGGACCATTGAAAAAAGTATATATATGTGTATAGTTGTAAAATGAAATTAAAGATGAATTTTGATTAGATTTGTTTAGAATGTTGAAAGGACTTCTGTTTTATGAGTTGGAAGTTTTGGGGGGATCACTGTATCCCTATAACAATCAGGAGTTCAAAAGGGCTATTCCTTTGCTGATTATGTTACCAGTAAAGGACTTTATAAAGCTGAGATATTTGGAAACCAATTGGCCCCAGATTTAAGTCCCACCCATTGGATTATGTTTAACTGATTGATTCTTTTTCTTTTTTATTTGTTTTTTTTTTTAACACTACTATATGCTACAAAAGACTTATAGATGGTATCTAGATCAGTTTCATAAAGTGTTTTAGCACTTTTTTAAGTTTCGAGTTTGAGTATTGTGAGCGAAAAAATTAATTTTTTTTAATTTAAGTACGTATTTATTTTTCTTAAATAAGGTTTTGAGTTTAAATATGAAAAAAATAATGCTTTAATTTAAATAGTTCGACACTTTTTTTTTCAAGTAAATTTTTGAATTTAAACTTATAAATAGAGCAAATTAATGCTAAAAAAATTTTATTTTCTTAAAAAATTGATTTGACTCAAACTGAGTTAGTTGAAATCCTTATATTTTTGCATTATATAAAAAAAGAGGGGATAATACATAAATTAAACTATAATTGTTTATCAGATTTTCTTCTAAAACTAATTGTATGTTAGATTACATCACTAAATTTGTTGAAAATATTAAATTAACCACTCAAACTTTTTTGAAATATAAAAAATACATCATACACTATTGAAAATATTAAATTACCCCTTACAATCTGTTAAAAATATTAAGTTATCTCCATATTACTGTTTGGCACATATTTTTCACACGCTATTTGTGAATTGACACGTGTTTTACTGTGATAATTTGACATTTTTAACAAGTTTAGGGAGATAATATGATATTTTCAACAAGTTTAGGGGAAAAATCTGATAAATTGTGATAGTTTAGATGAAAATTTATATATTAACCCAAAAAAGAGAGTTAGAGATGACGATTAAGTTATATTAAGGTATAAGAATTGGCGAACTAAAACAGTTCAGGATTAACAGACACCTATAGTTGAAGATTGAAAACCAGAGGCCATATTTTTCATTCACCAAAACATGTGAATACTGATAATTTGTGGCCTTCGGTAGTAATTGTAGGACCCAAAATCGATCATAATTAAGGCATAGACTCTATGGTTTGGGTTTGGAAAGAAATTTCATGAGCTTCATTGTAATTAGTGTCAGAGGCTCCACTCCTTCACATGCCTGCATACTGCATTTTGGTACTAGGATAAATACAGTCTGGCATTTGTACAAGTACTGTATGTATTGTAGCGTGCAGTATTTGGTATCTATTATAGGAGACAGTTGAATTGTTTATAGGGGTATGGTTCTATTGCAATTTGTGTCCCTTTGTTCATTGGTTCTACCGGCTTAGTTAGTCCCTCCATCAAAATCATCATGTTATTAGTTTTCACATGTTTTGTTCATGTTCATGCCCTCTTACTATCAATCTTCACCCAAATTATTTACAAGTTAGGCAGCCTTATGTGCATGTATGTGCTGTAGCTTGTTTAAAAGATGACAGTTTTGTCCTGTTAATTAGAAAGGGATTGAAATGCCACTCCTCAAGATTGCTATTCTTTAGGAAAATTGCATTGTCGGCCCATAAGCTTTGGGAAAATTCTCAATTAAGCCCATCAATTGAAACAGTTTTCGATTAAGGAGTTAAATTATGATAAAATTGAGAGTTGCAAAGATCCAATTAAATAATTATTCAAAATTGAGGGGTTTAATTACACATTTCCAACAAACAAAATTCAAGGGCCAGAAGATGATGCATTTTTCCTGTTTTATAACAAAAGTTATACATAACGACTGCATTTGGAATAGCACCTATCAAGCTACTGATCTAAAGGTTTTAGCATCTTGATTAGCGGTCATATTATTTGCTTTTTCAAGTTATGATTTGATTTGGTTGCTTAGATACAATGATAAACCGAATTATGCATATCCTAATTATACATAAAAAGCTATTATCAATAAAAGATCAAACTAGAATTATCTTAATTGCAATAAAGTGGGAACAGAAAGAATTCACTGTGGGAGCATCATGGGATCAATTAAAAAAAAAAGCCATGCTTGTTTCATGAGAAAAGCAAAAGTGGAAACAATAATCTATGCATAAGTGCTTAGTTTGATTAGGATAAGAGGTGTGTATGGTCGGTCCAATCTGTCAACAAAAATTTTTGGTTCAACCCTAACCTGAAATTGACCCATATATATATGTCAAAGAGTTTGGTACGCTCTGACATCTGAGTATATAAATGTCAATGCTCAAAATATAGCTTTCTTATTGTAATTGATTTTATAAGGTGTGATGCTCAAATGAGTGAATGGACCACAGCAATTGGTGAGTCCTATTGAGTAGAGCTGTGTTGTTATGTTGGGTTGATGTATCATTTCTCTTCTTTGATGAGAAAGTTGTGGCATTCTTCATTTGCCACCTTGGAAGCATGGAAGGGACTGTCCAAAAAGCTCTATTTTGACTTCCTTCAATAATTTTCACCATCACTAATTCAATTTAATTTCGTCCTATTATACAAACAATTGATTTATTTTCGATTCAATTAATTAATAACTGGAAAATTCAAAATTTTTAAAATGATATTATTTTTACCTGATAGTATTTTTAAATTCAATCACTATATTTCCGTTCAGGTAATAAAATAAAGTAGAATGAATATTTATTTTAATTTTTTAAATGATAGCTGTGAGGTAGAGCTAGCTTACTCATAAGAACATACATGATATACATTAATTTTATGTTGCTTGAGAAACTAACTTTTGTCCCTTTAAAAACCCATGAATACCCCAAACTCAATGTCCCTTCAAAAGCAAGAAAATATTATCGAGGTTGTTGATATTATTAGGTACATTGTGGGTCAAAGCTGTGTTCCCCTTTCTTCATTGGATCATGGCACATGTAATTTTTGAGTGACAAAACATCAAACTATATTCCCCACAAATAATTCTATCGCTCTAATTGCTTACATGTCCAATTCTTCCTCAAAGTGCAAAACACTGCTCTCAATCCACACTCTTCTTCTTATTATTAATTAGTATTTATGAATTATGATGTCTCTCTCTCTCTCTCTTTTTTTAATGTATCTTTAATGTTCTTTTTTCGGTATTTCTACTGTATATAAAGTTATCGTAAAATCTATTGCTAAAAATAAAATGATATATACTGCTAAAAACGTAACTAAAATGGTAAAAGTTTTTACTAGCTTAACCAATGGTTTCGAGTTCGAGTTTTGATAGTGCAGCTGCGTTGAATACTTTGTGGTAAAAATTTTCCGTCTTTGTGATCTTTTTCGAGTCGAATGAAAATTAGTTTGAGTATGATATAATTTAAATGTGTTTTCCGTTTGAACGGAACCACTTAAAACACGTTATGGTCTAAAAAAATAAAATGGCATATTGCCAGTTTACTGATCCAAATGTAGGCCCAGATAATAGTCATTCGGGTTTCGTTTCATGGGCTCAGATGGAAGCCCAATACAGAGCGCTCAAAGTCCGTTTGCAATTCAACTGTTCTAAAGCTACACGTATTTGCTACATTAGAAATGACGAACCAATTGTACTCGTATAAGAGTTTGATCAAATAACTTTTGACTTTGTTGACTCGTCTGTTATTTTGTAATGTATCACAGTCGTGTGGTTTTAGTGTTCTAAAAATTTGAAAACAACGGCTTTGCAATTTCCCTCTGTCTTTCTCCCTCGCTCTATTTGAATTACGCACTGAAAAACACTTTGAGGAATCGCAAAACCCTCATTTGCGAATTTTTCATCTAAAATGGAGAAGAGACTTCGATCCTCTCTTCAATCCTCAGCCGAAGAATTCATTTCCTCCTCTACAAAACTCAATCTTAAATCTGCAAAATCTACTCTGAAAATCCTAATTCCCTCAATTTCCAATTCTTCTCCTCTTTTATCCTCTCTGCCTAGCGCTCTCCACCTTTCCATTTCCGATTCCATTCTCTACTTCAAGAAGCTTCTCGAAAATCCATATACCCCTTCCCCGGAGCTGGCGAAATCCCCTCCTTCTAAACGCCTCCGCAGGTCTGCCCGAAAAAACAGGTCTAATTCCCCCAAGAAAGAGTCCAACCTCCCCGGAGGTCAGCAGGAAACTGTCGAGAAACTTGAAATTCTAATCCACATTGCGTTTTTATGTGTTTTGCATCCGAGAAAAGTGTTTTCTGCCTCGGATTTTTTACCTGCTGTTCGGACTTTGCATGATAATTTAGTTCTGTTTGAGTCGGATTCGAGCTTGTTATTGGAGATAGCAAGCTTGTGTGAATTGTATTGGAAGGAGAATTTTCCTGGTCGTGAACTTCTAATTTCTCAGTGTCTTCCATTTCTGGTTTCGCAGTAACTTACCTCAAAAAGGAAAGTGGATGTTCATAGGGTTTATGCTCTCCGCGAGGCCTTTACTTTGTTCGATTTCGAAGATGAGAGTATAGAGGACTTGAAGTTGTTGTTGATACGATGTGTGATTGCACCTTTATTTTTGAAAACAGAGGATGGAAGGCGATTTTTGGCATTTATGTTTTCGTTGAGCAAGCAGTTGCTGAAGGAGGCATTGGCGATGATAAAATCTCAGATTCCATTCGGAAGGAAGTCTATTTTGGAGGCGTATGCAGAGATACTATTCAAGGCATGGAAAGGCGTAGAAGGAGAACTTAAGGATGAGATTGAGAATGGATTTCTGCAAGGTTTAGTTGAAAGCGCCATTCATGCCAATTCAAGAGCATTTGCAGCTTCTATTAGGAGAGTTTTGGGAGGGTTCCTTGCTCAAAGGGTCACTGATGGGGTTGATAAATGACTTTTTCAGATTGCTGAGCCTGTGATATTTCGCTTGCTGCAGGTAAATGATCTCTGTCGTTTGGAATGCTTTATTATTATTATTAATATTATTTTTTAAGATAGTACAAGTTGAACACTGTTGATATTTGGATGACCTTACAATTGTAATCATTTCAACGCATGCTAGTCAATACTTGTGAAAAAGCTTCAGTGCACTGTTCGCAAAGGCATCAGGGCCTTTGCATTGTGTATTAGTATCACTCAGGAATTGGAAGGTCATTAATTTGCTTATATCTTCATATCACAGAATTGGTCTTCATTGAGATGAATCTTCACAAGAGAGTCTTGGAATTGGACAGTCAACTTGAATCTGAATTTAGCATGAGTTGCAACTATCAAAGATGCTAGCAGTGTGAGGATGTGTTTTTGTTGATATTTGAATGTACAAATGTCAATCATCAATTTGAAATTTTTATTATTTTTCTTACCACATTGATCTCAAGAACTATGGTTTTTCAACATATAATCAAAGACTAACCTCCGTTTTCATTTTGCCTTTGTGATTTTTTTAACAGGTTGCAAATTCAAACGTTCGTCTTAATGCATTGCATTTACTTTTGGACTTTTTTCCTCTTGAAGATCCTGATGCAACAAAAGAAGTTAAAGATACACTGCTTGATAAACAGTTTTTTTTATTGGAGAGATTACTCATGGATGAGTGTCCAGATGTTAGAGTTGTTGCAGTTGAAGGTTGTTGCCGCATACTGCATTTGTTTTTGGAGATCATCCCTCCTGCCACCATTACAAAGATACTCACAAAAATTTTTGATGATATGTCACATGATGTGAGCAATGAGGTTAGGCTTTCCACACTGAATGGGATCGCTTATTTAGTAGGGAATCCTCAATCTCATGAAATTCTGAAAGTGCTTCTACCAAGATTGGGGCATTTGATCTTGGATCCAGTTCTTTCCATTCGTGTTGCTGTGTTGGATCTCCTACTTCTTATAAGAGATATTCAAGCATTCCAGTTCAATAAGGTACTGATAAATCTAAAACTCCGCTTGAATTAGCAATGGTTATCTTTTCATGCTTTTTCTCCATGGTTTCATGCTGGATTCAATTTTTCTTACTTTTCTCTTTTGCTGATTGTATTCAAATTTGCTTCTGCAGGTTGTAGGTTTAGATGTATTAGTGCCAACTCTTGCAAATGATCAATCTCAGGTTGCTCAGAAGATAACAAGGTTGCTTATGCCATCATACTTTCCCTCAAAAGTAAGTACTGAAGAGGCATGCAATCGCTGTATTACACTCATAAAAAGGTCTCCAATGGCTGGTGCAAGGTTTTGTGAATATGCTGTATTGGAAGGGGCGTCTCTCAAATCCTGCATGGATCTTGTCAGAACATTGATAAGCTTGGTTCTATCAAATGATAAACTGGATGCACATCAAATTGCGGGTTTACTTGCTGCTGTTAAATATCTTTGCAACAGTCTAGTGCATGAGCCGTGTTATAAGAATGCACTTAAGGAGTTGTTTTCTGGTGGAAAGGTAAAGTGCCTCTTTGCTGCTGCGTCTACTGGGTGTGCTCAATCATCCGTGCTCGACATCTTCTCTGTCAGTTATCCAGAGGATGTGTCTGAGCTTGTTGAAGAATGTATGCACCTCATCACCGATTGTGGTGGAATATCTTCGAATGTGCAATTGCAAGATGAAGTGCGATCTGCCCACAAATTATTGCTGTCTTGTGATGGTTTTGACAATATGTTTGAGGCTCTGGCAAAGCTTTTACAAAAAACTGCCTACTGTTGCCATATCAAATTTGGAATCGAAATACCAAAGCAGATTATCTCCCCTCGAAAAAGGAAGAAATGTAAGTCGTCCATTAAAATTTCAGCTAAGTGGAAACATACAAGTGGAAAAATTGCATCCAACTTTGAGAATGATTATTCGGTTGCTCTAGGAATAGCCTGGCAAATAAAAGATTTACTTATGTCTGAGGGTTCTCGGAAAGCCATGCTGCAGTCTCAAGCTCTCGAGCTTCCATTTCTTGCTCTAAAGGTCATTTCAGAAGTTAGCATTCTGCATTGTGGCAGTTGTGACTACATGGACTTGACTCCAGTTTTGGCATATACAGCTCTTGCCTTGCATATGACGCTTCAAAAAATTAACATCAGTACAAGTGAACGTGATAGGGGCGATGGTTAATTAGTTCAGAAGGTAAGTAGCCATCTTTTTGTTTTTTATATTGACATCCTTGCTCTTTGTTCAGCAAACTCTTTAGGGTGAAGTACCATGATTTGTAGGAGATGCAGCTCTCTTCTGTCGTTTGGTTAGCAAACAGCACTTCCAAACTTATTGCCATAGCATGTTCACTTGCAGAAGTCTCATAGTTGCTTGAAAAATGAACACTGCATATTTGGTTTTCCTATTGATTCTACATGCAGACTTTTCCCCTTTGATAAACGGTAAATGCCATTCTAAAATTGCACTAGTCATTCTTCCGCATCGTTGTCCTGCAAAATTTTGTTGAAGCGTGTTGAAAATTCATTTAATTATGTCTTCTAAATATAGCAAAGAGCCATACATTTTATGGATGCTGAAATAGCAAACACATGGCCTAATTTGGTCCTGAATTAAACTGTTAGGAAATAACAGGCAGTTTATTTGACTTTAGGTCATTATTGCTTGAAGCTGGATCAGGTTCGTTTATTTCTACTTTATATGAACGCGCTAACAATGTCCCAAAGTTGATGATGAACTAGAGTTTAGGTAGTACTAGTTGTCCATTCTGACTTTAGGTCATTCTATATTATACCACCAGGGAATGTTGACTTTCAACATTAACTCATCCCCATCTCTTCTCTCTGTCTCATGCTCCTCTTCCCACTGATTGGCATTTTCATTTATTCACTCCCTGGCCATTTGATTCCTGATTATCTTAAGTAACAAGTTGAGCTTTGAACTTTAACCAAGATCCAACTTTTCAAGCAGAGGTGCTGTTTTTATACACAAAGACCGACATGCATATCTATATATATACTTTGCGATATCAATTTTCCATGTAGCCTTGATGAACTTCCAAGTTAGCGTATTTTCTTCACCTATTCATTTGTGACTTGGCTTTTCAAATATCTTATTGTGTGGTAAACAGTAAGAATTTATTTCTGATATGATTCAAGTCTTTGTGCTTTATTTTGCTTGTCTGCAGACTTTGTTGGATAAGACAATAGACCACCTACTTAATTGCACCGAGAAGATTCTTGCAGCCAGTGATACTGGTGTGTCTGGCAATTTAGCTGCAGACACAACAGGAGATAATAAGAAAGCTCATAGCAGTCCAGAAAATCAAAAAGAGTCACAAACAGATGCCTCTAGATCAAATAATGACGGTAAGTGATTGAAGATATGTCATAAAAGCATGGCTTCATATGCTGATTATTAATTTGGAACAACAATGACTGTGAAATGAGATTATATTGTGTTTTCGAATTTGATTCCATCTTGTCTTAATACTGTTCTTAACATCTTTAAGAGTGCCATTCTTTACATCAGTTCCACTTTTGTTTCTTATAATTTAAGGTGATTGCTGCTGTGTAGGGCCTCTTCATGATAAAGAGAAGATAATGACAAATAGGATGAAGATGCTTACTACAATTCTCAAGTTCATTGTCGATTCCATTGCAATGGGTTTCTTTTCTCACATTCACAGAAGCTGCTTAAGCTTTACATCATCATATGTAAAACATGTCCTCTTTGTCTTGAGGCGACAATCTAGTAAAAGAGAGCAATTGAAGGAGGATAATTTGAAAGAAAGTATTTTGTGCTTGAGGAGCTCTTTTAGCTACGCAGCCAAGTTACTCAGTCTCATACTTAAAGACACTAATGAATTTTCACCACCCCCACCAGAAGCTTTTGATCTTGCCAATGATATGCTTGGCCTAATCATCGCAGTTGAACTTTTCTTAGGCTCAAGTTTTGCTGCACGCCTTGCTGCAGCAGCAAAACCTTGGCTGCCTGATTTGGTTCTTGCATTAGGATCTGGCAGCATACTTAGGAAAGCTACAGAAGAAAACACACACCTGACAATCCTATCTCATGTGAAGCTTCATTTTCCATCATGGCCTTTAATATATTAGCAAAGAATGAGCTGCGCGAAACATGCAAAGCTAGTTCACAAGAGGAAGATGACAGAGTTTCAGAACCAGAAGAGTTTCCTGTGCTTAAAAAGTTTCTAGAATTGATAGTTTCACTGGTGAAAGGAAAATCTCCTGTGCTGGATGCAGTTGGGGTGATATTGTTAACCCATTCGGTTGTTGGCTTGGAAAGGAGGGATTTTGGATTGGTATTGGGAGTCTTGCAGTTTGTCTCTCTAAAGCTAGTTGGGCAAGAGGACAAAGACTGGAATAAACTTGATATGATGTTGAGTTCTCTGCCAGACATTTACCCTCATATTGAGAAAGAAATTGAAGAAGAAAGTAATGAAGAGGAAAGGCAGAAATTACAAAGTGCCAAAGCATTGCTTGAACCTGTTTGGTTGTACCATGTTTATGAAACTGGTAGGTTCACTGTGATGGAGGAATAGATGAACTCTTCTCGTTTCCTTATCAAGTTCTGCTGCAGATTATTTATGCTAAATAACAAGTGAAAACATCGTAGGTAAAAAGGACGGTTGTGTTTAATTGTAAAGTGATGAAAAACATTTTAATTTTCATGTTATGTCATCTCTTGTCCAATCTGAATGCACCGTCATGTTGGAACAGATGGGAGGAGTTGTGCAACTGCCAATAGTAAACGCCTCTTGTATGGTGAAATTCACCATCTGTGGTTAGGTTGGGGTAATATGATATAGGTTTAATGGAAAAGACTTGTCCAGACATGGCTTATAAAATTTTCACCAATCAAATAAGGAAACTAAAAAGTAAGGGGGTGGTGGTACAAAATGGCAATTTATTATTGATTTGGTTTAAAGTGAGGAAAAGGTTTGGATTAATCTGGTCCATAAAATTTTCATAGTTGAAAAATGAGTGGAGCAGTGGTTACAATGGATATTTGACATTCATGTATTAATCTATGCAAGAATTTTCCAAGTGAAATCCACCTTGGGTATATGCTATTCCCATTCAATTGTTCCTCTAACCAAGATTAAACAGTTGCAGAAGAGGTTTTTAAGGTTCAAGCTTGAAAATAGAGAAGATCACTCAAAAATGAAAGATTAAAACATTACAAAATGAAGAGTTAGCTACATAGAAGTATTCAACAGGTGCTTTTGTGAAATGGTCCTTTTTATTAAAATAAAAATAAAAATAATATAATGATGATGACGACGACGACGGTGACGACAATAACAATAACAATAACAATAATGACAATAACAACAACAATAACAATAAAAGACTAGCAAAAAAAGTTCCTACACATAAATGAAGACTAGAGCAGTCTTGCACAGAGCCTTCAAACTTGGATTTCATCTACAAGATGCTTGAAAAATAGGCAGCACCATTTGTCATGTTAAAAGAAGAAAATTCGGAGTCCTACAGAACCCTTTGCTTTGGAAATTAATCCTGCAAAGCCTTTTTTTCTCCTTTATGTGGTGTTGAAGACGAGCCAAGAAAACTTTCGTCATTCGTTACCAGAAAAGGAAATAGCTAATTGCCACATTAAATGTTTAGATGCAATTCTAAAAACAGCATCTCGTTAATGGAATCTATACTTTGATCATCTTTAAACCAGCAGCAATTGGCATGCCCAGAAATCCAATGAGTACACTGACAAACCATTGCCAGGGAGTGAGAGGTGCTGTGTTAGCAAATGTACCCAAAAATTCCACAATTATGACTTGAAAAATGACAGTGCAGCCAAGGACAGAAACAAAAACGTAGTTGTCCAAAATTCCTTTGAAAACGTTGATTTTCTCCATCTCTCGCGAGCTTATCTCATTAAAAGCCTGCAGAATGAAACAAAAACCCTTTTTTATCACAATAAAGTATCGGAAAGTCTAATGCTACACTGATGGTGAAGTTCATTTTTTAGCACAGAAAGAAGCATCAAAATATCACCGATGTTTCAAAAGATAGTATACTTTGACTAGAAATGAGATTAAGTATTACCTGACAGAAGACAAATGAGTTGAATATAATAGTATTCAGGATTAGATCAGAGTCTTGGCCATCAAGATGAAATGCTCTTTTCCCTCTTGCCTGAAGCTGCCATATTACCATAAACTGATACAGTGATTGGCCCAGGATATTCCTCCACATGACATTACTAATAAAATTGCCTTTCCTTCCAACAGGTGTGCGCTTCATTAATTCATCATTAGGTGGCTCTGTGGCAAGTGCAAGAGCTCCAAGTGTATCCATGATCATATTCACCCACAAAAGCTGAACAGCAGTAAGGGGGGCACTCCCTAGAGTGTGATTTTAGGGGGAAAATCAGTAGAAGTACAGGTTTTTGTAATACAAAAGAAATCAATGTGCCTAATCTAACAAAAAAAATGCAGTAGTCATGAAGACTTTCTTACCTGTCAAACAAGCTGAAGAGAAGTTCACAATTAGTGCAACAACATTAACTGTCAGCTGGAACTGCACAAATTTTTGAATATTTGTGTAAACAGAACGCCCCCATTTGGCTACTGTTACGATAGTAGAGAAGTTATCATCCAGAATTATGACATCAGCACTCTCTTTTGCCACCTGAAAAATTTGCCAATTAATCAAGCGGTGCATTTTTTTCTTTTTATTGACAATCAATTACAAACTCTAGTGCCTAAGAATCTGCCTATTAAATAATGGCATAGGATGTACACACAGAGATACATAGTCAAATCATGCTACTCTTGGCAATTACAGTTTTCCTTCACAAATAGGACATACCTCACCAATCTTCCACCCAATTTCCATTGGTTTAATTTTAATACCATCAAACTCCAAAGCAATTCATCAAGTTTTGATTCCCTTTAATTGCGTCATATCAGTTATTCTCAATATATTATTATCTGGATTTCATAAAAGAAATGCCTTCAACACTAAAGGACATGAGGAAAAGTCTACTGGTGGGACAAAAATGAAATACAAACATGCTATCCTTCAAAAGTATGGGTCAAAGGACGGTAAAAAGCTTATTTCTACAACCAAGCCAAATTCGCCAGCAAATTAATAGGCAATTATTAGGTCACTTTTTGTTAACTAATATAGCATCAGGGAGATAAATTAAGATTATTGCATTTGGAACTGATAAACTCACCTCAGTTCCAGCAATTCCCATCGCTAGACCAATATCTGCTTCATGAAGTGCTGGGGCATCATTGGTTCCATCACCAGTCACCGCAACAACTTCACCAAAGGTTGTTCGTAAATGTTTCACCAGGGTATGCTTATCCAGAGGTGAAGATCGAGCCATCACCTATAAACAAATTCAAATATTAAGATTTCCAGATCAAAATAATTGTTTCGATTTATTCACAGTAGAAGAAAGTAAAGAACACCTGAATTTTTGGAATTAGCTGAAGCAATTCATCATGTTTCTTCTCCCTAAAATCTGGACCTTCAATTGCTATACCATCATCAGTAAGAATGCCACATTCCCTAGCTATAGCCTTAGCAGTATTGATATTGTCTCCTGTGACCATTCGCACAGTGATACCAGCAGAACGACAAACTGCAACAGACTCCTTGACACCAGGACGAACAGGGTCTTTAATACCCACAATTCCTATGCAAGTATATCCAGAAAGTGGAATAGGATCGTCGGGTGAAAACCCAGCTTCCATGTCCATATAGGCAATACATAGGGTTCTAAGAGCCTCATTGGCAAACTGATCAATTGTGGCCTTAAGATGGTTAAGTGATTCCTCCTCAAGTGGAACAGCTTCACCATTTGAATTGATCAGCTTGTCACAGGCAGCTAAAACAATTTCTGAAGCACCTTTAGTGTGAGCTCGCAAGCCTCCTTCAGGAAGCTCCACAATCACCCCCATTCGTTTTTTTGTGGAGTTGAAAGGCTCAACTTTAACAAGTTTAACTGCATCTCGTTCTGCCTGAAATTCTCCACCTAGAGACAAGCCAAACTCCAATATAGCACTCTCAGTCGGTGTTCCCAATATCTCTCGTTTGCCTTCTTTACCGACCACAACTTCACCCCCAGTGTTGTTAAATATTGATTGCTGTAGAAGTTTCACAGCAGAATCAGGTATTTCTGAGCACAAGCTTGAAGTGCTACCGGGTTGGCTAATGTCCATGACTTTCATGCAAATACATGATTTCACAACTGTCATATGATTAGTTGTTAGTGTGCCAGTTTTATCACTACAGATAGTTGTTGCTGATCCCATGGTCTCACAAGCTGCTAAATGCCGAACAAGGGCTTTGTCATTCATCATCTTTTTCATGGCAAAGGCAAGGCTTAATGTCACAGCCAGTGGAAGCCCCTCTGGAACTGCAACAACGACAATGGTAACTGCAACAGCAAAGTACTCTAGCAGCTCTAATGCCTCATCTCCTGACCAATTCCAATGGGATCGTTCATGCCACTTTCGGCTAAATAGACCTTGCACCAAAACTGCAAAAGTTATCACAGCAAAAGCAAGGCCTATCTTGCCAATGATGGTCGCCACTCCATTCAATTTCACCTGCAATGGGGTTTCATCATCCCCTCCTTCACTGAGAGTTGCCATTAGTTTACCCCACTGGGTCCTCATTCCAACAGTAGTAACAATCATTTTGCAAGATCCATCTTGGATCTTTGTTCCAGACAGCATACAAGGACTGTCTGAGCTCACCACTACAGGCTCACTTTCCCCAGTCAAACTCGACTCGTCAATTAATACTGAAAATCCTGAAACAAAAAGCCCATCTGCAGGGACTTGATCTCCAATAGCAAGGTGTACAATATCACCTGGAAGCAAATCATAAATGGACAATTTCTGTCTATATCCATTTCTTGTGACCTGAACAGTTATCTTCTTTTTCTCCTTGTCTAGATCCCTGAATTGTAATGACTGACGGTAATCACTTGTTGCTGTGACAAACACAACCAACAAGATACTTGCAACAATTCCAAGACCATCATGAGCCCCTTTTGGCCATCCTTCTGTTACTATGCCAATTAGTAAAGACACAAAAGCACAAAAACCAAGTATCATAAGGGTCATGTCCTGAAGGGCTTCCCAAACAAATACCCAGAAACTCCGAAGTTCACACTCTGTAAATTTATTTATTCCAAAAATCTCTTGCCGGCAGTTCAGTTGATCATTTTCAGAAGAAAGCCCATTATTTGTACAGGTGCGCAGCTTTTCTGCAATACCATTCACCCCCCCATGAGATTTTAGCTTCTTCAAATCACGGCCTTCGACAATGGATCCTAACTCATCAGCACAAATATCAAAACCCGCTTCCTTGACTTTTGCAGGTACACTATAGTCGCTTGAGGTCACACCTGCAAACATTCCATTATTAGTGGGGGATAAATATTTATTGTAGTGTAGCAAGTTTCAAAATTACAATGATCTATTACCTTGTACAAATTGAAGTGCTGCTTTAGAAACCAGAATGGCAATCCTGAACTTCTCCTACAAATTAAACAAAAAAAGAAAAGTAAGATCCTGAGCTGCAACATATAGTATGCACTAGTGTTGCTGGTCACACTGACATCAAGTTGAAATGGCATAATCATTTTTCCAATTTACTACTGGGATACATGAAATCAGAAATCAATCTGAACACTTTCTCAAGGACAGTTTCCATTAACTTTGAGGAAGGGTGGGGAATAGAAGAAAAGTTTTTAAAGGAAATAATAAAGTACTTCTCATTTCAACATTTGCAATAAATACACACAAAGTAATGCATGATTAAATAGTGAAGTCACAAGTTCCTATAACGTTGCCTTGCCATTGTAGTACATCATATGGTGCAGAATCCAAAATGCTATAAGAACCTTCAAAAAAGCTCATTCGTATTTCCTATGAAATTAGACAACTTCTTTAAGAAGTCAAAGTTAATGTTACTTCTCATTCTTAGCACATCACCGATGATAAATACTCAGAAATATTGGTCTCGCTTAAGCTACTAAACACAAGTAATTTCTATTAATTTTATGTTAACACACAATTTAAACAAATAGCAGCCGAATTGGCGTTAATACACCAGTAAACTACGATATGGAAATTACTCTCATGTGAAAATAAAATGAGAAAAAAAAATTGGATGAGGGATCAGATTAAAGATAAACTAGTGCACTATTCATGTTTATTTTTGGTGTTATTGTTAACAAGATTTTGATTATTTTCTTCCTTTATGTTTTTAAGTAATTCTTGAAAAAACAACTGTTGGTAAAAAAGAAGCTCAATCTCGGGAGGGCTCTGAACATAGTAATGTAAAAATAACAAAATTTGATTATATACCCAAAATTAGTAAGCCAGCAACACTAAAACAGACCTGATTTACCCAAAAATGAAGAGTGAGAGCACACTGAATTTAACTCCTTAGAGAATAAAAGAATTCAAGTCATTTTGCATCGTTTTTGTAGATAAACCAGTCTTAGAACGTAATTTCCGCTAGCAATTAATGGCTATACTTGATTAATCATCATCATTATTGTTATAACTTGACTTTGATTGAAGATATACATACATGATTGCTCTTCCTCATAGCAGCAGCCTCGTATCTCTTGGAGAGATTGGCAGTGAAGCGGAACCTTCTCTTGGGATTCTTCACAAGTCCACATGCCTTTCTCCATTTTCCCAAAGTCTCCTCCGAAGAATGCTTCGGTTGCAGATCAAAATTCTCATTCAAAAAATTTTCCATTTCAAATTTCTTCTTCTCTAGCCAATAAAAACTCTTTCACCTCCAAATGTATATATATAATTCCTGGAACCCGAAGCAGACGATTCTGTTTCAGAAAAGCAGAGCTAAGAGGCTAAGACGGGGAAGCTTCAGTGGTCATTTCGTGGAAGTGGGTGAGAAGAAAAAGCGAAAAAAGGCATTTGGGCTAATTTAATTGCAAATTGGGTCTTTTTAGTACAGAGAGGGTGTGTGTGTTTGGAATTGAGTGATAAGCAACAAAATAGGGAATTAGAGGAAGAAGAGAAGGCAAAAGAGCGAGCAATACTGGGAGCTTGCAACGATCTTCTCATCCCTGATTTCTTGCAACTGTATTTGCCAGAGTCAAACCGTTCGTTAGCTTTTTTTTTTAATTATTTTTTGTTTCTTTCAGCTTTGGCTACTGCTCACTAACTCCGACTTAATTACCTAATAATAATTAAAAAGCCTTCTCGCTGTTGATTTCTACGCGGAAACGGAAAGTCAAGTCAAGTCGTTACGCGGATTTAAAAGGTTTAAAGGGATTGGTGTCTTTTAATAATTGTCCTATGCGTATTGCATACTGCTGATATTAACTGCTTCAACGTGGCACAACCGTGTACGTAATATCCAAACGCGCACAGACGCTGAATTACAATTTATTGTTGTTGTCTTATATTCTTCCCATCATTTTTTTATATTTTAAAAAAATAATTAAAATATTTTAAATTTATAATTATTGATAAAAATATATTTTTAAAAATTTTATTTAATTTTAATTAAAAGTAAAGAGTGATAAAACATATTTAATAAACTGTATAATTAATAAAGATATATATATATAAATTTATTTTTTAAATTTAAAAAATATTTAAAATAAAATAAAAATTAGAAAAAAAAATCTTTTTTTAAAGTAGGCCGGAGAGATATAAAACTTTAAATTCTTATTAGAAATTTTTTTTGGAAGAAGACATTTGATCTTTACTTCTCTTCAAAGTACTTCTCATAAAAACAAGAAACGTTGTTTTCCCTTTAGTGATTTTCTAAAATTTTCAATTTTGCCCAAATATGTACACATAAGAAATTAAAATTTTCATTCATGTCTCTTTTAAATTACTTCTTTCTTTTTCTATCATTTTCTCACCTGTATTATGATTTCTTTTAAAAAAATAATAAATATATTTTACACATAGCACTTATTTTCTCTCATAAAAGAAAAAAAATATTATTTAGCAAATTTTTTTTAGGTAGTGTTTGTTAAACTTGGAAAGATCGGGATGGAAAGAAAATAAAATCATTTCAAATTTTTCAATCTTTCAAAACTTTTGTTAAAAAAAATGAATCCCACAAAATATTTTTTTTTAACTACCTATATCTTAATATTTCAAAATATACATATCTTGACATAGGATCAAAATATGCATATCTTGATCTTTTAATATAAAAAATAACTAAAAAATTATTTTTAATTCATTCCAAAAAATTTAACAAACGATTGAAAAAAATTTTTGGAAAGTTTTTCGGTTTTATCTTGATTATTTCATATTTTGGTCCGGAAAGTATTTTAATTTTTTCTTAAAATTTTTTATTTAGATCAATTTAACAAACGCTATCTTAATGAAAAATAGAACGCTCGGTTTCTATTGGAATGTTTCTTTAGTTTCCATTATTTTTTTTACCAAAATAAATTGTGAATTGAAATAATTTTTAAAAGAATTTTTAATATTTCGATAAAAAAAAGTACCAAGTACCAAGTCTGCCTTTTGGTTTTGAAACTTAAAACTAAGGCTTAAGTCGAGTAGATGGTATTGGACTGTTGGCGGAGTTGTTTTGATTTTGAGGGCATCAGAAAAGGCGGTCTGCAATTGCAATATTGTATTGTATGACCAATTTTACTGTATTTTAGTTGTTCAAATTTCAATTACCAAATATTTACGACTGCAAGCCTCCATCTAATTACTACTACACCAAATTTTAACATATCTTATTGATTATAAGCTAAACGCGCAAATTGCCCACTAAAATTTGGCAAAAAATAGAATTTGAATCCTAAAATTTTATTTGCTATAATATCACTCTTAATATTTCAAAATTGACGTAATTTGACGTTTGAAATAATAGCCGGTACTAAAAAATTTGACACGCATCACTCAAAAATTTGACATTTTTTTAGGTGTTAAATTGTTCTAATTTTTAAATTTTAGAGACGACATTATACCAAATGAAATTTTAAAAATTATGTTACCGTTTTCATCAAATATTTTGCTAATGTTTCCAACTCTTATGGCTTTTTATTACGACTCCACAATTCCTAGAGACTACATGCTTACGAAAATCTTCATATAATAATATAATACGTACAATTCTCTAATGGTAATATAGTCCCATAATTACTTTAACATTATTTTAATTTTTTTTCCTTTTAAGGAAAAAAAAAAGTTCACATGAGCTACAGAAATTTTTATCTCAGAAACATCTGAGTCCGCAAATAATTATATTTTTCAGGTATAAAAAGGTTGAAATTTATTCTAGTTTTTTTGCTGATGGGGTGCATGTCCCCTCTTTAGTTTCTTGCAGTTAATAACTTAAGTAAATCCAGTAAAATTGATTTAAATTCAAAATTTTATAAAAAATCGTTTAAAAAAATAATTTAAATGTAATTCAATCTAATATCTACCTATTAATTCAAAATTAACTTATTTTATTTTTCAGATTCAATAAATTTCTTCCAAAATTTTCGTTAGTCAAAATAAGTAAATAACAAATGAATTTTGTCTTTCGTTTTTTAGGCATGATGGTATAGTAGGCGGGTAATTCCTATTGTAGACGTCACTCGTCATACGCGTTTATTATTCCATTTTATTAATAATGATAACAATAATAATGTTTTTATCAATGATTTTTTTTTTTTGGAGGGGGAGCTGTCTTTTTTTGTTTTTTTCCTTCCGCGTGGAATAAAGATTTATAAGGCAAACAAAGAGAAATAAAATACAAACTGATTTAACGTCCCAAAGTATAGTAATCCGTAGCGAAGCTAGAATTTATAATTAAGGGGGACAAAAATATAACATAAGTGATATAAATAAATTATTAAATATATTAAAAAGAGCAATTACATAAATTATTAAATAAAGAAAGGGGGACAATTGTCATTAATGTGTTAAAAAAATTATGTAGATATATATATATATACACATATATATAGATATAATAAAAAAAAATTTCAAAAATTAAGGGGGGCAATTGCCCCCCTTGCCTTGCATGTGGCTGCGCCACTGATAGTAATACTTTTGTTTATTTTATTAAAAAGAGAAATATATATTAGTTATGTATTTTTTACTGTGATATTATATATACAAATTTTTTTTATTTTATTAAACTAATTTTTACTATTTATATATTTAATATTTGTACAAATTTTTATTTTAGAAGTAAAATTAAATTGTTAATAAAATTTTTATTTTTCTTCATATATTAATTTATTATTTATATGTTCTCAATTGAATATTATTATTATCGAATCAATTAATTAATTAATAAAAAATTTTATAATAATTTACATTAATTCATGGATCTGTCTAAATTTCTCCAATCTATTTGAATATGATTCATTTACGATCAAACCCATTAACGATCCAATTCAAATCCGTACAATTCGTTCATTTGCTACCTCTAAACTCAAGCCATTACCCTTGAAAAAATATATAAAAATCTAAGTCATAAGTTTTGCAATTAATTTACAAAAAAAAAATCATGCCAACCATGAAATTTAACTCTTCCTATATACTCAAACTTATTAAAGCCTTCAAAATGAAATTTAACTTGTTTAGAATGAAAAAAACGAATCAATACTATTCAATTCTTTTATAGCTTTGAATTGGGCTTGGGAAGAAAAATTTCGTCCAATCACAACATCAAAACCTTAAGTTAAATTGCATTGCAACCCAGCCCAGCCCAGCCTAAAAATGAAGAAACGAGATTTTTTATTATTTGGCTTAATAGCCAATTTTATCCTTAAAAATTGCCAAAATATGCAATATTATCCTTAAAATTTTTTTGCATGAGAGCAATGTTGACCTTCAAATGACTGCTAGCGTTTTAACATTTAACACGTAGTGCTCAAGTATTGGATCAATTTTCTTTCAGAAGCAACATTACTATGATTTTTAAACTTAAGGAGCAACACTGCACGTAAGTAAATTTTAGGAGTAACGTTGTTTTTTTGTCAAACTTTAGGGACAAAATTACATATTAACCCTTATTATTTTTTAAAGTCCAATGAGACACTGTATATATATAAACCGTTAAAATCATACGGATCCATAAATAATTTAAATATGCATACATTACATGTATGCGTATTGTCTATCAAACCGGGTTTATATGAATGGAGGTGCTTGTAGGGTGCATGTGCAAGCAATATTAGATTATATGCTTTCCCCCGATCCGACAATATATACACCATAATAACATTCACACTATGTAACTCGAATAATTCTCATGGTCAATCTATATATGGAATTATATTACATTACCATCACAAACTTGAAAAAGATACTTCTTCAAAATTTAGGGGCTTTATGCAAACCTTCCTGGCAAACTGTTTAATTGGATGAAAATTATTAGATGAATTTATGCAAACTGTCTAATTAGATGAAAATTATTAGAATCAGAAAATGTCTTAAAATAATAAAATGATAAGCCTCAATGCTGCGATCCTGCATAGCCTGTGATGAGGGTCACTGCGGCGACACGTATAAGAGATTCCGTGTTAGTATGGTCCACAGTCAAACAGATCAACGGTTCTTGATCTAACTGTCCCCGCAGCAACAGAAATGTCACATCTCCACGAAATTCCGATTGTGCCCCTATACTTGTTCTCCACTTAAATAAAATTCAAACTTAAAAAAAAAAAAAGAAAAATCAAACGCACTGAAAAACCATCTCTGCCCATTTTAATCCCAAACTGCTCCTTTGCCTTCCTCTCTCTCGTGATAGATCTCCTCGCGCTGCCAGCATGAGCAAGGGACCAGCGCTCTTCTGCAATATCGGCAGGACAGCCAAGGGTAATTTCAATCTCTTTCTCTACTATACTATCTATATTATGCATCAATTTAAGATTTGATATCAAAGATGTCACTGTGTAACTTCATTTATACTTTTGTATCTGTAGATCTATTGACGAAGGACTATAGCTCCGATCAGAAATTCAGTGTCTACAGTTACAGCGATGCCGGTGTGGTACGTTAACTGTCATTTGCTAGGGATTTACAGTTGATATTAATTTATATGTACCGCACGGTTATTTGAAGTTGCGGAGATGGTTTTCCTGATCGTTAATTTAGAGCTTTGATAAGTTTTGATCTAATTTGCACGTGCCCATTCTTGTTGCGGAGAGGTTGACTTGTGGTACTTGTTGGTGATTTAGAGTGTGTACTTTTGGCATGATGTTAAATCTGTGGTTATGCTTGTAGACGTGAACTGATTCTGTAATGTTTTATGATGGCTCCTTGATGCCTCTGCCAGGGTACACCATCTTTGTATTTGATTGGTTAGTTTTTCAATTTTGTGATTGTTTCAGTAGTTTTTATTATTCGGAATTGGTTTAAGAAAACAAGATTGTTGCATTTTGTGATGGAGCTTATACTAGTGTTTTCCTTTTGATGTTATTCACTATTTGTTTCCTAGTATGAATATATTTATTTGTAAGCTCCTTGGCGTTTTATGAGTTTGAATAATAATAGGTGCTTTGAAGAATTCAAATTTTCTTCTAATAAGGAAATGCAAATCGAATTTGACTTCTTTTTTTATTGCTCAGCATTCCATTTTTCTATCATACTTCCTTTAGATGTGGCATCCAGTACAAAATTATTTCATTTTTAAGTCATTTACCTAACACATTTACAAACTCTGTTCAAATTGAAAATCTTTTCAGCATCATTCCTCTACATTTAGTGTTTCATCTCATGATAAGCGTGAATAAGTTGGTTAATCATTTATTCATCTTTTTAGCGTATGAAATTCATAATGCTTTGAAATTACAAGGCATTACCATGGGAGATAGTTTAGGCCTTAGAAGAATGGGAAAAAAAAAAAAAAGAGAGAACAGCTTTCCAACGTGTTTGGTGGCCTCTTTCTATGCCTAATGTAACATAACAATGCGATTCTCTAACAACTGATGACTAGGATCATAGACTGACCGTGTAAGTTGTATTTTCAATGTTGACTTTGACTCTTAAATGTTTAGGACAGTGGCAGAATAACATCATATTTTTGGCGAAAGGTTTTGATTGCTGTAAATCAAGCTTAGGTTTCCATGTAGAACTGAAATTCTGAGGTGGAGTCCTTCTGGGTAGGGGCTGGGATGGGGTACTTTAGAAAGGAGGTGCTGGTTTGTGGTATGAAGTACACTGCTAGTCACAATGCTGGAACTCTTGCAGAGGTTTTTTATGAGTATTAGCTCACTTCCACTGTGGCTGACCTTTTGGGCTATGATGCGGGGCTTTGAGTTTCCTGGGTTATAATGTAATTTGAGGTTGCTATGTAAGTGGATTTTTCCCAGGAAAACTGTATTTTATCTGCACTGTAAAATCCGCACAGTGCTGATAAGGGTGCATGCATTATTGGCTGCAGTCGCTTATAAAGTTATATGTGAAATCTTAGCTATGCATGTATCTTTTTATGATTTCTGAAATGATCAGTGAATCATCTTCACTTTTCGGGTTTTTTTTTTTTTTTTTTAAACTTTGACCTTTGCAAGTAGCAACATGTTTTTTGGTTTTAGAACAAGTGAACCTTGTGTTCTATCTGTGTCAAAGAAAAAAAAAAAGAAACAAAAAAAACCATGTTCTGTCAGGCACTTGGGCTAGAAAATATTTTTTATTTTTGCCATAACTGTTACTTGATATAGATAATCTTGGTGATAATTCTGATTATCTTTTCTTTCTTTTAGGCCCTGACATCTACAGCTGTGAAAAAGGGTGGACTGTCAACTGGGGAAGTTGCAGCAATATACAAGTACAAGAATGCTTTATTTGATGTCAAAGTTGATACACAATCCAATGTAGGTTGACGCTTTTCTTTGTTTTAAATTGTTCATTTGCATGTTACCTTGGTTAGATATGTTTCTTAATTTTGCACTTCGTATATGCAGATCTTAGCCACTGTCGCTTTCACTGAGATCCTTCCATCCACTAAGGCAATCGCATCATTTAAGTTACCTAACTATGATTCTGGAAAGGTAGGAATTTTGCCTTAATCTAAAATTTTTGATAGAGCGTGTTGTGATTCGTAAAAAGTATGTGATTATAGAATAATTGCTTTCTTCACAGATTTTCCTTTATTCTGGTGTGCGCAAGTGTTTGTATTATGACTCTAGCTACTCAAGTGCTGGTTTTGCATTTTCATATTGGCAGTTGATTTCTCACAATTTATTTTCTTTTGCAGTTGGAGGTTCAATATTTCCATGACCACGCAACCTTCACTTCGGCCCTTGCTTTGAACAAATCCCCTGCACTTGATGTTTCAGCCACCATTGGTACTCCAACAATTGCTTTTGGTGCAGAAGCAGGTTATGACACTACTTCCGGTAACTTCACAAAGTACACAGCTGGCATTAGTGTGACAAAACCAGATTCCTATGCATCGATACTTTTGTAAGTTTAACACGTATTAACATTCTCCTTCAGCAAGTAAAATATGGCAGACGAAATACTGAATATGTATTCAGTGTAGAACTTAGTGGCGTTCTCTTTCTCAGGGGTGACAAGGGAGACAGTATCAAAGCATCATATGTCCATCACTTGGATCAGTTTAAGAAGAGTGCTGCTGTTGCTGAGATTTCTAGAAAATTTTCCACAAATGAGAACACATTTACAGTTGGGGGGTTGTATTCTGTTGATAACTTCACAGTGGTGAAAGCAAAGCTCAACAACCATGGGAAGCTTGGAGCACTTCTGCAGCATGAGGTGATACCTCAGTCCTTGTTGACAATCTCTGGCGAGTTTGACACTAAGGCATTGGACAAAAATCCTAAGTTTGGATTTGCACTTGCTCTGAAGCCATGATAAACGTCTACTATTGAAATATTGTTTGAACTCAGTAGTCATTTGATTTTTTGTCCCTGGGTGGCGGTTGGAAGTCAATAACTAGGTCAACAGAACTTTGTTTGTAGGATTCTGATAACTGTGGATGGATTCAATAATTGCCTAGGCTTTACCATGATCTATGGTTGTTCGCCTTTTTCCTCAATTAGCATTATTAGGGCCTGGAGGCATGCTCGTACTTGCAGATTTCTGAGAAATATAAATTTTGATTAATGATTGTTTTGTTATACCATGTACCATTTTCGGTATCATAATACACTGAGAAGCTGTTCATTTTTGGTTAGAGATACTCCATGGAACTTGTATACTCTTATCTAATTTTGGCGCTAAGCCCGGTGCTAGGGAGAGTAACTACACATAAAGGTATCGTAATTATGTATGATTTGCCATTACTGACAACAGAGATTTCCCCCGTCTTGTTGGGGAAAATATGCTTCATGTATATATTAAAATTTCAAGACCTTTTAGCAGTCCAATGGACCATCACCAAGTTTCGTTTCAGAAAGAATCAAGTGTATTTTGTCGTGGACGTGTGAAATCTAAGATCTTGAGTTCTTAATAGTAGCACAGTAATTAAAGCCAAGCCCCAATAAGTTACCCGTTATAATAGCACTCCATCCTTGCTTTATCTGATATAATACCGCTTAACTATATAGCCAACCTAACAATTACTGAGTTGTATATTTCATCCAAGGCAATTTTATTTTAGTTGATGGAGATAAAAGTATAAAAGGAAGAGACATAAAACCAAAAGACGATATTTCTTCTTGATAAGTCTCCGCAGAGGATAGATCCCGTTGATTAACCAAGATTTGTCAAAATCACACACAAATTTAGACATACTTCTCTTGTCAATGTATTTTCATATGTTAAAAATTTATTAAACATGTTTACCCCAAAAAGCCGTTAGATATTGAATGATAAATTTCTCTAATTTTTGTTTTTTTTATTTTCTATAGTTTTTTCAGATAGAGCCATTTCTGTGATATTACAAATACTCAACCAATTACAAAGCTCAGAGTCCATCTTAAAAAGACCAGAAAGAGTTGGCCCAATAAGCCCATCTAACAACACAAAACCCTACTCTCCTCCCTTATTCTGTCATTCCCTATATATTTGCCGCAAACGGTTTTGTACTCCACTTGCTCATTTCTAAATCCTAGCAGAGGAGCAGCAGCGCCACCACACACCGCTACAATGAAGTACAATCCTAGGGTTTCATCCTCCCGGCGCAAGAACCGTAAGGCTCACTTCACGGCACCCTCCTCCGTTCGACGGATTCTCATGAGTGCACCGCTCTCCGTCGATTTGCGCCAGAAATACCAGGTCCGTTCTATGCCTGTGCGCAAGGATGATGAGGTGCAGGTTGTGCGTGGGACCTACAAGGGTCGTGAAGGTAAGGTTGTTCAGGTCTACCGCCGCAAGTGGGTGATCCACATTGAGCGCATCACCAGGGAAAAGGTGAACGGCTCCACCGTCAACTTTGGAATCAACCCTTCCAAAGTTGTCATCACCAAGCTCCGTCTCGATAAAGATCGGAAATCACTTCTCGACCGCAAGGCCAAGGGTCGCGCCGCGGCTGATAAGGATAAGGGCACCAAGTTCTCCGCTGAGGATATCATGCAGAGCGTTGACTGATTTTATGAGCGTGCGTGATGAGGTTTATCATTTTAAATATTCAATGATAGGATGCTTATCAAGAGGGTTTTTGGTAATTTTAGCCTTGTGTTTTGGATTTAAAGATATTAAGCATTTAAATTTTATGTGGACCTTAAATTCTGTGAGGTTGAATCTTATAATTTCAGTTTTCCGGTAACAACTGTTGATTCATTTATCGTCTTTCCTAGATGTGGTATGCTATTGTTTTGATTTGATGCTATTTTATTTGGATTTTTTTCCCATTTGCTGTATTCATTCCTGAAATTTGTGCTTGATTATTTAGCTTTATGAGTTAATTGACCACGTACCTCCAAATTGATTTGGATGTTTAGTACTGGTGTATGTAGATTGTGTGTGGAATATATGTTTATTTGGTGCTTGTTAATTTGTTTTCTTTTCTGTTGTTTTGGGGTGGTCATTTCTGTGTCCAAGGAATTTTAGCCCTGTCCAATTTGTGATTTGCAGTGCTTGTACCTGAGTGGGGTAAACTAGTTTATTAAATTCAAAGTTTAAGTTTTGATGCCATTATTGGTGAAATAGTCAATTTTTAATATATGATGACAGGCCTTACATAATTGGAAGTGTGTTGTTATAGTTCTTATTCCTATCAATTGTTTCAGTAGATGTATTTATATATGATGGTCATTGCTTTTCATGATTTATATATCATTGCTATTCATGATTATGGTATGCAACTGTTTTAGTGTTTGTATTGTAAATCCAGGATTTTGGCAAGTTTTATTATTACATCTTGCATTCTTTGGAAGGAATTGTATATTTCATGTGGGGTTTGTGCTACATAGTTGTGTTGAGCGTTTGATTGGTATGCTTGTTTCTTTGTCTGGTGTTATACTATGCTTTTAGAGATATTTCCACCATAGAGTTGGCCTATTTTATTTTGTTCAATTTGTTCCTTTAGGTTAATTAACGCGATATAGTTTTTTCAATTTTCTAAGAAGTTGGCAATTTTATTTTTGGATATATAGTTGCGTAGAACTAAGAATGTGTCTTAACATGCTTTCAGTGTGTTGAATGATTTTATAGGTCTTATCCCTACTTTGCGTAGCTCAGATTTATTTTCTTTTGCCATCTGCTTTGCTTCAACTTATAATGCGGAAAAGGCCTTGTTAAAAGCATACAAGCAGCTATTTCCTTGCAGTTTGTTCATTGAAACGCTAGTTAGTAAAGAGAGTGCCATATTTGGATTTTTGCAAGAGGTGGAATTTGGTATCTTTAAAAATGGCAACCTCTTGATACGTGCCATATCTTCATTTCTTAGAATACCTGTACAAAAAAAATATATATATTTTGGAAGAAGATGAAAAGAAAACAAGTTACATCGTAACTATTCTGGAAAAAGAAAAGCATCAGACTTAAGAATGGTACCCAATCCAGGAGGGTATGAAGAGTGTCAGATAAATCGAAGGTCTTTGATTGAACGTTCAATTAGCTAGGAAATTTGCAGCAGAGTTGGCTTCCCTATATATATGACAAGTGATCACTTGCCAATTGCTGCTCAAGTATTCTCTGATACGAGGAACCATAGGACTATGAGAAGGATGAATATAGAAATTATTGGTGATGACTGACACCACGCTTTTATTATCAACCTGTACGATAATTGCCCGTGATGACTGACGCTACGCTCTTATTATCAACCTGTAGGATAACACGTCTCCAGCCCCTACTCCATGCTTTCTGTAAGTCCAATAAAATTTTCCTCAACTCTGCACAATAATCGTTGTCACTGCCAACATAAACCGAAAAACCGTCCAGCGATCGGTCCATAAAGTCACGAAACACACCTCTTGATGTCGCTTGAAGAATAGACTGCCGGAAAGCACCATCTGGATTAATAACCACCCAATATGGTGGTGCCGAATTCCATCCCACTAGCACCTCCTGTTGACTCCCATAATTCCTACTGATATCAGTGAGGGATCTCTTAGCAGCCACAAAAGTGTTAACTGCAGCAAGGATAACTTGTTCTTGCTAGTCCAAGGTATCAGCACGTTGTTGAAGACCATAGCATTCCTCCATTTCCAGAAAAAACAACAGGGAAAACCAAAGACAAGCTTCCAGTTCACGTTGCCTATTCTGATCCTTGAAGTTAAATTGTCTTCAATCCACGTTACCTGTCACCAAATATTAACTCCACTAAGTACATTCTGTTGCAGGGATCTATCAAACACTACAGCTTGCCTTTTTATTTTTTCCCCTGTTTGGTGGCTGCACCACCATCTTCGCCTGTTTGAACAATCTAAGATGACTTTTTCATTTCGGGCTTTGAAGTTTTTCTTTCATTCTCATCTGTGTTTTAATTATACAAGTGTTCAATTCTCTGCTGTATGAAGCATTCCAGAATCGTATATATGCCTTTGTTGGCTTACTCTTCCTTAGTCCTCGCACAAGTTTCACCTGCTTTTTCCTTGTCTTGTTCTCTTCTCAATTGCTTCTTTGCTTTCCTAACCAAATCATCCTTTTTATCAGAGTGCGCATGAACCTTGGATATTTTTCGACTGGAGTACACATAAAAAGATTCAAAACTTAATTGTATAGCTACTTTTTTTACTAGAAACGAACAAATTGTAGCGGAACTGTTTTGAACACCAATTGTATCGGAACTGTTTTGAAATAGAATTGTATCAAAAGAGCTGAAAATATTTATTAATTTTATTTTTATAATCTTTCTGCTCTATAATTTTTGTCCACATTTATCTTAAGAAAAAATAGTTATTGTGGTTAAGGATACTTTTTCCTATAAGATTTCTATTATTCATTATTCCTATTTTTTAACTATAGGATGTGTAATTAAATGGTATTGAAACTATAAAAATTATTGTTAATAATATAAAATGAAAAATTGAAATTGCAATTAATAGGATAAAATTAAATAGTGATATAATGAATAACTTATGTGTTAATCATAATGTAAAAAAAGAAAAGAAAAAAAAGTGTATTTATTTTGGAGCAAATTAAAAAGAAAAGGTGGGAAAATTTATGGAACAGAGTTAGTAATAAGAATGAAATAATTTATAGATAACATCATTTTTCAATATTTATAATATACTGCTAATATAACTTAATTTTATAATATTATCCTAATTCATGAAATTAAAATTAATTTTATTTTCTAGTTAATAAAAATAAAATGGCATTTCAATCATTAATAAATTTCTTGTGGAACTAATAAATATTTATTTTTTTTGAAACTATTAAACATTTTCAATCTTATAAATACTTATTTTACAAAATTACTCTTTATTATGTATCTTTCGTACTAAATATTTAACAAAATCAAAATGACATTCTAAGTATCAACATAAAAAAATAAAAATAAAAAACCTGAGGTATTGATATCAGACAATGTTGTTATTTGTTATATTATCAGCTAATACAGCCACGTAATGTATAATTAATATACAAATATCAAAAGATATTTGTTTTCCGGAATGTACTTTGTTTTATATGGTTTAAACCTAAATACAAATGCAAACATAATCAATGTTTTTGCTTAATCAGTCGGTCAAGCAAAGCATTGAAATCAGAATAAGAGGATCCATCATTTACAACAGCTTTTCTTGCCATATCTCCAAGCTTTCTTGCTCTGTTCCTCATTTCATCTGCTTCTTCACTCACTCTCATTCTACTAATTGCCTTCTCTATTGCTTCGGCTTTAATCACATCGCCGTGCAGCTTAGTCCATTCCTTGACACCAACCCCAATCCCAATCTTCAAAACATCAGTCACCAATTTCTCATTATAAAATTGCTCAGCAGTAACAGGCCATGTCACCATTGGCTTCCCTGCTGTCACACCTTCAAGTGTTGAGTTCCATCCACAGTGAGTCACGAATCCACCTACAGCCTGGTGATCAAGAATCAACACTTGTGGTGCCCATCCTCTTATGATTACTCCTTTCCCTTTTGTTCTTTCTTCAAATCCTTCAGGCAGCCATTCTTCTTCTTCTTTACTCGTCTTCTTCTCTTTCCTTACTACCCAGATGAATTGCTGCCCTGAACTTTCCAGAGCCACTGCAATTTGTTTGAGCTGAGAGCCACCGAAGTTCGCCACACTGCCAAAGCATATGTAAGTGACAGAATTGGGGTTCTTGGAATCAAGCCATTTCAAACATTCATGTTCATTAATGGATGTTTCTTTTCCTCTTTGTGCTTTATCTTCAATTCCTCTGTTGCATAAGGAAACGGGTCCTATATGCCATGTCCTTCTCCCCAATACTTGCCTGTAAAAATTCGCGCAGAACAAATACAATAATTAAAAATACAAAGAAGCATGTTTTGTATTAAAAAAAAAATCAACATGGACGAGAATTAAGACTTCATTTGAGTTGCTTGCTACGTTGACTGTTGACTCAAAGCATTAGAATATTGACTTGCCTATAGTAATCAGCATAATCAGGCTCCAGCTCATAAAAACTATTCACTATAACCCCAAAGCTCTTTGTCTCTGATTCTTTGGATGCTTTCACCACCTTGCCTAACACATTTTCTTCAGCTTCCTGTCTTGAGAAAACAGGCAGTTGCTTTCGTGTCATCTTTATTTGGCCTGGAAAATTTGGGATCAGAAAAGGTTCAGAATCTGATGAGACATTCTTTTGTGGCTCATGAAGCCTAATGCATTCTTCAGCAGATAAAGCAAAGAAGCTTATGCCATGGAAAACTATCCTTGGAATACCGAATTTCGCGGCGGAATCAGTAGCCCAAGGGAAGAACATATCAGCAACTAAACAATCAGGTTGGCATTCTTGAAGCAGCTTCTCCATTGGCTCTTGAAGCATTGTTGTGGCCAAGAAAAAATTACTGATCATTTCCATTCCATTTTCGTGGGATGTAATGAAGTCAACATTCTCGCATCCTTCAGGCAATCCAGCCTCCACAGAAGGGAACTTCAGGGTCCGGATATTGATTTGGATGCCCGATTTCCTGCTTCTTTGGATTGTTTTTGAGATGGTTGGAGCATTGACTGGAGTGGTGACAATTGTTGTTTTTACACCTCTACTGGCAAACAGCTTGGCCATGTCAATTGTTGGTATCATATGGCCATGAGCCAAGAAAGGGAAGAAAAATATATGAAGCTGATGGCTCAAACTACCCATTTAAGACCCAGAAGAAAAGGAACTTGTTTTGGATAGCAGAAACTAAGGTTCTGTAATACAACTTTTTTTGCTTTGATTTTGTAGGAGTAAAAGTGTTATTTATATGTTAATGTCCGAAGAGAATTTCGATAAGTCTTTTGTTCGATGGAATTTCTTTTTTATTTCTTACCATTTTTAGTACACGTCTTTGCATTCGTCATCTTTTCTCCTGATGATATCCACACTGTACTAACACTTCATACTACAAAACAATATTAACCAATTAAAAAATTAAAATAAGAAAAAACAAAACTTTAGTTCTATCTACCTTTTAAAAGTTGGCATTAGATTTTTATTATTATTTTTTATCACTTATATTATATACAACTTAGGTAAAACTAATATCGGGAAATTAATTTAAAATAACCGTGTAACCCACCAAAATATAAAATATTGTAGAAATAGTTAATTTACCGCTTTTTGCATGTTTGAAAAATTATTCTGGTGGGTCTAACTGTCATCTTAAATTGATTTTATGAAAATTCGTTAATTCTATTTAAATTAGATCTAACGTGAATAATTTGAAAATATACAGAAATTTAATATTAAATTTTAAAAATATAAAGATTTAATGTAGAAAAATGTTAAAAGAAACCTAAAATGAAATTTTTCTTAAAATGATACCAACTAATAAGTTATAACATGATGATATTAGTTTTATGTTAGAGAAATGGGAGCGTAAATATTCGAACTTGAAACCTTTTACTTCTATTGTATCGAACAATTTAATTGTTGAAATATCTGGAATGAAACATGATATGTTTTAAAATGCGTCAAAATCATGATGAGATGGTGAAACTTCTGTGCACAGTTGTTTAATTTAAATAAAAGCATAAAATATGGAGCGGTGGAGCATGGTGGTAGGATCTTATTGTTAGGTAATAACTCTCTCCATGCCAAAAAGTAGGTTCGCCGAATTTTATCTACAAACAAGAATTAAAGATGATAAATTTTGCTTGTCCCTGTGCTGGAAAGTTATAGATTGAGTTCGATAGATTTAAGTCGGCTCATATCAGGGAGGATGATAATTCAATAGGTTATTATTAAATTAATATATTCGCAGTCATTAAGTTTATATTTTAAGGATAATTTTGGCACAAAAGTTTTATTTTTATTAAAGGAAAAACTTCAACTTCTAAGTATTTCAATTAAATTTTCAAATTATTTTAGCAAGAATATTATAAATTTTGGATCATAATATTGAGTAATAAATAATGTCAATTTTAAAATATATAAGTACATGCTAAGGATAACCACGGGACGACAGCGGAAAATGGTCACTACTTACTATCCTGCCTAGGGGTGGAGATTCCCTGTCTCCGCCCTTGCTGGTTGGATTACGGGGAAAAAATTCTACAAACTTCGAGCTAGAACTAATGGATTAGCATTAAGAGTAAGTTCCCCCTGGGATTTTTTTCCTATGCTTGTTGGCTAAACAGAGTTGCTTCCACACGTGCACTGAAACTAGAGTCTGCTACTCGCCTTAGGCAAAACCCGGAGTCTCTTGCTTGAACCGCATTCCCCAAAATACCCTGGCAGAGATTCCCGATTCCTATCAAAAATAATATTTTTTAAAATATTCAAATATAACAAAAATATAATATTCAACAATTAATTATAATTGAAATACAATATTTAATAATTGAAAAAACTAAAATTAATTTCAAATTAAATTACTATAAATTTTAATAATTGGCAAATCAAAAATAAAATACAATTTAAAATTAATTAAATAAATACAATTAAATATAAATACTAGATTTCGGATTAGAAAAATTTTAGGGCGGGAACTACAATCTTCGCCTCCATTCCAAATTCTAAATCCGAGATAATTTTTTTCTCGCTCTATAAAATAAATTTTCGAAAATTTACTGCTCCATCCGAAGCAATTCATCACCGGGGGTGGGGAATGATCATCCTTATAACATGCATTGCTATATGTAATATTTTAAACTAATGTAACTTGTCACATTATCATCTTGTGCTAGGTTCATATTTTATATATTAGGGTAATTTGCACATATATAGTTTCTCAATAATATAGTGTATATTTCTACATTGTCTCAACCTCAATTCGTAATTTCACAACTTTAATATCATGTTTTATATGAGGTAATGTAATATAATGTAATGGGTAATGTATTGATTATTTTATTTGTTAACTCAATATTTTTACAATATATTGTAATCATAAATACATATGTAATCTTCAATACATCAATAAATGTATTCTTTAATCCATAATATTTTGCAGTATTTTTTATTATATTTTTTACGATTTTTTTGTAAATGTAAACCTTATCTTATATTAGTGTTCCCATTCGTCTCTGCTGCCACTACCACCACCCCTGTTGACAATGTAACCTCCAAAATCATAACTTATATGAGTAACACTTTTCGACAATGAGCGGCGATATCAGGGTGAATAATACCGCTTGAGGGTCAACGAAGCTTGTAAAATTTTTATTGCACCACTGAAAAATACTATTCATGATGAGTCTAGTGATATAATTTGAAGTGAAAATGAAGTTATTTAGGTCACGAAAAATTAAAAATAAAAATGAATAGCGGAATCGTAAACAGTTAACCAAAATTTTGATTGGCTAGAAAATATTATATAGATTTCAGAAAATTATTCTGATCGTATGAAAACTCTTGAAATAATGTAAATAAATTTTTAAAAGTGAAAATTAAATTTTAGATAAATTGAAAAAATTGACTTTCGAACTGATAATTTAATTTCAGGCTCTGAAATATATTAAAACGAACTTTTTTTGGATTGAAATTTTAAAAACAACCTAAATAATATTTTTAAATACTTTTAGAATAATTTTAGTAAAAATTTGACAATAAAATAAATTAGACCAATCATAAATAAACAAGTGAATTAATCATGAACATTTGATAAAAAAACTTGACGATCAAATAATGGCCATTGATCAAGCTATATATAAGTATCACATATTTAAAATTTTCAGACATTTTTCACTCATATTAATTTCCAACTAAATATAGAAATGTATTAATCTTTACATTATATTACTAATTTAACCAAATATAGTAATATAATTACAATTTTATTTCATTATATTATACTTTTAATATATTATATTATTTAATACATTATAATCTATTATCTTTTACCAAACATAGCCTAAAAGATACAGATGTAAAGTCTATGTGGCTAGCTACTCCAGCTCTTTTGGTAAAATGTTGACAGAATAGTGGTAATTTTCATATATATGGTTCCTAAACTTCATGTAATATACTCAATCTCTTAATTTCAATTTATATGATATGCGAATTCTATCCACTTCAAAAAATAGTTTTTTTTAGGATTTTTTTTTTAAATTTAGAGTTTTGGTGTAACAGTAAAAAAAATATAAAAAAAATGATGTGTTGAAAAACAACAATTACTGTGCCATTTTGTGTTAGTGTGAATCCCATGTCCACTTTTGAATTTTTATATAAAAAAAGATATCGTTTCATGTATTTTAGGAAAAATAGTGAAACCCGTGCATAATAAAAACGGCAAATTAAATTGCCATTTTCTATACAAATCATCCGGGTTCGGGGACTAGAATTGAAGGTACTTTTGTCCCCGATTGAAAATCCTCGTGCACCAATCAAGCTATTAAAAAAAATTGTGCTAGGCTTATTATATGTGGACCCCGAGGATCTGGACTATTTTTATCCTCAACCAAAAATAATAACATTAAATTAAATTTTTCTTGGTAAAAAATTTGGCACTCATGCAAAATTACATCAGTTGTCGGTTACACTACCATAAAAATTCATTTTTCCGACGGAATTTAGCGACGGAAATTGGCGGAGGAGAACCGTTTGTAGGAACCTTTACCGACGGATATTATTTCTCGTCGCTAATTCCCTCGATAGTGCAGACAAAATCTGTCGTCATTAGCCACATTTACCGACGGAATAGTTTCCGACGGTAATTTTACCGATGGAAATAAGTATTTCGCATGCAAATTTCCGACGGAATCATAAATCCGTAGGTAATGTAACGACGGTAGTTTATTTCCGTCGGTAAATTTGCCTTTGCTAAAAAACATGCAACTCGCTAAAAATATTATATATTTTTAATAATTATTAAATAAGGTTATTATTTTTAGCTAAGATCAATATTTGCCATTCTCGTATATATGAATGGGAATAATTCATATATTTTTAATAATTAGCTAATAATTATTAAAACATGAACTATTTAAAGTTACATAGAACTATTTAAAGTTATTAAATACATTACATGAAGAAAATAAAATCTTTAAAAATATTTTACAGGTTGAAACAACTATTAGCGGCTAAACATGATTTTTTGTTACTTCTACAAATCTATTGGCTAGTTTAAACTGGCATCATATGTGTTCTTGAGTATATTATGCTTGATTAAAATTAATAGCAGTTTAGGTTCAAAATGTCAATCACAACAAGACACTAGAGCTCGTTAAAAAAGGTAGCTGCATTAGCAGGAAAAGTGCAGACCTGCATACCTTTTTCTCTTGTTTCCACTGCACATTCATCCCTATATCTTAGATTCATCAGAGCATTTCCTGAAGTGGGCTTATCTACCCAAATAGAGAACCTCCAAATAAGAAACTCGAGGAAAGCATCAAGTTCTGGCTCATATTGAAATAACATCCCTAGCTAATCCCAATAAAAAGGAGGTGAAACATATTAAAGACAGCTTCATGCAGTATCAGATGAATATACACAACACAGAATACTTCAAAAATGAAAATTAGGAAGTGTAATGCCCCAAGAAATACCTTCATTAGAGAGAAGACCTTGACCTCAGTTGTTCTTTTAACATTGCTGACATTTCAATATCCAATCTTGCAGTATCAAATTGATAGACTCTAGATATTGAGATCGGTATTGTTGACTGGCAAAGAAATCGATATTTAAGAAAAAGTTCAGTCATAAAACTTAATTACTTTCAGAAAACCCAAAAATCACACCGACTCAGAATGACAAAAACTGGACATAGGTGTGCCGTCTATTGACAATAACTAGTTTCAAATTAATATTTCTTTTTACAAGCTAAGCCCTAAAATAATTCCCAGTCATCCGGGCAACACAGGGAATACAGACATATATTAAAATTCATCTATGCCAAGCTTATCTCTAGCAACTTAAGAAAAAAAAAAGCACAACAAAACATATTTCTAGCCTCAGCTGGGATTGATTTTATCAAGAATTCAGAAAAGAAGATAAAAATAAATACAGAAACCAGTAAAACAAAAAGCCCCAATTCGTTGTTGAAAGAAAAATGTAAAGAAGCTGGGTTGGTACCTGACGAGAGAGAGTGTGAGAGATTGCCAGGGAGGAAGTAACTTCTGGTAAGATTGAATCCAAGCATCTTACCTGACAATTAATTTGCCAATCTTCCACCATAATATTTCGGTTTAATCCTGATGAATATTAAGAAAAAAATAAAAAATTAAACCCAATCATTTGATTATAATATTAAAAATCGGCTACATACATACATACCCAGTTTCAAGATTGAAAGGGAGATCTCCATCAAAGCTAGGTAGAGTCTTCATGATTGATTGGGATTTAATAGTGTTGGAGATGCTTAGTAGAAGAAGAAGGAGATACAGTTTGTCATAAGTACAAAATAAAATAAAAATAAAAATTCAGCAAGCATTTTGATAACTTCAGTGTTCCTGTAAAAAAGAAAATCAAACTAAATTCCACCACCAAACAATGCAATTAATCAAATAAATCATCATCAATCATACAAAATTTCCAGCTCATGGCAAGTCTAGATCCATTCAAACACTGAACAGTAAAAAAGAAAATTATAGCACAGATCGACATCATTATAATACAAGAACAATAATTTGATTATAAACCTACCCAATCAGCAATTTTATAAGCTACTTCGTAAGGACGTTTATACATTTTTCAAAACTCCTATGTATGAAGATCTTTTGAGAAATTTCAGTTTTCATAACTGTTAAAAGAAACAATCAGATCTCAGAACTCAAGAAGAATACTAAAATGAACATTTCATTATTGAAATTATTTCTCGTCAACTTGGGACCAACAACATAAAATTAAAGCTACTTTGATAAAGAAATAAGAGAACTTACTAACACAATCCAAAATGGGAGACTGGATTTTTTCTTCGGAAGCACACAAAGAGAGAAATAATACGAAATCTCCACAAGAAAAAAGAGCTAAGGATTCAACCAAAATCAGCTGAAAACAAGAAAAGGAAAGTATGGGTGGCAGAGGAAATTGAGAACACACAAATCACGAATTAGAACTATCAAAGATCAATTGAAACTTACACAAAATCACTGCCGAGAAAGCCGAATGAACAGAATTCAGATGAGAAATAAGAGAGTATAGCTGTGGGAATTAGGAATATGATGTAGAACAAGTAGAAAAGCAAAAGATAAAGCCAATGTCTGTCAATAATTTCTTATACTTTTAATTTCTTATATCCACTGTGTTGATAAGTCAATAATAACACAAGAAATGTATAAGAGATGGGAGAAAAAAAATCATACCCGCAAGCCCATCTGTATACATTTTCCACTGCATTACACTCTAGCAAAACACCGGTTTGCCACTCATTCCATTCACTATTTTCCTAGAGACAACAAACAAGAGCTTTGTTAGTAAAATCATTATAGAAAAATAACAGTTCCAATTAGTGATGAAAGTAGCAATGATGATGCTGAAAGAATGAAAAATCTAAGAATAATCGTGAGAATAAAAACATTAGCCACAAATTCATTTATAATACCAGCACAAATTGGGTAGTTCAAACCATTCAAGAAGTAGAACTTGTCTCGAAGCATTTCAAGGGTAACAGCATAACCACACAAACTTTTGAGTAAAATGAAAATGTGTGTGTGCGTGTGTGTGTGTATATATATATGTTTAAACCAAACTCATACAGGAACAAGGTTTTTCCAATAAGAATGGTCATTCCCAAAAAATGGAATAACATCAGTGATGCTTGTTCCAGCATTTTTGGGCAGTTTCAAATAAAGACAACATCAAAATTAACTTGAAAACATCTTTACTTTTATTATCTATTATACCTTTAAGTCCAAGTAATGCTCACTAATTTATATAAATGTAGATACATGTTAATTTCAAACAGTGCTGTTATATAAATATGACCAATTTAATATTATGATCATAATAAAATAATACAATTACTATTTTATACCAATAAAATTATAATAGCTAGATTTTGGATATTTGAATAATCGAATTGCGAACTGTGAATTGAATTCTATATTTTATAGAAATTATGTTCAATGTCCATGATTCTATCACTAATTTATATATATGATGCACTCATTTCAAGACATTCTTCTTAATTTCTTCTACTGAGCTCTCTTTTTACTTCACTGTGTTATTAATTTCATTCTTCTCTTAGCATACTAAATTATCGGAAAATAATTCCTAGCGAATTTGGGAGTAGTTATCTTCTCACAGTCTCACAAATAAATAACAGCCTCTTAATTTATCCATCACAGTTAATTTATTAAATTCTTAAATATAGTTTTATTTAGAATGACTTGTTATCAATAAATATATTAAGAAAATTAAATAGTTTTAAGCATGTCAACTAAAAATTCTCACTCTACTCGAATATAATAAATTAAATATATTTTTATAGATATATTGGAAGGTTGCAAGCAACAAAGCATATTGAGTAAAAGTTCATTTTCTGTTAGAAACAGAAAATACCAAAATACAAAAAAGTAAACAGAAAGAAGAGTGGACACAGCTTTATTTTAATTAAAAATATATTTTAAAATAAAGGCGCATATATAGAAGATAGAACCTTTTTTCCTTTTTCTGCTATAAAGAAGCCAAGCTCATCATTTTAGAGTATAGTAGAAAATTCTCTTGCCATGGATAACTCTTCAAATATCCACCAACTGCCTTTTTCGAGCCGCTGCCAGTTTTGAGCTTAGCTAGATGTTGATAATAATCAACTTTCCTGCACCAAATTAAAGACCTACCAACAAAATCAAACACTCAATTAAAAGAATTTGATTGATGAAAGAAAAAATTAATACACAGCTGTACACCAAATCCAACTCTTTTAACCTTTCTTTTAAATCCAACACATATCCCAGGGATTCTAAATCATCCCTCCGACTTTGTTCTACAATAAACAAGTAAATTAAAAAATATATTAAGTGGAATCACATAGAACCAGAAAAGGATGCTAAACTGTAAGCAAGTAGGTTGACAAGAATGCCATAGCCAAAAATGACAAGCACATACCAATTCTCAGGTGAGTGTTCATACTTGCATATCTGGCTATACCAGTTAGATTTTTATTTTCCCTGCAGTATCCATCACAGTTAATTTATTAAATTCTTAAATATAGTTTTATTTAGAATGACTTGTTATCAATAAATATATTAAGAAAATTTCTGCATTTTTCACTAACTCTGACAGTCACTATGCTCACCGGAGGCTCGTCGGAGGTGCACCAGTGCTGCCGCCATGGAGGTCAGAACCCCAGCTTCCCATTTCTGGTGATCGCGCACCCAATCGCCACACGCCGTCAATGAGCAAGGACGGACAGAGAACAGCAAAGATGCACCTCGCCTTCAGAAGTCCTCCGGTACCGCTCCATTACCTCCTGAAGCCGGCGCTGATTGGAAAAAATAGAAGTAGAAATTGGATGGAGAAGAAAGATGTCGCGATCTACAAGTTGTGACCGATTAGGGGCGGGGCAGTGGTCGTGACGGAGACAAGGGACTGCAAGAGGTCACCGGCGATGGAGGCGACGTTGGATGGTCACCAGCGCCGGCGACTCGCTTCCCTGTTCCCCCGACGCTCTCTCCTCTTTTTTTTTTCCTTCTCCCTCTTTCTCCTTTCTATTCGTTCTTTCTTTGCTTCTTTTAATACATTTTCTTTCTTTTTTTTTTTTTTACCACAATCCTAGGTCAAGAGTTTTAATACTTGCTCAAGAGTTTATATTCCTTGCTCAAGAGTTCATATTTTAAAATTTATGAAAATTAAATTTAATACTTATTAATTTTTAATTCTCGTTAATACCCCTTAATGCTCAAGAGTTTATATTTGATATTTGATTAGTAGTTTAAGTAAAAAATATATATATTTATTAATCCAAAAAGCTTTTTTTTTATTCAATTGGATTTCATCCTTCAATAATACCACTTAACTTCAATATTTATTAGTTCAATTAATAATATTTATTTAGTTCAAATATTATTCTAATTTGATGATTATTTGTGGGCTTTGAATGTATTCGGTTTTTGAATAATTGAACATCGCCAAAAAAAATCTTAAATAATGAAAAAATGTAATACATAATTATGACTAATAAAAAAATAAGTTATATTTTAGATTATTAATATTGTTATTAGTTTTTAAGATTATTATATACGAAAAAGAGTAATCTAGCCATTTAATTTTTATACCATACATTCAATTACATTATAAAATTATCAAGTTATCCCAAACATGGTATTAACTGCACACTAAAAAATTGTTTAGCTTTCTTTAATATATTACTGTACCATACATTATAAAAACATGAAACCCACTCATCCAAGCAGAGTTTTAAATACAATATCTAACTTTTTTTTATTTTATTGTTCTTTATACATCACCGCCTAAGTTACAAGCTTTGCCTTTTTGTACAGTACCCAAACGAGTTTTTTTTTTTATTAAATGAAGGAAAGATTAACCTTAATATAATTAAATATTAAATCTATGCGGTAACGGTTCATAAATTAATATGTTTTAATCTCATAGAACTTATATAGTTTAATTTCAGTGTTCGGGCCACATTACTGGCTGCGGTAAAATTGATAACTGAGTTATGCAGGTATTGACTCCCACTATATTGATAACGTTTTGTATTTTCATTACTTCAGTCTATGATGGAGTTGGTAAACTAAAACTTATTTCATATATGTTGCACAAAAGGACAATGTGCATTAGAATAATTTATTAAAATTGTAAAAATTAAATAAATTATAAAAAAAATGCTTACTAAATACTGAATTGAATTGATAATTTTATTTATTCATGTAATAAAATAATCAATGATCCAGTTCCATGTGAAAATTGATAATGTAAAAATTATCATAAAAATGGGTTAGTGATAAAAATTATGAGAATTGCTTGAAGAGATTTCAAAACAAATGTTAAATAAATTAGCAAACTTAGTGATTAAGCATGTCTACATATGTAGACTTAGAAATTAATCTACCATTACCAACTTTATGTACTTATTTCTAGAAAAAAAAAAGAAAATTTCATAATAATTACATATTTATAGGTTAAATTATTTAGATAAAAATTTATTATTAATTCAATTTTTTCAATTTTCCTGCAGAATCCTCCTTTAGTAGGTAAATTATCGATGGCATCCTATTTCCGCCGGAAAATTTCCTATGGAATTATTATTCTGTCGGTAATTTACCTACGAAAACATAATTTCTTAGGGAATTTACCTACGAAATTGTATTTCCATAGGAAAATTTCATAGGAAAATTCCTTACGAAATTAGGGTTCAGTAGGTAAATTACCAACGAAAATTTATTCCGTAGGTAATTTACCTATGGAATTATTTTTCCGTAGGGATACCGACGGAAACATAATTCCGTAGGGAATTTCCCTATGAAAATAGGATTCCGTCGGTAATTTACCTATGGAAAAGATTCCGTTGGTAAATTTCTTATGAAATTCTAGCCGCTAAATATTGGTGCCAAATTTACAACGGATTTTTACAAATCCGTCGGTAAATTTGGGCGGCAAATTTTCCTCCATTATTTCTGACGGATTTATTATTCCGTCACAAAATACATATTTTCAGAAATTTTTCCCTACGAAAAACAAATTTCCATCAGTAATTGCCAATGAAAAATTTTCCATCGGTATTTGAAAATTTTCTTGTAGTGTTGGAGAGTGAACAATTAATTGTCATATAAAATATGTTGAAATTTAATGACAAGCCTTTAGTAGCATAGAGTTGATTTAATAGTTAGTACTTAATTAAAGGGGTAAAAAAAATTTTAATTGTAATTCATTTTGATAAATTTGTAATTAAACATTATATTTTGTTAGTAATTAAAAAAAAAAAGACAACTCGTATAGCCAATTCAATTGAAGGTACAAAATGCTCAAATTCAATTTTTTCTACAATACTTTTATTCATATCATGTCAAATGGTCATTTTGACTACTTTATTTTATCATATTTTAAGTATCATTTAAAAAATTTAAAGAAAAAAATTTGTATTTTTCTATATTTATTATACACCACTACCTTTGATAAAATGATAAATTTAATTTTAATCATATAAAAGTCAAATAGTATATTTGAAATTAGAAAATAGTAAATTAGTCAATTGTTAATGTTTTTTTTATAAAATTAAAAATTTTCAACATCTTCTTTAATTTTAATGTTAAAGCAAAAAAAAAAAATTCATAGTTATAACTAAACATCATGTTTCTAGGTAACAAAAAGAAAAAGATAACCATTTAATTTCAAAGACAATTCGAGTAATAATAGCTGAAATATATTTATAATTTAGAGTAGTAATTGAGTAATTGCACTATTACTCCTTAGTACTTGTTAATTTAGATATCATATTAAACACAAACAAAATCTTAAAACTAAAATAATTTGATAGAAAATTATGTCACAAAATTACAAAAACATCCCCACCTTATCCTCATATCTTCTTCTCATGTCATATCCTCCCTTCAAAACTCACACCCTCTGGCCCCACCAAACCCCAAAATAAAAAATTCCAACTGAAAGTCAAACATAATAAGTCCAGCACGATTTTTTTAATAGCTTGATTGGGGCGTGAAGATTTTCAATCAGGAAGCTTGGAACCCGGTTGATTCTCTAAAAAAGATTTTTTATTTTTTTTTAAAAACTCCAAAAATAAAAAAAAATACACTGTAAACTTTATGTAACCGATTATTCTCAGTTTCTTCCAGTAAATTGTTGAATTGTCGACAGATATGTAATCATATAAATGACTCTTTTTATATTTCAGTTTCTTCATCTAACTGAAAATGACCATGTTACAAGATTTCCTCTTGCTTCAAGCATTGTTTACTTTGTCTAATTTCTTAGCAAGAAAATCTTGAAGAAAGAAAATGATTAATTAAGGTGTTAAAGCACAGTAAATAACACTTGAAATTTTGAAAAAGAGCCACTTTCAGTAGGATGGAAAGAGAAATGTAAACGAGCAATTATATGATTATGTGTATACTCTGTCAATATTTTATTGAAATATACTTAGAGCAGCCGCTTGCATGGAGTTTACAGATATATGTTTTCAAGGGAAAGGCATTCGTGAATGCAAATTGAAGTTCAAGGATATATATATTAAGAACGAAACTATTTTAGTATTTATTTTTTAGTATTAATGTTTTCATTTATAAAAATCGAATTCAAATGTTTAAGATGAATAATATCAAAAAAATTGGTATTTTTCAGTTATAACTTAATTCTTGAATGCTAATAACATTCAAATAGTTGGATTTATATATTAGGTTAAAGAGTGATTGTTAAAAATTAGATTTATTTTCTTTTTCAAGGTTATTAAATTTAATAATATGCGTCTAAAACACGAGCAAATCCATCCAGTGACGTACTTATATCTACACAAAAAAAAAGGGGTTAAATTTAGGTTGAAATATGGCAAGTAGTCACTATACTTGGCAATCAATCACTCAAGAATTTCAACAGATTTGACCTTTGTTCTTGAATTCCATATAAAACAAATCCAACGGTTAAAAAAAAAAAGAAAAAAGCGCAATTTTTATAATGAAACCAATCGAGGGCTGCAAGATCTAACAACCAAGAATCTAAACCACCCATCTTAACATAAATTAGAGATTTCTAATAACACAAAATCAACCAGATTATACAGAAAAAGGAATTTAATCATAGAACATGATATAAGAAGGAATTTGGAATCAAAATTCTAAAATATACTTAGATATATATAAAGAAAAGGACATTTAAAGCAGAAGTAAATGCATTTATGAGTGTCACATGGCCCCATTAATACTCTCCTCTTCTAGTTAATTTATATCCAGCAGGCCAAGAATTTCACCCCCTTTTCAAAAACCCTAATCAGATAATAATAATAAAGAAAGCCTTGAAATTTGGGAGAAGGAGATCAAGATTGAAGAATGAGAGGGTTCAAAGATTTGGGGGTTGTTGATACAATTTATGAAGAAGATTATGAATGTTCTTCTTCCTCTCCTTCTCTACTTTCCCCTTCTATTTCTTCTCCACCTACTCATCATCGAGTCGAATCATGGTATTAATTCTTCTGATTCTGTTTCAGTTTATATATATTTTGAATGAATTTTCTTTCAAAAAATGTGTTTAATTTATTCTTGTTTTGATTAATTTTTAAAGGTCACTGGCCACAGGGCAGAAGGCAGATGTGCTGCTATATGTTCAAGGTACATGCTTCCATTTGCATAAGGTCAGTTCCTTCTTATTCTCCTTTTCTTAATCACTTCATTGTTTTCTTTGGAAATTTTAATTACACAATTACTATTTTTTATCCTTAAATAACATGTTTTCTTGGAAATTTTGAAAATTTTTTTTATCATCATTCCTAATTGGAATGCATTTCATTATTAATTACGTAATTATCTGTTCTCATGATTTCATACCTTATTTAAACATATTTTATCATCATCATTATTATTATTTCTCTATAAATATACCTCTTTTTTTCACTTTATGCTAATTATTTTGGGTAATTTTAATTAGCAAAAAGGGTGTATGAGATTTTAGTTGTTGATTCTGAAAGAATGTTTGCATGCATTGCCATTGTCAGCACTTGGTGATTGAATTTTTTTAATGATTTTTTTCATCTAATATACTCAATTATACTTTTTATTTTTTATAAATATTCCAAGAGTGTGATTGGGACTCGAATTCGAGATTATAAAATAATTATTCATATCCTACAGTAGCTCAAATTTTTTATTTGGTGATAAACATTATTATTATGGAGCATCATTTTCTAGAGAATTAATTGGATCCATCTAACATACTCTGAAATAATTATATTATTTTTTATTTTTTATTTAATAGCTCAGATTTATATATCATCCCATTTACCATTTATGGAAATTTTTCTAAAAGAGAGAGAGAGAGAGAAAAAAAAAAGCAATTAATGAAAAAAATTGTTGGGGATAACTTATTGGCCATAAATTGTACCGTTTCAGGACCTCTTAATAGCAAGGAGCGCGTATTTGAAACGTCAACTAACGGAACTCTCTGAAATAACGCTCCCGTTAAACATAACAGCCGAAACGTTCACTCTGGTTGCAGACTTCTGCTATGGCACTCAGATTGCTCTAACGCCGTTCAACGTAGCGGCATTGAGAACGGCTTCAGAGTTGCTCGGGATGACGGAGACGAAAAATAAGCGCGACGAGAATTTGAAGCAGATAACGGAGACGTACTTCCGTCGAGTCATCGCTGCTAACCTGGAGCTGAAGCAGATTGTTTTGCGCTCGTGTCTGCGGTTGCTTCCAGAGGCTGAAACGACAGCGTTCCTCTTGAGTAGATGCATAGAAGCGCTGGATTTGACAGGCGTTGATGAAGAGATGGACGGAATTGTTGACGACGTTATAAATTTGGGCGCCGAGGAATTTGAAATCGTGGCAGAGGCTATGTACAGAAGGTTTACTAGCCACGATGTGCTCTATAGAATCGTTGACCTTTACATTCAGGTATTAAAAATTTAAATATTTGGGTAATTCTTTATTATTAAATATTATATATTTTGATTAATTAGTTTCTTAAATTATTGATTACATCTGCTTGAAAGTGATTTTCGAATCATATTAACACGTTTTTTTATGATATTATTTGCTTTAGGTTTTAACTTTATTATTTAGTTATAAGGAAAATGCATATTAGCATCTCAACAATTTTTTTATTCATTTTTTTTATTTACAAGAGAGACATAATGTCTAATTATAAAAATATAATGATAAAAAATTTAACTCGAAACCTTCTGTATTTTTTTATCGAGTAGAGTACTAGCCACAAAACCGATTACATATGGCTTCTAAACAATGTGTTGTGTTTATTGATCAGCTCATATTTTAATTTTTGATATTAAATTTCTTTAGTTTTTATATTATAAAAAACTGGTCTTTTAATTTTATATAAATTGAAAGAAAAATATGAATTATAGTGTTTTTTTATTGAATCCTTCAATTTTGAACGTGCGGCATTAAGTTTCAAAACATTTACATTAGATCCAATGATAAGGATTTATAGGTAGAAGAAAAAAATAATAATTTACATACTTATTATATATATACTTAAATAAATTTATTTTATTCATATTTGGAAAAATTGAACTAACTATATTAAAATAGAAGTTTAAAACTTAATAAGATATGCTAAAATAGAGGATTTTTTAACTCTGATTTTATTTTAATAAAATTTTAATAAGGTGCAGTGTACTAAGTCAACAGTATATTGGTATCCGAAAAAAATATTTTTTTATTATTTTTTTCGCTTCATAAAATAAAAGTTATAGATCAATTATGTGGAATCATACACAACACATACAAAATATGCATTTTCTGGCACTATAGCCCTTGCTTAATTTTCTTATTTTCTTAATTTAGGTCAAGAGTTTGTTTAATTTAATTATTAATGGTTTAATTTTTGGGACAGCAACACAGTGGGAAGGTAACAGAAGAACAGAAGATGGAGATGTGTAATTTTATAGACTGTGACAAGCTCTCACCTCCACTTCTTCTACATGCAGTCCAAAACCATAGACTTCCATTAAGATTCATAGTTCGAGCCATGTTAATTGAGCAGCTAAACACCCGCCGCGCAATCTTCACTTCCACCTCTGCATTCGCTGCCAACCACCACCGCAATAATTCAAAAGATGAGGCTATAATAACCCTAGGCTCAATTCTCCGAAGGGATGCAGCAGCTCGCGAAGCAGCTCAACTCAAGGCAGAAATGGATTCCACAAGCTCTCGCATACAAACCCTAGAAAAAGAGTTAGCGGGAATGAAGAAGCTGTTGCAGAAATCTGAAAAGGAAAGGATTTTAATGGAGAAGAAGCTTTTGATTGAGTCTGAGAAAGAGAATAGAATTGTTAGGGAAGAAAAATCTGCAAGTTTTCATTATGGATTGAGAGTTGGTAAAGTAGAAAGATGTGAAAAAGGATCATCTTCTTTTGCTGGATTTAGGGTTCCAAAACCTACTGGTGAAGATACCCCTAGAACTTTGAAGAGTAGAGGATTGGGTTTGATTAGTAGAATAAAAAGTGCATTTTGGGTATCAAAATCTTCTTCAAAATGTGAATCTAAGAGCAATATTTCTTGTCAGGAAAATGGAGATGGTGGAGTTAAGGATGAATTTCAAGATTTTTCTACCAATAAAGAAGATGCAGCTTCTCACAGTAGAAGTAATTCTCTAGGATAGGTTTTTTTTTTTAATCATTAGATATCTGGAACTTTCTAGTTCGAGTTGATTTTAAATTTTTCTTTCGATATTCATTTGTAAATTCAGATTTTCCTTTTTTTGTTTTTTAATGGAAGAGGTAAATTATAGCATTTATTTGATTGATTCGAAAATAAAATTTTGTTTTTTTAATCAAAAAATAGAAGATTTTTTAAGTAGAGATGAACTTAGAAAAGTTTTTTTTTCCTTAAGCTAGAAATAAATTATGCGCATTTTTATTGTTTTATGCAAGAAATAAATTTATTGCTGGCACATATATACGTACTCGATTATGTACATGTAATACAACGTTCATGTTAAGTAATAGTATTCTTTTTTTTCTTTTCGCACTTGAAAAACACTAGTTAATGAAAAAAAAAATTCCTAGGATGCTTTACATAAAGCAATTTTAGAATTTCAAAAAGCATCCAAGGGTTAGCTTGAAATAAATAAATTTTATAAAATTTATTTGTAATTTCTATTTTTATTCTTAAAATGCAACAAGAAAAAAGAATTAAATTTCATAAATCAAATTTTATGAAATTATATATATACACCTTAAATTCTATGCCAGTGTGAAGGGCCTTAGAGATTCTATTTTCTTGACTAAATGCTTTGATGAGAAAGGTATCATGTTGAAGAAAGACGAAACTTCAACTATAAAGGATCAATTGATGATGAAGCTGGTTTCGAAGTCCAATTAAGAAGATGATAAGAGAAAGGAAAACTAGTGTTGTGATGGATAACAATGATTCCGTTGTAGGCGGTGATGAATTTGATGACGATGATTACGACGATAGTTTTTGAAAAAGTGTTTGAGTCTATTGATTATGATGATGTGTTTGATTTTGCTGATTATGATTTAAAAATTGAATTTCATGGTCAAAGTGAATCTGGGATTGCAAATGATAGCTTTATCAGTAGCAACCAAGAAGGACGACTTATGGAACCCTGGTAGCTTTTGAATGTGATTGTACATATTTGCCTATACTATATGGTACCATTTTATGCATATAATAAAATTGGTTGTCGTTGTTTTTGAAGAAATTAATATAGAATTCATTTGATTAAAGAGAGAGAAAGGGAAGTTGTACCGAAGACTATGCCTTTAAATTGATGTTTTATTGTAAAGGAAAGAATTTAAAGTATTAAAATAGTTTTCTTCCCCAACAACTATTGAAAGAAAAAGACAAAATGTATTTGAATCTTAAATTTTTTTACAATAATAAATTTGAAGTAGGCTAAACATAGGAAGAATAACAGTATTTTAAGTAATATCTTAAATTAAACTGCATCCACTCCTGAATTGCTTATCAAAGTTCCTTACAATTATGCCTTACAATTAAACATTCTAAAAAAACTGACCCAACCCTTCAGCCCTTAGCCATTCTGCAAAACTGAACTTCAGGCATAGTATTTTCAGCGACAGCCTAAGCTAAGTCCACAGCAGTACCAGAAACAAGCTTCACCCCTGTGTAAATCCAGATGAAAGAACAAGCTTGCATAAAATCATGGTCTAATAGAGACAACACAACAAAAATATAATGTAAATCAATATTAAAATGTTAAATATACTGTATTTTTTTTTTATAAAAAATCATACAATATATTTTTTTATTTTGAAAATATCATACGCTATATTTTTTTTATTTTTAAAAGATCATACATTATATTTTTTTTTATTTTTAAAAATCATACATTATATTTTTTTTTACAAAAGATCATACTTTGTATATTTTTTTTACAAAAGATCATACAATATATTTTTTTTTTGTTTTGAAAAGATCACACACTTTATTTTTTTATTTTCAAAAAACCATACATTGTATTTTTTTTATTTTTGAATAAATCATACGGTATATTTTTTATTTTCAAAAAATCATACATTGCATTTTTTTTTATATTTAAAAATATCATACACTATATGTTTTTTTCACAAAAGATCATACAGTATATATTTTTTTATTTTGAAAAGATCATACGTATTGTATTTTTTATTTTCAAAATATCATACACTGTATTTTTTTATTTTTGAAAAGATCATGCTGTATATTTTTTTTACAAAAAATCATATGGTGTATTTTTTATTTTGAAAATATTATACACTATATTTTTTTGTTTTGAAAATATCATACACTGCATTTTTTTATTTTTAAAAAAATTATAAACTATATTTTTTTTATTTTTGAAAAGATCATATACTGTATATTTTTTTTTACAAAAAATCATATATTATATATTTTTTTACAAAATATCATACAATATATATTTTTTATTTTGAAAAGATCATACACTATATTTTTTTTAATTTTTAAAAGATCATACATTGCATTTTTTTCAGTTCATCATAGAACTCACATGTTTATGTAAAAAAATATATATATATTTTTTTGCTTTTTCCATTATTACACAAGATAATAGACGGAAAAAAATCCAAAACACAATACCTATTTTCAAGTGCTATTTTTGCATAACATCTAACTAAAAACAAAAATAAAAATAAAAAGAATGCTCTATTAGTTCATTTGAATTATCGAAGTTGAATTCTTTTGATTGATCCAAGAGTGATAGACCATTGTTTTTTATAGCAGTGTTCATCTTTTGTATCTCCTAAAGATTTCTCCAGTGTTTCATTAGCAGTTTTATCAATAGGCAAATAACTTTTACCATTTGTTAGCAGCTTTTGAATTCTTATTTGATCATCTTCCATACTATCTGGAGGCCATTTTAGGAAACTTCTTCTTGGCACCATTGACTTGCTTTCAAGGAAATGAGCAGGTTCACCACTCAAGTCAAATGAGACTCTATAATCAAGTATCATTTCATCAGGTTTAAATCCATTTTTTGAGTTGGCAATCAGAAATATGATTTTTTAGAAGGAAACCATCTTGAGCGGTAGGTCGTGGACAATCAGGTGTAACAGATCTCGAACCAAGCCTTGAATGCAGCCCCACACCATCAGGAGTCACAGATCCAGAAACTATAAGTGGGGTATTTTTGAATTATATCTCTTAACTTGTCTCTAATGATTTCTGATTTTTATCTCCTCATCTTCTTCCCGCAATTCCTTGATGAAACAAAAAACAAACTCGGTGTATAAAATATTAGTGGCCCATTTGAAGCTTAGCCCAGGCCCATTTCAGTAGCTACTTCCCCTGGGCCATATCACGCATTGAAGAACGACGTGCACAATGCTACTTTAATTTTTATTATTTTATTATTTTATAAATTTTATTTGACAGAAATCATTTGGCTTTTTCTACCAGCTATAATTAGCAACTGTGATTTTTATTATTAAACTTAAACAACATCATTTTCGTTCAAAAAAACAAACAACAGCTGTTCCTTTCACAAATAAATTGATAATTAATCATAAATAATTCTTGTTTCAATAATTAATTCCTTTTTCGTTTGTTTTCAAATTTGTTGGATGAATTATAATTAAAGAAGTCAAAATCGGAATGCTAGAGCTCTTCTTATTTTGCTTGCCAGTTATTCCCTCCCATCTATTCAACACGGCAACTCCAACTCTTCATATGGATTCATAGAATCATTAATTAAAATCAAATTTAATTAATATTTATCATAATTTGTTAAAATGTCATTTTTATTTAATATTTCATCTATTAATTATCCTTTTTTACATATATGGAAATAAAATAGAAAATATGTAATTAATATTTTTTAAAATTTTAAAATTACTTTTTTCGATTTTTTTATGTATCACTTTTAAATAAAATTTAAATTATATTTAACTTTAATTTTTTTAATCATATTTGAACCGGATTGGGCTTAAATAACAAAAGGCCGGTTTAAGCCCGCAAAGTTTATCGGGCAGGTACCCAATCGTGTGCCCATGTCTAATTGTGAGTATTCATATGATATTGCATTGCCAGTATTCATATCATTTTTGAATCAAACTGAAAATAAAAATTGAACCGAATCATGGTTTAGTTTGATTTTCGGGGCTGTTTCGATTTTGCACAGCTTCGCACGTGTGTGTGTGTGTGTGAGTATATATATTATAAATTTTTCTATTTAAGTTATATGTGAATATATAATTTAAAATAATATAAATAAATTATACTGCTAATATTAATATTTGATATTATAGCAAAAAAAAAAAAATTCAAGTCATTTGGATTGCTCCATATCAATCCTAATCAAATCTTTAGTTTTTGGGTCAGATCCAAATCAGGTCATATGTCTTTTGTCTTATCAAATTTGAATTTGAGTTATTCTTTTATACCAATTTAGATCAAATTTTGAATTAAGGAAAAAGAAATTGACAAATCTATAATATATCCATACTTAAAGTAAAGATATATTAAAAAAATGCATAATTCAACTACGTTAATTATTTTTTTTTTAATTTCTACGAAAAAATAAATTAAACTATTTTTTTAACGACTTTTGTGGAGAATGCATATATGCAAAAATATTTACATTATTTATGTAGGGCTTCCATCTATAGGTATAAAATTGGTATGGTTAGGTTGAAATTGGGGCAAGCTAAGAGCACAGGCCTCGGCGATAAAAGTTTTCGGGGAATTCGACTTTCGTTGGGAGTTGAGGATGACCTAGAATGTCTCCGCCAACACTTCACAACTTCGTGATTGTGACTAATAACTCATGTCAATTCAATGATATCAATTCAACTTTCATCTCAAAGGTGGAGTGCTTCGGTTTGCGCAATGGGTGTGGCTATGCTTTTGCTTTTGCAATGGTTGAAAAATAAAAATAAAAAGTTATTTTATACTGATACTATGTATAGATACACATATCCAGTAGTGGAATTTAATTAAATTAACTGCAGTGACTTTAATTAAATTAAACAGTTAAAATAATTTTATAATTCAAATTTATTATAACTACATATGGCATGATTTTTTTTTTCGAAAGTCACATATTATATATATGTATATTGAAAAAATTTTGGAAATGCATGGCCCCATAAGCGCACAAGAAGCTTCGCGACTGCACATACAATAGCAAGAGTTGTTTTGAGAGGTTGGGACCGTGTCGCATCACTTATGTATATGGATTATTAACTTTTTGTTTATCTCTAACGGACCTGAATTCAATTATTATTATTATTATTATTATGAGTATTATTAAGTATCCAAATATCTTATCCTTTAAGATTATGCACACCTTTTAATTATCTTTTATTTTTTTAATAAATTTTATGTTCTTCCAAATGATAAGAATTTTATTTTAACAAGTTCAATTAAATTTCTAACCTTTTTCATAAAATTTATTTCCCTCTAATACCAAATTTTTTAGGGGATGCGAATTGATAACTGAGAAAAATATATTTTCAAAGGTTCAATCAGTGTGGTCCAAATAGGGTCCAAGTTCAGTAACAAAAGGGTAAAGTGTGAGCTGAAAGACAACACATGAAATCGTAATGTCCGATTAGATTGATGGAACAACATGTCTTATCAGCCTACTGACACAAGTCGATGCCCATACTCTCTATCTACTCCCTCTCACATCGCCGCTTATCTACTCTGACTGTCGATTATCACTCCCTAAGATACTCAAGTACCCCTCTAAAGAACTCATATAAATAGCCTAAAATGCAATGGCTCCAGGTATTGAATATATGAGACTTTCTCTCTTTAAGAATCACTATCTTTATAAGGCTATTGACTTAAGCTTCGGAGTGCTAAAGCCCGATTCCGACTGGGTACTCCCTTTTGCAGGTCCAAGCATCCGATCAGCTCGGCTATCTCTGCTGTCGGCTCTCTTTTTACGGATAAAACGTTTTGGGTTTTATCATTTGATGCTTTTGTTGAGAGCCATGACATATCCAAGATCTGGCAGGAATGCAACTCTCGAAGACCACGATCTCACCAGTTAGGGCAGATTCGAGCCCTCAAGGAGAAGAGAGAGATCTCCCGGATCACTTATTAGGGGTAACCTTCCCCCGGATTCCAATGCCGCAGTCATGAGAAAACCGAAAGATACCCCTATCACCGTCAGGGACATGTGCGCCATTCTTAGTGACTTCACTAAAAGCATAGTCCAAACTTTGAAGAAAGGAAAAATGCCCAGAACTCATGAAAGAGGCCATGAAATCGATTACATGGTTGAAGATTTTGAAAAGAAAAGAAATAGGGGAATTTTTATCAACGAGCCAAGAGCTCACGATAGTAGGAGGATAAGCGCTAGAACCCCAAGCAGGTATGACAAGGGGAAGGGCACAATGTCCTCAAGTAGGGATTCCCTGTACACCCACAGTAGATCCTCCACCTCGTCCATTGGGAATGATTTGTCTTTCATGTGCACACCAAATCGCAGCCGCACTAAGGGACGACGTTATGAATTTACCCCGGCTGCCTTGAGCAGGGAAGACAAATGGTTCAAGCAAAAGCTCAAGCAGTTTGGCTTGATGGGCTCCAGAAAATGAGTGTTTGAGGACAACACCTGTGGCAACACGGCCTCACCGTTTTGTAGGGAGATCACGGAGTTAGAGCTACCCCCTAGATGGCGAGACGTGATAATGGACAGGTATACAGGTAAAACTGATCATGCTACTCATCTCGCTGAATATCTAACCAAAGTGCAGGTATACACCTACGACGAAAGGATCGCCTGCAAGATATTCCCTACTATGCTGGGAGAAGATGCTCTTATATGGTTCCATGAACTCCCGTAAGGTTTAATCACCTCTTTTCAATAATTGAAGGAGCTATTCACTACACGATTCATTGTGCAGACACGAGTGCCAAAGTCGGTGAGCAATCTGTGCAACCTTTACCAGCGGACCGATGAAAGTCTTCGAGACTACATCGACAGATTTTAAGCCACAATGTCGGAGGTAAGGAATGTAAGCGTGGAAATGACATCCACTGCTTTAGCCAATGGTACTATTGATAGGCCACTATTTGAATCAATCACAACAAGGCAGCCCGTCAGCTTTTTCAATTTAATAGAGAGAGCTAGACAACATATTCAGCTGGATGACGCCCTGAGGTCTAGTCGAGGCCGAAGGAGCAATATTATAGACAGGTTACAGCATCCAGACGGACGATCATTCGACCGAACTCCATCATCCGAATGGATTGCAAGGAGCCCAAAGAGAGCTTCCATCTCGATAAACTTGGGCAAGAGAAAAGAGGCAGAACGATTAAGGTTCGACCGACATACTGGTCAGCAGACTCGGACTTTCACCCCACTCAACACTAATTCTGTGCAAGTATTGATGTGGATCAAGGAGAATAATCAAAAGGTCAACTGGCTAAGAAAGATGGACGAAAAAATCAGAAGGACCAGAAATCATAACAAGTACTGCAAATTTCACAGGGATGTCGGCCATACAACTGACGAATGTCACCAGCTGAAAGAAGAAATTAAGCGACTCCTCCAAAGGGGGCACCTCAAAAGGTTCGTAGGTCCGGCCCAAGGGGAAAGCCCTTACAGACAATCGGACCATAAGAAAGATGATTTCGATGATAACGATGATGACGAGCGAAGAAGACCAATGAACGCGGATCCACGTCGACCATATGTCGGTGTCATAAATATGATCACTGGTGGATCATCTTACGGAGAGGATCTCACCAAATCAAGAAAGGGTAAAGGTGTTTATATCACCCAGACATCCGAACGGCCAGCCCCAGTCACCATATCCAATGATGATGCACGAGAAGTATTGTTCCCTCATGAGGATGCCCTTGTCGTCAGGGCACGAATTAACAACTTTGACGTGAGGAGGATATTGCGATGGAAGTGCGGTAAATGTGCTTACCATCCAAGCTTATGAAGCCATGAGTCTCCCAATTGGAGAACTTAAATCAAACGCCACACCACTCATAGGACTAGGCAATACTACCATTTCAGTGGTAGGGTCGGTCGAGCTTTAAGTTGAACTTGGCCATAAAGCTCCAATCTACACTTGTAAGGTAACTTTTATGGTTATTGATATGACTCTTGCCTATAATGTCATTTTTGGTAGGCCTCTACTTTGTCAAACTGGAGCTATCACCAGCATTCGATATATGGTAATGAAGATCCCGACTAGGGGAGGAATCATTGTCCTAAGGGGAGATCAAAAGGCATCAAGAGAAGCCTATATTGCCATAATCAAGGCCAAAAAGAGGCCATGATGGTAGGACGATCCGTACTCATACAGGAGGCCATGATGGTAGGACGGTTCGTACTGGACATCTGGCATAAGTAAAGGAGGGGTCCAGTAGGCTTCCATTTAAGTTTTGGTGACTCACCGAGCATTCTTTACCCGAACGACGGAGTATGCCACCTTATTCAACCCTAATATAAGGATTCGGCTTATATATCGATCAGATAGATGCCAACATCTGGATGCAATAGAAGAGAAAGGGAAAGACGCTTACGCCACGATCGCTGCTTACAAACAAAAAGTCGTTAAAAGATGCAACTCAAAAAGACAAGAGCCCTTAATATGATTACTCTTGTGCTCGAAGAAACAGGTATAAGCACAGGAAACGCCAAAAAGGGGAAGGTCACACCAACTCCAACACCTATAGACCCAGGATCCTTGAAGGCTCGAACATCTCTAGAAGCCAGGATATTGCATTTCTGAAGAAGTATTGAGTATAATCATGTATAACTTAACATTCAATAAAGAAAGTAGGCTCCTTTTCTTCTCCATCTTTGGAAAAAAGGTATGTTTTCTTTTATTTGTTTGTTTGGTTTAAATATGTATTTGCAGGATATCAATTTGGTTCCATTCGACAAAATTCCCTACTTTCGCTCTGAATAAATCTGACCGAAATTGGATGATGACTATTTGTTAAGTTCGACGTCTATTTCGAACCAAAAGTACAACCAGTCATTCTTATCTTATTCGCCAGGCTTGAAACAGCCGAAAATGCGAAAGTTGAAACGCATTCGCTTATAAAATAAGTCATAAGCTCAATGTACATTCCAAGCTCGAGATACGAGGCACACCCACTTCAATTTCTATTGGTTTACTCATTAGGCTCGATGTTCATCTCGAGCCCAAATTACAAAAATGCTTCTCCTTAATAAATTTCTCTGCTAGGTTTGATGTTATTTCCGAACCAAAAATGTAAGATGCCTTCCTTTAATCTCTGTTAATTCACTCACTACGCTCGATGTCCATCCCGAGCCCAAAATGCGAAGGACGATAATCAAGTTAATTGTACTCCCCCAAAACGAAATCGCCAAATCTCCAAAATAAAGCAAAGGCCATAGGCCTTCTTCAAGAGAAAAAAAAATCTTTAAGGGTAAGCCCTTTGTGCGGGCCCACGCCCAAAAAGGATAATATATGGTGCTCTACCATTGAGTTACAAAAGCACTCAGTTGGGAGTGAGAATGAAGTTTTGTCTTCTACCATAGACCGAAAAATCACTCGTCACAAGGCGACTTTCCCATAAATAGCCGATCGGCTGATATTTCAAATAAATGCTGACGAAATCGCCTAACGCGCCTAGTCTGATAAATCTAAGTAGCAACTCGCGTCGAGTAAAAGGGGTTAAAATTCGATCGGATCAATCACTCATAAAGAGCTGCGAACTGCAAATATTTAAAAAGCATGATAAAATTCAGGAAGTATCCCCCTTAAAAAAACATTTCGCTTAGTCAATTTTACGCATTCTCCATGTTACAAAATCTCCATGATTGATAAATGCTTATTCTCCTTTTGATAATTTCATAGTAGATTTTCGCCTAAAGTAAAATTGCAATATGAAAACAATTAAAAGAAAAATGCTTTGACACGTCGAATTTTTCAGATATGAAGAACTTTTTACAAGTCGAAAGATAAAAATCTAAGCCTCTGTATCTGTAATCTCTACAACTATGGGAGACGCATCCATATTGATTAAAGTGTTAGTGTAAGCCCTAGCCCCAATACATTGTAACGAAACACTTGAAATTAATAAAATGAGGCATTTGTTTTATCCTTTGTATTCCTGTGCATATCAATTGATAAAACTATCCAAGAGTGTTGTTTCGGTTTAAGTTATCATGTGTGAGGCACATGGATTGTAAGACCTTGAAACAAATGAGACTTCATTCTAAATATCCCTAGTCAGTCATTGTTATGGGAATAACAAATGAATTAAGACTAGTATGCTCTCTCTGATGCTATGAGTCCTGTCTTACGGATCATTAGGACAAGAGTGTCAATCAGAGATCATAGATACATGTTAAAGAACATGGTATCTGGATTCGATCCGCTCATGAGAACACTACATGGTACAAGTCATAAGTGTTTCTCATATGCAAGTTTTGTATCGGAGTTCTTAGACCTGAAATCTCTATGAAACTCTTTATGAATTACTGTGTACTTTGACATACACCTAACGTGCTCGTAACAGAGTGACAAGTACGGGTATGATTGGGTATGCATTGATTTATGTTAGAGAGCATGAGAGAAGTGAAGGGATTACCCCTCTCGATAAGAGAGAAAATATCATCGGCCACTTGATCAGTGAACTGAGAAGTGTATGGCCATACCGAGATGAAATAATGAGTAATCATTATTTATCTGAGAGTTCAGTATCACTGGAATATCAAGAAAGGAATTAATATATATAAGGATGACTAGTTCCATGCCTTATATTAATTCTGATATTTAAGGGTAAGGGATTATGCAAAATTGCATTAGGTCACTAAATGCCATTTGCATTTTCGTTTAATTTGGAATGCTATAATATCTTGCTAGAGAATATATATAGCCTTTGAATTAATTTTTATTAATTCATTGCCAATATTAAATGGACCTATAGGATCGCACATAAAGCACTGGGCTTAAAATTGTATTGGAAATTAATTTAGACTTTTATTTAAAGTCAAATTAATGCATGCAATGGGTGAACATATTTTTACTGTTAACAATTGGTCACGAGAGAAATTTACTGGCATGTGTTAGGTTTAATTTCAATTGATTAATTATCTATGTATAATTAAGTTAATTGAGTATTAAATCCTAAATTATATTTAATCAAAATATAATACTTGAGAGGGAATTAAAGTAACCAAAGTTTAAACTAGGAATCCTAGTTAAATTTGGCAACTAATTACCTTAGTTAAGTAAGTTTGTTTTGATTAGCTAAATGATGCCATTTGAATTTAAATTCTAATAGAATTTAAATTAAAATATATATCTCTTAATTATTAAGTGTTAGTGGCTGAAATTGCTACCTAATTTAAGGCACTCACACATGACTAAAGTAAGTGATATATATTAAATGAATTAAAGGAATAATGGTGGGTGCCACTTTTATTCTTCTTCTCTCTTTTAGCCATGAGACTATTAGTGGGATTGGTAGAGATTCTTTTTGCTCTTAATTCTCTCATGGAAGGTGACTAACATAGAAAACCAAAGAAGAAAGAACAAGATGAGTTCTTGTGTTTTTCAAACAATTCCATTGCCTAATACACAAATATAGAGCTAGCACTCTTGATTTTAAGCTATCTTTGCAAGTGTGTGTGAACATAGAGAGGAGTGGCATAAAGGCTGTTCCTTTGGCATTGGTGGTGAAGATCTAAGGTAAATAAATTCATCTTAGTTGCTGGTCATCATCAAAATCAAGTCTTGAAGTGCATCTAAAGTTGTAAGTTTCAAAACTCTAAAATTGCATGTTTTCGTTCCTAGTTTTGGATATGTATGGTATGCATGATAAAATTTTTGTTTTTCCGCTGTGCTATCATGATTATCATACCATGTCATATTCCTTCAGTGGTATCAGAGCCTAGACATGCTTATTTTAGTGCTTTAGATGCATGAAAAAATTAATTAAAAATCGTTATTTTGAAAACATGCAAATCTGAAATTTTCTGTTTTGAGTTTTTTGCATTGTTTTGGTGTAAAAACGATTTTAATTGATTAGATAGGTATTATAATTAATATGACATGTTAATATACTGTCCTAAGATGTTATTAGGGCTGGTAATGGTCGGATTTAATTATTTATACCTGATGGTACATGTTAATTATGAAACTAGGTGCTAGTTGGCATGTAAATTGCTAGTTTAACAACTAGTTTTCAAAATTAAATGTAAAATTGATTTTGGCATGTTTGTAAGTGATTTTTAAAGATTAAATATCAGGTCTGGACATATTTTAAATTTGGTTTTAATTCTGGTCCATGACAATTTAATTGATTAATTTTAAAATCACTTAAAACAATGACTAGTTTGTGTTTGTTACATGTTTAATCAACATTGTTTGCTTTGTTTTGATTAAAATGGTAAAAAACACATTTAGATTTAAATGGTACAGAATATTAAATCAATGTTTATGGACTTATTTAGTTTTTAAATGACTCATAAAATTGATTTAAATGTTTGTGCATTTCATGGCATTACATAAGCATTAAACAACTAGTTTTTGTTGTTTGTTTGTTTTGCATGAATGCCGGGTATTATATATATATGTTCTTCATGATTTTATGTTTAATTCATGTTGGTACATATTATATGTATTTTTAATGTTTATGGGCTGTATGACATAAAATTAAAAATGGCAAAATTGGAAATTATACTAGAGTTGATTTATGGCACAAATCTAACTAGTTTGTGTTTTGGGCTTTTAAGAGAACTTATTCAATAAGAGGATTTAGTCCATTGGGCTTCGGCCCAGGCCCATCACGGGGTCTTCTCTTAAAGGTTCAAGTACACAATTTCCATTAATGGGCTTGGCTAAATTGATTAAAATTGGACTTTGTCTGATCCATGAATGCTATGTATATTTATTTGCTTGTTTGGTGTGATGAATGGATATGCATGGTGCATTCATGGGCCCTGGGTTTTTGTAATTAAATATGGCCTGCGTGCCATTATATTTTATTGTAAAAGTTTCATTTATTTCTTAGAATAGAATTTATTTGAAGACTTTGTAAATCAAGACGAAGCCCACCGAAGTGGAGAAGCCCAACTCGAAGATTCTTATGTAATAGTATAGAATCTTAGTTGTAGGTTTTTGGGCCCATGTTTGTCACGCTTTACTTTATGCAATTATATATATATATATATATGCATGCTATGTATGGATGACAAAGCGTATGCCATGTAAGCCGTAATAAAATGAATCCCTAAAAATAGTAAGTCACAAAGTTGCCTTCCTAATTCGAAACATGTCAAGGCATCGATCATCGGTCACGTAGACTAGGAGTCCTAGATGCGCCCGATTATCTTTGTGAGGCATGGGTTGTGAATGTAGGTTGGACTTAACATGGAATGGGATGCTCGGACCTAGGCAACTTATAAATGGGTTTGTGCTATAACATTATTTGATGTTAGCCCATTTGATCCAAGAGTCATGTACGAGACATGATTGGAGTTTTTCCTACCTAAGTAACTTAACTTATTAGGTGTACAGGCTCAGCTTGACTAATAAGTTGTTGTGAAAAGTGGATCTTGGCCCACATTAAATCACTAACACGAATTATTTATGGGGATATTAATTCGGTTTGTGGGATCATTAATAAGACCTCATTTAATCTTGCTAAATTTTATTGTAGATTGAAAATGGCATCTTCAAATAACAATTTCTCATTGCGATCGGTCCTTGAAAAGGACAAATTAAATGGCACAAATTTCATAGACTGGTCTCGAAACTTAAGAATAGTTCTTAAGCAAGAGAAGAAGTCGTATGTTTTGGATGCACCCTTGCCTGAAGAACCAGGAAGGAACGCCTCTGCGGTTCAAAAGGAAACTTTTGAGACCAAGAAGAGTGACTCTAATGATGTGACCTGTTTGATGCTAGCCACTATGGTGCCTGAATTGCAAAAGCAATTTATGGACCAAGAGGCCTATGCGATCATGGTGCACCTCAAGGAGATGTTCCAAGAACAAGCTCGTCACGAGAGGTTCGTGACAACAAAGGCTTTAATTTCTTGCAAGATGGCAGAGGGTACTCCTGTTAGTACCCATGTACTCAAGATGAAAGGGTATCTTGATACTCTTGAGAAGCTTGAGGTACAAGTGCCAAAGGAATTGGCCACTGACTTGATCTTAGGATCATTGCCTGCTGCTTATGATCCATTTGTGATGAATTATAACATACATGCTATGAACAAGTCAGTCACTGAGCTTCATGGGATGCTTAAGAATGCTGAAGAGAACATTCGAAAGACCAATCCCGTGCTAATGGTTCAAAAGGGAATTAAGAAGGGACCTGCTAAGGGAAAGGAAAAAGGAAAGGGAAAACCCAAGACAGTTGGGAGTGCACCTCAAGCCCAATCCAAGCCCAAGGCACCAAAGCTCAAAGAGAGTGAGAGCACTTGCTTCCATTGCAACAAGATAGGGCATTGGAGGAAGAATTGCGCTCTCTTCAAGGAAGAACAAAAGAAGAATGGAGCCAAGGCGTCCAGTTCTGGTATTTTTGTTGTTGAAATTAACCTTTCTATTTCTACCACTTGGGTATTGGATACCGGTTGTGGTTCTCACATTTGTTCAAATGTGCAGGGGTTAAGAAATAGGCGGTTACTTGGGAAGAATGAAGTGGACCTCCGTGTGGGGAATGGAGCACGAGTTGCTGCCATGGAGATAGGCGACTATCACCTCACTTTACCTTCCGGACTTTGTATTGTTTTAAATAATTGTTATTATGTGCCTGCTATGAGCAGAAACATTATTTCAGTTTCATGTTTGGATAATGATGAATTTGATTTTGTTATTAAAAAGGGCAATGCTCATATTCGTCGCGAAGGCATTTCTTATGGCAATGCCATGTTGCAAAATGGCCTTTATATCCTTGATTTACAAAACAAAGAGTCTATATACAACATTAATACAAAGAGGGTTAAGTCAAACGAATTAAACCCTACTTACTTCTGGCATTGTCGTTTAGGACATGCAAACGAAAAACGCATTTCAAGACTCCACAAAACTGGAGTGCTTGGGTCATTTGACTTAGAATCTTATGACACATGCGAGCCATGTTTGTATGGAAAAATGACAAAGAGTCCTTTTAACAAGAAAGGTGAAAGGACTAATGGCTTATTGGAACTAATACATACCGATGTATGTGGACCATTAAGTACACAAGCTAGAAGTGGTTTTAGCTACTTCGTGACTTTCACAGACGACTTCAGTAGATATGGCTATGTCTATCTAATGAAGTACAAGTCTGAAACTTTTGAGAAATTCAAAGAGTTTAAGAACGAAGTAGAAAACCAACTTGGCAAAAGTATAAAAGCCATTCGATCAGATCGAGGTGGCGAATACTTAAACCAAGAGTTTGATGATCATCTAAAAGAGTGTGGAATTATTTCACAGCTCACTCCTCCTGGAACACCGCAATGGAATGGTGTGTCCGAAAGGAGAAATCGAACTCTGTTGGACATGGTTCGATCTATGATGAGTCAAGCTAATCTTCCTATCTCTTTTTGGGGTTATGCATTAGAAACTGCTGCGTTTCTATTGAACCGTACTCCAACTAAAGCAGTTGAGAAGACACCATACGAGGTATGGACTGGGAAAGAACCCAATATGTCTTTTCTCAAGATTTGGGGCTGTGAAGCACATGTTAAGAAATTAACATCTGACAAACTAGAGTCCAAATCGACTGTCTGCTTGTTTGTGGGTTATCCCAAAGAAACAAAGGGATACTACTTTTACTCAAAAGCCGAGAACAAAGTATTTGTTGCTCGCAAGGCTGTTTTCTTGGAAAAGGAGTTCCTTCTCAAGAAAGACAGTGGGAGTAAAGTAGAACTTGGAGAAATTCAAATGCCACAAGCTCCTATAGAGGATGAGTTGGAAATGGGATCAAGTTCACAACCAGTTGTGGAACAAGAACCCATTACACAAGTACCTAGAAGGTCTGGTAGGGTACGTCAGGAGATTGAAAGATATGGATTTCTAATCACTGACAGTGACACTATTGAGTTAGTAGATCGTGAGGATCCTACTACCTACCGAGAAGCTATTGAAAGCCCAAATTCGGATAATTGGCTTGAAGCCATGAAATCCGAGATGCGATCAATGTACGATAACCAGGTTTGGACCTTGGTTGATCCACCGGAAGGTGCTAAGGTAATTGAATGCAAGTGGTTATTCAAACTAAAAGCTGATAAGACCTACAAAGGTAGACTAGTAGCAAAAGGTTTTCGACAAACTCATGGTATAGACTATGACGAGACCTTTTCGCCTGTAGTCATGCTCAAGTCCATTAGGATCTTGCTTGCCATAGCTGCATATCATGATTATGAGATATGGCAAATGGATGTCAAAACTGCTTTCCTCAACGGAAATTTACTTGAGGATGTGTATATGACACAGCCTGAAGGTTTTGTCAATCCCAAGCATCCTAAGAAGGTTTGCAAGCTTCAAAAATCCATTTATGGATTAAAGCAAGCATCCCGAAGTTGGAATCTTCGTTTTGATGAAGCAGTCAAAGATTTTGACTTCATCAAGAACGAAGATGAGCCTTGTGTGTACAAGAAGGTTAGTGGGAGCATAGTAGTGTTTCTAGTCCTATATGTGGACGACATCCTTCTCATTGGGAATGACATTCCAACATTGCAAAAGGTTAAGCAATGGTTGGGAAAATGTTTCTCAATGAAAGACTTAGGTGAAGCCGAGACAATACTTGGTATTCGAATCTATAGAAATAGATCGAATCGGCTTTTGGGACTAAGTCAAGAAAAGTACATAGACAAAGTACTAAAGCGTTTTAGTATGGGAGACTCAAAGAAAGGGTACATACCTTTGGCTTTGGGAGTTCCTTTGACTAAAGAACAGTGCCCTAAAACCAAAGAGGAAAGGGACAACATGAGTAGAATCCCATATGCATCTGCTATTGGATCTATCATGTACGCTATGTTATGTACTAGGCTGGATGTTGCTCATGCACTGAGTATAACCAGTAGGTTTCAGCAAGACCCTGGTGAGAAGCACTGGTCTGCTGTAAAAGGGATCCTTAAGTACCTGCGAAGGACAAAGGATCACTTCTTGGTGTATGGTGGTCAAGAAGAGCTCGTCATACAAGGTTATGCCGATGCTGCTTTTCAGACCAGCACTCAGGATTCTAGATCGCAATCTGGGTTTGTTTTTATTTTGAATGGTGGTGCTGTCAGCTGGAGAAGCTCAAAGCAAGAAACCGTTGCCGACTCAACTACAGAATCTGAGTATATTGCAGCAAGTGAGGCTGCAAAAGAGGCTGTTTGGATTAAAAATTTCATTAATGGATTAGGAGTGGTCCCAAGCATCCTAGATCCATTAGAAATTTTCTGTGACAATAACGGGGCCATCGCACAGGCCAAGGAGCCCCGGTCACACCAGAAATCCAAACACATACTCATGAGGTACCACCTGATCAGAGAAATCATTGATCGTGGGGACGTCAAGGTTAGCAAGATAGCAAGTGAAGACAATGTAGCAGATCCTTTGACGAAACAGTTACGTCCAAATCTGCACGAAGCTCATTTGAGAGCGTTCGGTCTTAGGGCTATGCCCAATTGGGACTAGTGCTAGTGGGAGATTGTTAGTGTAAGCCCTAGCCCCAATACATTGTAACGAAACACTTGAAATTAATAAAATGAGGCATTTGTTTTATCCTTTGTATTCCTGTGCATATCAATTGATAAAACTATCCAAGAGTGTTGTTTCGGTTTAAGTTATCATGTGTGAGGCACATGGATTGTAAGACCTTGAAACAAATGAGACTTCATTCTAAATATCCCTAGTCAGTCATTGTTATGGGAATAACAAATGAATTAAGACTAGTATGCTCTCTCTGATGCTATGAGTCCTGTCTTACGGATCATTAGGACAAGAGTGTCAATCAGAGATCATAGATACATGTTAAAGAACATGGTATCTGGATTCGATCCGCTCATGAGAACACTATATGGTACAAGTCATAAGTGTTTCTCATATGCAAGTTTTGTATCGGAGTTCTTAGACCTGAAATCTCTATGAAACTCTTTATGAATTACTGTGTACTTTGACATACACCTAACGTGCTCGTAACAGAGTGACAAGTACGGGTATGATTGGGTATGCATTGATTTATGTTAGAGAGCATGAGAGAAGTGAAGGGATTACCCCTCTCGATAAGAGAGAAAATATCATCGGCCACTTGATCAGTGAACTGAGAAGTGTATGGCCATACCGAGATGAAATAATGAGTAATCATTATTTATCTGAGAGTTCAGTATCACTGGAATATCAAGAAAGGAATTAATATATATAAGGATGACTAGTTCCATGCCTTATATTAATTCTGATATTTAAGGGTAAGGGATTATGCAAAATTGCATTAGGTCACTAAATGCCATTTGCATTTTCGTTTAATTTGGAATGCTATAATATCTTGCTAGAGAATATATATAGCCTTTGAATTAATTTTTATTAATTCATTGCCAATATTAAATGGACCTATAGGATCGCACATAAAGCACTGGGCTTAAAATTGTATTGGAAATTAATTTAGACTTTTATTTAAAGTCAAATTAATGCATGCAATGGGTGAACAGATTTTTACTGTTAACAATTGGTCACGAGAGAAATTTACTGGCATGTGTTAGGTTTAATTTCAATTGATTAATTATCTATGTATAATTAAGTTAATTGAGTATTAAATCCTAAATTATATTTAATCAAAATATAATACTTGAGAGGGAATTAAAGTAACCAAAGTTTAAACTAGGAATCCTAGTTAAATTTGGCAACTAATTACCTTAGTTAAGTAAGTTTGTTTTGATTAGCTAAATGATGCCATTTGAATTTAAATTCTAATAGAATTTAAATTAAAATATATATCTCTTAATTATTAAGTGTTAGTGGCTGAAATTGCTACCTAATTTAAGGCACTCACACATGACTAAAGTAAGTGATATATATTAAATGAATTAAAGGAATAATGGTGGGTGCCACTTTTATTCTTCTTCTCTCTTTTAGCCATGAGACTATTAGTGGGATTGGTAGAGATTCCTTTTGCTCTTAATTCTCTCATGGAAGGTGACTAACATAGAAAACCAAAGAAGAAAGAACAAGATGAGTTCTTGTGTTTTTCAAACAATTCCATTGCCTAATACACAAATATAGAGCTAGCACTCTTGATTTTAAGCTATCTTTGCAAGTGTGTGTGAACATAGAGAGGAGTGGCATAAAGGCTGTTCCTTTGGCATTGGTGGTGAAGATCTAAGGTAAATAAATTCATCTTAGTTGCTGGTCATCATCAAAATCAAGTCTTGAAGTGCATCTAAAGTTGTAAGTTTCAAAACTCTAAAATTGCATGTTTTCGTTCCTAGTTTTGGATATGTATGGTATGCATGATAAAATTTTTGTTTTTCCGCTGTGCTATCATGATTATCATACCATGTCATATCTCTTCACATTAGACCTATGTAGTAGAATTTGTTTAAGACATGTTTATTATTATTATGAATGAAGTGTGATTTAAATCCATTTGTGTTCATTGATTTGCTATTTATTCTTGATCACCATATTTGGCATGTTAGTCAATTTATTCACAACGAGAGTTGGAATTCTTTGATGGAAAAACAAATGAATTTACTTAAAGCATCGAATTCCTTTAATCTGACATAAGGAATTCACTTTGAGGGGCTAAAGATTGGTATAGAGCTTCATAATTTTTGTTTATCTTTATAATGACACGAGAGTGCTAACTCTAAATGAAAACATCTTTGCTGACAACGAGAGTTGCTTTAAAGAATCTTGGCTAAATTATCCAATCACTTTATTTATACAATTACTTGCACTTGTTCTTAAATGAATTACTCCTCTTATTTCTAATGTATATTCATACCATCACTTAAGTCATCTTTAATCCAATTTCATTAATATATACAAAGTAGTTTAGATATTTATTTAAATACTTAATCTATATTTTATTCTTTAGCCATCCATCTACTCTTTGTGGTTTCAATACAAAATTTACCCCGTTCTCTTTGGAACGATACCCTACTCATCCTATACGCAGTCTAGTGAGACTAAAGGTTCAAATAAATCCCCATCAAATTTACTCTTCTTATTTTCTTTACTTTAATCCTACATAAACACAAAACACACAAACATAAAAGATACCACATTTCACACACAAAATAATTGAAAATAAATATTTACTTAACAAACTTAAGCATAAAAACACTAAGTTAACATACACTAAACAACACATATCAATTTTCCACACTTAAACCTTTGCTTGTCCCCAAGCAAAACTCAAAATGCAAAAATAGAAGAACACAACAAAAACAAAACAATACCATGGAGCTCATCATACTTAATAAACATTTAGTGACAAATAAAATGACCTTCATCTTGCAATCCTCTAGTTTATATAAACAAATTCCAAGGCAAGTTTTAATATCCATGTACACCTAACCAAAGAATCATGAGAATGTAAAGTACAAGTGTATGCAGCACCTTATAAATCACATTTCTTACAACATGTGCCCTAACTTGGCAAATGTCACAAAGCATAAAGTAAATCTCTCTCTCAAGCAAGCAACCTTCCTCACATCACCCAAATATTTAGTGGCTAGTGTTACACTCCACTCCCTAATACACTAATACATACCATAAGTTTCTAATAAGTAAAAATCTCCACTACTAGCATGTTAGAGAGTATGCCCTAGAGCCCATGTAATAGGGATGTTTTTCATATGTATGAAATTTATATTCTTAATAAAAGGCATCATTCATTTATTAATGCTATGTTTGAATACATGAGTTTGTAAATCTTAAATTAATAAATGAAGTACTAGATATTATAAACACAGTGCAAAGGCAATCATGAAGGTGTTCATGATGTGAGATGTCTATCGCATGCAAATGTGTTAATATCTAAATATCCCTAGTCATAGAATTAACAAGATAGGACATTGTTAATTCGGACAGACTAGCACATGTTATGCTTCTTGAATGGTTCAAGCAGTGGTTCTCATAACTGTGATTATGGATGATAATCAAAGCTAACATGTGGATGCTTGTTAGAAGAACAAGTTCATTGGAGACCTGCAAAGAGAATCCTCATATGGATATTAAATCTATGTCAGTGAGGAATCTCTTCATAGCGGTTGTGCAAGTATCCTTAGACTTGAGATCACCAAAGTTATCTTAAGTAGCAAATGGTATACTTTGACTCCATAACTGATTACTTCCAACTGGGAGTGAACATAGTTAGGAGATTGGGTATATCATGACCTACTTGAAGATAGTTGAGTGATTGACAAAGGATTCACCATCCCAGATTTAACAAGGGAAGTTATCTCGCATGATTCTATAATTGCCTTGTTCAGAGAATCTCTGGCCAGAGTAATATGCCGAGATGGATGGAGATCCATGAAGGGCATTTTAGAAACAATGGTGAAATTAATAGAACATACATAATTAGATTTAAATGAGTTGACAGAAATCCATACTCAGAATCTAATTGAGATAAGAGTGGTGAAAGGAGTAATTGCACGGTAACTGTTTCTATGGAAGGGTGCAGTCAAACCATATGACTTTCCTGACATTTGGGTAGTCATGATGCCTAGCTAGAGGCCAATCATGACTTGTATAATGATGTATCAAAAGTATCAATATGGATTGATAAGATGATTTAAAGGAGTTTAAATCATGTGAGTTTTGAATAGAACTCACAATTACTTATTATACTGCCAACATGGACAGGAGCCCAATAGGTCACACACATATAGAGAAAAGGGTAAAATGGTAAAATGACAAGGATAATAATATTTGATATTATTATGAAGGTAGAGAAGAGAATATGATGATAATTAATTAAAGAGTTTAATTAATTATGATCAAATAAAATTGTTCGCGGAACTTTTGAGAAATGTTCTGTAAAATTGGACCTAATTGAAATAATGTATTTCATGATTAATTATTATTGTCTTATAAGTGTTGTAGGACTACTATAAGTTTATAGGACTGGTATAATAATTAATAAGTCCATTGGAGCAATTATTGAGGGCCAGAGGAATGAAGCAGTTGGCGAAAGCCCTTCTGTAAGGGCCACATGCCTACCTCAGAAGAGAAGGCCTTAATGGCCTATTTAATGGACCAAATTAATTTATATATGTTACATAAGTGTTATGGAACCCACATATTTAATTTGGTTGGATTTGGAATCCATTTGGGTATTTAAATCCAATTAGTTGCACAAAGGGCCTAGTTTGTGGGTTTTGTGCATAGACTTTTATGAAAAGGTTTAAATTGGATTTAATTAAGCCCAAATGATTATAATTAATTCCAGAGGCCCAATTAATAATTCTCCAACAATTTTAAAGAGCCCAATCTCATTAAGGAGTTGGAATTTTAACCTAACTATAAAAGGCCAACTAATGAGAATTAGGGTTAAGTGATTAAAACAAAAAGAAAGTCTTTTCTCTTAATCTCTCTCTCCCTTTTACGCCAACTCCTAAGCTAGCTCTTGGGAATTTCTGCTAGCCCTAGTTAAACACCAATTTGTTGGTTCAATTTACCCCTCTCTAGTGTGGATTACTCATTGGAGGTGTTCGATTTTGGACACTGTGGTTTGCGACAACTCGGTGCGAAGTAAAATCAACTGTTCAACAAAAATCAAAGGTGATTTTTTCTTATTCTCATATAGTCATATTGTGTATTCATGGCAAGATCAGATCTAATGGTTAAAAAATTTAAAATTCCGCTCATGTATGTGATGCATGTAACCGTTAAAATCCAACATAGCATAGAGTCAATGCACAAAATCAAAGGATCTTATTAAAGGTTGTAATTTGGCTTAGGCAGTAGGTAGGATAAGTTTGTTAAGTAGTCAATATGTGGAGAAGAAAAGCAATTATAATATCACATGAGTTTTACAAATAAAACTTAGCATGATACATAAGGTTTCTAACTTAATTTTCAAATCCCCCTATTAATGTCCACATCTTCCACTAGTTTTTTCTTTCAAAGCTTTTTTCTTTTCATCTAGTTTATTCTATTTCTTTTCTTGATTTTCTTTCTCTTTTTTCATAAACTAATTTTTCTTTTCTTTCTTTCTTTTGTTCTAGTGGACTTCTAAGGGGTCAAAACTAATATCATGCTTACCACTAAACCCAACTTATCTTAAATGACATAGCAATACTAATCTTCCCATATGGGTACCAAAAAGAAGAGTTTAACAATCAAAAAGTAGGTTAAGGCTATTAATGTGGTCATTAAACAAAGAAATAGGTTAAAGGCTCAAAATTGGCTACTTAAAGTCCAAAAGGCTATTCCTTTAAGCAAGTTAAAAGTTTGCTAATTCTAATGCCCTTATCATTTTCCATGCATAACTATACTAAATGTAATCTCAAAATTTACCCATTATAAGTTCTAAAATATATGGTATAGAAGGGTACTCTTACAAGAAATTATATCATAATTTAGGCTCAAAAGCACACCAAAGTAAAGTCCAAAGTCACTTTAAGCAATGTTCCATTCACTCAAGCCAAAGTACATGTATAAAGAAACATAACTTAAAAAGAACCTATACCAAAGCACTTTGCCTAAACATAACCCTTTTAATAGGTGCACACAATATACCAAAACAAGTAATTTAACAATATTACCAAAGAATTTCATCAACTATACTAAAAATCCCAAAATACTAGCAATTTTATAATCATACCACTAATTATTCATCAAATATAAAGCTAAACAAACACATAACTAACACAACCTAGTATAAAATCTAACAAATATAAAAACAACCTAGCTTCCCCACAATTAAAGGACACAATGATTGCCCTCATTGTGTAAGAAATTAACACAAGCAAATATATAAATTAACCAAGAGAAACAACAAAAGCAAACAAAACAAAAGCTAAAATAAAAATTAAATAGAAAGTAAAGAAAACTTCCCTTATTTTGCTCCACCAGGAGAATTTGGTGGAGAAGAGCTGAACTCAACATTTTGCTCATTGAAAAATGACATCAACTTCCTACTTAAACTATTATGCCTCTTGATCATTTCTTTCATATTCTTATCCATAACATCCACTTTGATAGCCAAAGTCTTATTGGTCTCATCCATGGCATCCAAACGATCAAACATCTTTTACTAACCGATAGAGCTGCCCCTTCTTCAGCATCAACAGCCAAGTCCACAAGTTCATACTTCTCATCATCACTATCACTATCATCCTCATCATTAGCAGTAGGGCTTTTGCCATTGCTTTAACCAGTCTTCTTTGTATGCTCATCATAAGACAAAAATTTTGGAGGCCATCATTCTCTTGTCAACAAATTAGAATTCTTTAAAAATTTAACATCCAACATAGCCGTCTTATCCTTAAAAAGTTCAAAACCATGCAATTAACCTAAACAACCTAAAATTATATCAGTCACCATATGCCTCATACCCATAATTTTAGTCTTGGCAATGGACGTATGATACAATCCATTAAAAATAAAATCAATTGAATATAGAGTTTTCTTATACTGTATAAGAGACAAAACAAATAGGTTATTGGCTTGGACCTTGTTACTTTCAACCAGTCCAAACAAAGTATGGCATATATATTTGTGGAACAAAAGCAAAACATCATGCTTTATCTGCCTATTAGTAGAATTATTATTATCAAATCTACTCAAGCTAGTTAACTTCTTCCAAATATCAGAGGCAAGAAATTGTTGAGGCACAAAAGTGATTCCATTCAAAGGAAATCCAAACCATTTATGCATTTGCTCAAAACCAAAAATACACTCAATACCATTATGCCTGAATTTCATTTGGATTTTTCTATTATCCATATATTCTAAGGTCACAAAAAATTCAATGGCCCTATTCTTCCTAATAGGCAAAGTCATGTGACCAAAATGTCCCCATTTCATATATTTCAAATATTTATCAAATTCCTGAGAAATTCCTAAATTTCCTAACAAAGAAAAGTCCAAATACCACATACCAACAAAGGTCTTTTTAGAAAAAAAACTAAAATTTCGTACATTTTACCTTAGAGAAAATAGCGAAATGATAGTTATACATATCTTGAAAAACTGTAGTTAGGAACTTGAGCAATGTTGTTTATATTTCATTCTCATTAGTATAAATAGTCTATTATTGCAAAATTTTGTATTAGTACAATTTGTATGACTTTTGTAAGTGAGAATATACTTGATATATATATTTTTTCTTATAACTAATAGAAATTCATTGTCACAACATTGCTTGAGAGATCAGAATGCTAGTATGATTGCTATAGGTTGGTAATTAATCTAAAAATATGTGTTTATAATCAATGAATTTATTAATGAGAGTTAAGAGTTAGAATTATATTTGCATATTTTAGGCATTCTATTTCATATCGAGAGAGTGAATTAGAACTTTAATCCATCTTGGCTTGCATTATAAGATTACAATTTAATCAAAAGAACAATATCAAGTTTCATATTCATTAATTCATAATCATAATCCTAATTGTCTTATTTGACTGTAAATAAATTAGGTTTAATTAATATTTTAGTATTAGCATTAGTAGTTTAATTTTACAATCCACTTATCGAACATTGTAAGTAAGATTAAGATCAAGTAATAGTGTGTAATAACCAATTTGATCCTTGTGAAAACAATATCTTAAGATTAATCGATAAACTTGTGCTTACGGATTCAACACAAAAAAATATTTAATGCCATTGCCAAGGACCATATGATTGATATTTATTACCATTATAATAATTAATTTAAGATTTTGGATTACAACATTTAATTATTTTTTTTGTTTGTTTGTTTTGTTTTTACAGGATTTAATAGTTCGAGTTTATGCCTAGAATAAGAAGTTCTCAAGAAGAACTTGAACAATTCAATCCAGAGATTAAAAGATTTCTTTTGAGCATTCAGAAGCCAAAGGAAAATAAGATAAAGAGAAAGAATATGGCAAAAGAAACCCTCCTAGATTGATGGATTTTGCTACACTTGCATTGAGTGGGGCTCAATAAGGGGTAGTTCATCCAACAGTAAATGCGAACTAGTTTGAAATTAAACCTTCCTTATTACAAATGGTACAAAATATTATTCAATTTTATGGTTTTCCAAATGAGGATTTAAATGCTCATTTAGAAAATTTCTTAGAGATTTGTGACACTTTTAAGATTAATGGAGTTTTGATGGATGCAATTATGCTTTGGCTTTTCCCTTTCACATTAAAGGATAAGGCAAAAGCTTGGTTGAACTCCCTTACGAGAGGTTCTATAACTACTTAGGACCAATTGGCTCGGTTATTTTTATCTAAGTATTTTCCCTTAGCCAAAAATGCAAAGATAATTAAGGACATTACTACATTTGTTCAATATGAGAATGAATCTTTGTATGAAGCATGGGAAAGATTTAAGGAGTTGCAGCGAAGTTGCCAGCATCATAACCTTTTAAGGGAGTTACTTATATAGAGTTTTTATAATGGTATGAACCCTACAATAAGAGGGACTATTGATGCTATTATAAGTGGTTCTCTTATGAGGAATACTACGGATGCTACGTTTGACCTACTTGAGGAAATGTTTGTAAATAATTGCATATGGCTAATGAAAAGAGCAAAGGTATCACCTTCTTCTCCTATTAAGAGAGTTCATTCTATTTTCTTAGTTGTTGCTTTGCAAGTGCAAGTTGCAGCTTTGAATCATAAGATTAAAAACTTAAACATGGGAGGAAACCCACCAAGTTATTGTATTATATGTGGTCAACAAGGTCATTTGAGTGTACAACTGAGATAATGGGAGGAACCACACCCTAATACTGTATTCTCTCCAAAAGCATCTATCATACCTTCAACAAACATAAATCACACAAATAATTCAACAACATAATCATCATGCATATAATTTAGGTGCTACCTTAATCATGGTCATAGTAGGTTCCATTGTAACACTCTTAACGAGTGTACAAAGCCTATTAACATATGTATACATATGTAGTGCATGCATATCCCATAAATTAACCTGGAATGTCATGCAAAAATAGTCATAATATGGCAATCACACACTAGCCACCCACAACTTGGAAGGACATGCATGCAAAGGTAATTTAAATAAATTTTACAGTCCTCTATATTACACTTCTTGAATTAAATCATATAAAAATATAAGGCTAGACAAAAAGGAACTATCCATAAAAGATCATACATCTAAAAGTCTGACCGACTCTTGTTGTCCAACCGATGCAGAATTAAGTCCCTGAGCGACCTTTAGTCAAACCTATATGGATGTAAAGCAACTGTGCTAAGCTATAAAGCTTAGCGAGGAGATAGCATACAAAATAATCACATGGTCGACCAAAGGTAGCGGTCGAAGGTAAACATCTTTATACAAGAATTACAATAAGAACATCAACATACTTATATCGTAAATTCATCGCAAACTGACGCTTATAACCAAAAGGAAATGAAGATAAAACATGGTAATAAATCATTCAACATGCTTACCTTATATGAATGAAGTAATCGATACATGTATTTCTTATTTTTAACAATTCTCTTAAACATAATTGATATGGATCCAAGAGGGCTATCTTATGCCATTGAAGAAGGGCAACCTTATGACTTTCAAATGGGTCTAAATGGAGTTCAAACACATAAATATAAGATCCAAATGTCATTGGGGCGTGCTCCAATTTATAGGAGGCAGATTTGGTGCTTTGCCATCAATTTTGGGCTTATACAACTTTGGGCTTTAATTGTACAAGTCATGTACTTTATTTAAAAGTCACATGACTTACTTAAGTTGTATTATTAATGGGCTAGGCGTGTGGGCTTCTTTTGGGCTTAGTTTAGTTAGTTTGGTTATTTATTTTAATCTTTCTTTTGGGCTTTCGTTTTAGGCCTATAAGGTTTATTAATTATTTTTGTTTTAAGTGTGTTTAAGACTTATTTGGGCTTAATTGGCTTGTAAAAGCCCAAGGAAATTCGTGTAAGGCCATATGAGTATTTAAATTAGGGTTTTAAAGAGTGAATGAGGGTTAGCCACCTTATAAATAGGCTAACCTAGGTTGTAAACATAATCAATTGAATCAAATTATAAACTTTTGAGAGTTTTCTCTTGGCTTAGCCGAAATTCTTAGAGAGATTGTGAGTTTGCTTGCTTTCTTTTCTATTGCATCAAGAATTAGGATTACTTATCAATCATTTGATTGTGGTGTATTCCTATTCTTATTATCCCGATTATTTGCGTTTCCATTCACGTGTTGTTTGGGGGTTCAATAGGGAGGGTGTTTGTCTTCTTTGTGTTTTTAGATCAAAGTGTATGTTTAAGGGGTTTCGGGTTCTTTAACCTTGGGGTTCCACATCATTTGGTATCAGAGCCAAAAGAAAGGTAAATTCCTATTTATCTTAGTGTTAGGTTTGTGTTTTCTTTTCTTTGATTTCTTTATGTTTATGCCGAATTAGGTAGTGATAAGTTTTGATTTGTGTGCTTTTTGTGTGTTAAATTTAGCCTTTTCTTTTCCTTACCTTGTGTTTTGATTCATTAAAAAGCCTTAGAAATTGAACTTGAACTTTGAATCTTTGGCATGAAAAAAACCAAAATTTGGTAGTAGTAGCCTTTAGATTGGTGTGTTGAATTAAAAAAAAAAATCTTTGGTACTGTTCACAGTACTGTTCATCGCACTATTTACGACACTGTTCATCGCACTATTCTGGTACTGTTCATAAAAAAAAGAGAAAAACGTGAAAGAGAAGAAAAATAGAAGAAAAAAAAGAGTAAGGAGCAATTGAGTAAGTGTAGTTTATATAGCCTAAAGAAATCCTAATCCTTTCATAAGTTGGAAAAACTAATCCTTTTTGCTTTACGATTGGGAGGGGGAGCATTTACACCTTTTCCAAACACCTTTGGGAATCCTTTAAAGGATAGGAAATACAATCCTTATTGCTTTGGGTTTAGGCTTTCAAAAATCCTAGTCCATATCTAAATTGGAATTACAACCCTAATCCTAGTTAGACAAGGATTTCTACTTGGCAAATATTTGTGCTATCCATTTATTATCCATTCGTGCCAATCATTTTTATCATTTGATATCCATTTGTGCAACCATTTTGGCAACTTTTCCATCATTTGTGTAAACATTTTTGGAAACTTTCCACCATTTGTGCAACCATTTTTGGCGATTTTTCCATCATTTGTGCAACCATTTTTGGAACTTTTTGCACCACTTGTGTTATCATTTTTGAAAACTTTTGCCATCATTTTGCCATTACTTTGCCATCTTTTTGCCATCACTTTGCCACCATTTTGCACACAACTTGACACACTAATCAAGCTTGTTACATCATTCGGCATAGTGAATAAATTGGCTCTAAATTGATTTGTTTTGCATGTTTTATACTTTATTTAGTTTTAATTGGTATTTTGTTGATTTTCCTTTTTTGTTGGGTAGAATATTTAGGTTCTATATTTGGTTTACTTTGTAGCGAGTCAAATTCATTCATTTTATCCATATTGTTATTTTTTTTGATTCTTGTTGCTTATTTCTTTGTTTTAAGCTAGTCTTTGTTCAATTTACATTGTTAGAGTATCTTTGCTTGTCTAATACTCTAATTTACTTATCATCAAGTGGTACACCACTCTTGTCCGTGTATCACCTCCATTGTGTCTAGAGTCTTCTTTTCTAGTTTTTGAGCTATCTTTTTGTTGTTAGTTATTATTTCCTTGCTTTCTTAAATGTGCTCAATTTTTTGATTTGTGATTTAAATTCTGAAGTGCAATTTTGAAGTTGCAAGCTTGAGAGGAAAAAGGCAAGAGAGTGAGAGGACATTAAGAGGCAAAAGCCAAATTTTGAGTGAAACACGAGTGAATGTGAGGATGTCTTATTACAAGTCCAAGCGACATTTACATCAAGATGAAAAGAATGCGTTTAAGGAAGATATAAAGTTGATAAGGCAAGACCTTAATAATCTAGAATGGTTGGTTAGACAATATTTCGAACCACTAATTAGAATGAAGGAAAGCAAAAAGAAGAAAAAGAAGGAGGAAGTTATCCTAGAGGAAATAATTTGTGAACCTGAAAAGGGTGATATAGATATAGGCTTTTATAGTGAGGTTACTCAAGACCATGAAGAGGATGGTGTTGATGAGCTTGATGAGGAAAAAGAGGCTTTGGGTGAAGTTGAAGATGTGGAGAATGTGGTTAAAAAGGTAAATAAGGTTGTTTTAGAGGTAGAAGAGAATAATGATGTTGTGCATGATGGAGAAATAATTGAAAGTGAAGAAATTGTTGATTGTTTGAGTGCAAGTGAAGAAGTTTGCTTAGTTGAGATGGAAGATTCACAAGTTACAATTGATTCTCTATTGATTAAGGAGAATGAGTTACACATGGGAAGTGGAGAAAGTCAAAATCATACCACTATATTAAATACTAACCATGTTTTGCATAATCCTTTTGTTTATAATTTGTAGGATCATGATAAGTTCCTCAATGAAGAAGCATTCATATTATTTCGACCAATGTTGAAGATCATTTATGAAGATGAATGTATTCCTCAAGTGCCAATTCCCAACTATTGCAAGACAAAGATTCGAGGACGAATCTTTTCTAAAGAGGGAGGGAATGATACGGATCTAAGAGGGCTATCTTATGCCATTGAAGAGGGGCAACCTTATGACTTTCAAATGGGTCTAAATGGAGTTCAAACACATAAATATAAGATCCAAATGTCATTGGGGCATGCTCCAATTTATAGGAGGCAGATTTGGTGCTTTACCATTAATTTTGGGCTTATACAACTTTGGGCTTTAATTGTACAAGTCATGTACTTTATTCAAAAGTCACATGACTCACTTAAGTTGTATTATTAATGGGCTAGGCGTGTGGGCTTCTTTTGGGCTTAGTTTAGTTAGTTTGGTTATTTATTTTAGTCTTTCTTTTGGGCTTTCATTTTAGGCCTATAAGGTTTATTAATTATTTTTGTTTTAAGTGTGTTTAAGACTTATTTGGGCTTAATTGGCTTGTAAAAGCCCAAGGAAATTCGTGTAAGGCCATATGAGTATTTAAATTAGGGTTTTAAAGAGTGAATTAGGGTTAGCCACCTTATAAATAGGCTAACCTAGGTTGTAAACATAATCAATTGAATCAAATTATAAACTTTTGAGAGTTTTCTCTTGGCTTAGCTGAAATTCTTAGAGGGATTGTGAGTTTGCTTGCTTTCTTTTCTATTGCATCAAGAATTAGGATTACTTATCAATCATTTGATTGTGGTGTGTTCCTATTCTTATTATCCTGATTATTTGCGTTTCCATTCACGTGTTGTTTGGGGGTCAATAGGGAGGGTATTTGTCTTCTTTGCGTTTTGAGATCAAAGTGTATGTTCAAGGGGTTTTGGGTTCTTTAACCTTGGTGTTCCGCATCAATAATAGCCTACCTAAGTGCTAGTTCAAAGTGTGGATAACGAGAGCAATAGATACCTGAAGGTATCAATAGTGGATATACAAAGATATCAAACAATAGACCCAAAGGGTCGGACAACTATGGTTTCATCAAAGGAACAAATAATGGACCTAAACGGGTAAACTATGGCAGCTACAACTATATCCCTTTAGGCATGGCTATCTAATCCACAACTAAACTAAGATCCGCATGCTTAACATCTTAATCAAAAAGAATATTTGATTCCTCATGTTTCGTCATACACATTTCAATATTTGCTCAAGCCATAATGCATATACGAATTCACATTTCATACACATACGATGACATCAATATTTGTTACCTCGACTCATAACTCATATACCGTATTTTTAAACTCATTTAAGGACCATTGTCATCATACTTCACATAAACATACATTTATTCATAGTAATTTAATGCAATCATGCCATTACTATCATTATGATCTTATATCAAAGCAAGTTATAAGTAACACTACTTGATAAACTTACCATGATCACTTTACCTCAATCATTACGATTTGATAATAAAAGCATAGCATAAAACAATCACACATTACCTTTAGCAAAATACTCATTAAATATGCCAATTAGGTTGCATTAGAGGGTTAATTATCTTTATAAAGAGTGTTGGTTTAATCCATATTAATGTGGAAGTATTTTTTTAGAAGATTCAATTAAATGTGCAAAATAAGGAAGTGAAGAGCAGTGAGATGGTCTATTATATAGTTTGTATTTGTATTATAAGACAATTTAGGTAAAAAAGGAGTGTAAGTCGTGAAGAAATGTTTGACTCGTGAAGGGATTTATAAGTGAAGTAGAGGGATGAGGTTCACAAGTCATAACCAAGCTCACGACTCGGACAAGATTGCATGACTCGTGAAGGAATTCATAAGTCGGTAGCCAAGGAAGAACCAAAACATTCATGAGTCGTGAAGGAATTCATGAGTTACATAGGGGCAGAAGGTTCATGACTCGTGAAGGGATTCATGAGTCTGTAGGGGCAAAAGGTGCATGACTCATGAAGGGATTCACGAGTCGATAGGGGCAAATACTTATTGGCTGAGCATCATAAGGAAATAGATCCAATCTCAGCTCAAAGTAAATAAAAATGATTCCACAAGTCAAATAATCTTTCAAAACTCCTCTTAAATCAATCAATCTTTCAAAACTTCTCTTAAAACTCTCCATTAAAGAATCCAGATAACATAACCCTAATTTCTATAGAACCATCTATAGATAACAAAACCAACAGTACTCCCATACCTGAACACCGTGACTTCCTCACTCCTTCAAGATCCTTTTGCCCTTATCTTTGCTTGTCTCTGCTAAAACATACCACATAAAAAAATACTAAATTTTCCTTCTTACTTTCATAAAATCTTTCATTAGCAAAAGATATAGATGGGAGAAATTCTTCTCACCAAAACCCTAGTTCTAAACTTAGAGAGAGAGTAAAAGAGAGAAAGAGAGAAAAAGAGAGAGATGGTCTTCCTTTAAACAAACAATGATATTTATCATTGGAATCACGTGAGAAGACCACCAAATTACCCTTTTTAACCCTATTCTTAATTTCTTTCTCAAAATATAACCCTCCAACTTTGAATTTATGATTTGACCCCTAATAAATCTTAAATCCTAAATCTTACCCCAACATCACTTTTATCAGCCAATTAACCTTTTTACCCATAATTTCACTAAAATTACCATATTGCCCTTCAAGAAGCTTTATTCCAATATGGCTATAACCATAAAAATATTAATTATACACATAGTATCAAATGTTAAACATATTTCCTACTAGGGTCAAGATTAGGCCCTCACAATTCTTTCCCTCTTAAAAGAATTTCGTCCTCGAAATTCATACATGATTTAAACAACTGAGGATACTGGGCCCTCATCACTGCTTCTGGTTCCCAAATTACTTCTTAAATGTTATGATGTTGCCAATGTACCTTCACAAGAGGAACCTATTTATTCCTTAACTGCCTGATTTCTCTAGCCAGAATCTCCTTAGGCTCTTCTTTGTAGGTTAAATCTGTTTGAACTTGAATGTTTTTACACTTGTAGTACATGGGATTCATATAAACGATACCTTCGAAGCATAGAAATATTAAATACGTCATGCAGCTTTGATATATCCATAAGATGTGCTAATCTGTATGCCACTAGTCCAACCTTTTGCAGAACTTTATAGGGACTAATGAATCTTGGACTCAATTTTCCTTTCATTCCAAACCTCAAAACTTTTCTATAGGGTAAAATTTTTAGGAACACCTTATCCCCAACTTGATATTCGACATCCTTTCTTTTCAAATCTGCATGAGATCTTTGCCTATCACTTACTTCTTTTAATCTTTACTTAATAACTTGAACTTTTTCTTTAGTGACTCTAACTAGATCTGGCCCAATTAGCTTGTGTTTAGCTAACTTAGTCCAACATATCGAGGTCCTACAACTTCGACCATATAAGGCTTCGTATGGAGCCATACCCAGACTAGTTTGATAACTATTATTATAGGCAAACTCCATCAAGGCTAGGTATTTGTCCCAACTACTAGAAAAATTCAAAACACAACCCCTTAGCATATCTTCCAAGACTTTTATCACCCTTTCTGATTGTCCATCCGTTTGGGGATGAAAAGTTGTACTGAATTTTAACCGTGTTCCCAAAGACTTTTGTAAACTCTACCAAAATATGAAGGTGAATCAGTGATTTCAATCCTATATTATAGATACCAGAATACCATGAAGTCGAACGATATCATTTATATACAATTTTGCCAACTGGTCCATGGAATAATCCATTCTAACTGGCAAGAAATGAGCCAACTTAGTTAACTTATCAACAATTACCCATATTGCACTATGCTTTCTCTGTGTAGAAGGTAGTTTGGTGATAAAATCCATAGTGATATCTTCCCTCTTCCATTGAGGAATTGGAATGGGATTTAACAATCAAGAAGTAAGTTAATGCTCGGCTTTCACTTGTTGACAAGTTAAGCACTTATAGACATAATCGACCACATCCTTTTTCATACCCGATCACCAATAACATTCCTTAAGATCCTGATACATCTTATTACCCCCAGGATGAATAGTGAATACTGTATTATGAGCTTCATGCAATAAGGTTCTTTTCAATTCCCTGTCATCTGGAACACATAGTCTATCCTTGATGTGCCAACTTTCATTTTCTTTGATTGAATACTCAGATTGTTCCCCATCGTGCATAAATCGAATAACTCGCTGTAACTTCCCATAATTTTTCTGTGCATCAATCACTGCCTGTCTTACACATGGCTTAGCTCTTAATTGGGCAACTAGAGCACCATCAGAAGTAAATCTCCTTCTACCCCGTTGTAATACCATAGATGCCATCATTCTTCTGCTCAAAGCATCTGCTACTACATTAGCCTTACCCGGATGATATTCTATTATACAATCATAGTCCTTAAATAGTTCGATCCATCTTCGCTGTGTAGATCCTACATCTTTCATCGTATAAGTAGTGCCGCCAAATCTTTAAGGCGAAAACTACTGCTGCCAACTCTAAATCATGTGTTGGATAATTTCATTTATGTGGTTTAAGTTAATGAGATGCATAAGCCACCACTCTAACCTCTTGCATTAAAACAAAACCAAACCTAACTCTAGATGCATCACAATACAGGGCATACTCCTTTATAGATATTAGTTGTGTCAAGATTGGAGCTTTTGTTAGCATACTTTTTATCTGATCAAAACTTGTCTCACAAAGCGACGGTAGTAACCGACCAATCCCAAGAAACTTCTTACCTCAGGTACATTTCAAGGTGATATCCAATTGACAATAGCCTTAATTTTTGTTGGGTCAACTCTAATACATTCTGAAGATACTACATGGCCAAGAAAGGAAATCTCTGTTAGCTAGAACTCACACTTGCTCAATTTAGCAAACAATCGATTCTCCTTTAAGGTCTGTAGCACAATTCTTAAGGCATGCTCTTCTTATTCCTAGAATAGACCAATATGTCATCAATAAAAATCACCATGACTTGGTCAAAATATGGTCTAAACATTATGTTCATCAAATCCATAAATGCGAGTAGTGCGTTAGTTAACCTAAATGGTATTACTAGAAACTCATAATGTCCATATCTGGTTCTAAATGCCGTCCTTGGACTATCAACATCCCTAACTCAGAGATGGTAATATCCTGATCTCAAGTCAATCCTTGAAAACACTCCCGCCCCTTTCAACTGATCAAACAAATCATTAATTTGAGGTAATAGATACTTATTTTTCACTGTCACTTTATTTAACTGCTGATAGTCAATGGACATCCTCATAGAACTATCTTTTTTTCTTAACAAATAGGATCGGTGAACCACATGGCAATACACTAGGCCTGATGAAACCCTTGTCAAGCAGTTCTTGCAACTGTACCTTTAACTCTTTCAATTCCTTTGGAGCCATCCTATAGGGGGCTCTTGAACTGGGTGCTTTGCTAGGAAAAACCTCAATAGATAATTCCACAACCCTATCAGGGGGGAGACTAGGTAAGTTTTCAGGAAATACATATGAAAATTTGTTCACTATTGGTATGTCATGGAGCTTAACTGTGTCCCTATTCGAATCAAGAACTAAGGCAAAAAATGCTTCATACCCCTTTCTCAGAAATCGTCTAGCTTGAATGGCAAATATTACATTGGTCAAAGGTTGTGTTGAAATACCTGCAACTTTTACCTCATTACCATCTTTATCACTAAGAGTTATAGTTTTAGCCCCACAATTCACCAATTCACGATGCTTAGACAACCAGTCCATGCCAAAAATAACATCAAATTCTCGAAAAGGCAACTTGATAATATTGGCTAAAAATTCTCTTCCTTGTATCAAGATGGGACAGTAGGGAACATTTTATTCACACACACACTATGCCCTAATGGACTAGTTACACATATATCATATTCCAGTTGATGCACCTTTGACACACCCCAACTCATACTCTCAATGGAAACATATGAATGAGTGGATCCAGGATTAATAAGTGCATGAATATTAGAATCATAAAGTGAGAAAATATCAGCTATGACTTTAGGAGCATCTTGATCCTTTCGAGCCTTTATGGTATAAGCCCGCCTCGCGATAGCTGGTGCAGCAAGTCTATCAACTGACTCAGATATATTATGAGACTGGGATCCATGGAACCAAAACTACCTGATGGAATATGACATGGTATGAATGTGATGATAGCACAGCGGAAAAACAAAAAATTTTATCATACATACCATACAATTCCATAGTAAGAAACGAAACATGCAATTTTAGGGTTGTAGAACTTACAACTTTTGATGCCTTTTAAATATTGATTTTGGTGATGGCCAGCAACTAAGATGACTCTATCCGCCTTAGTTCTCGATCACCAATGCCAAGGAACAGCCTTTTACGCCACTCCCTCTATTCTCACACACATACTTGCACCGTCGGCTTAAAATCAAGATTGCTAGCTCTCTTTAAAGTATTGTGTAATGGCAATTGTTTGAAGCTACAAGACTTTGATCTTGTACTTCTTTTAGGTGCTATGAATGGCCAAGAACACAAGAAAGCAAGAAAGAGTTCTTCTTCTTGTATGTTTCGGCCAAGAGAGAAAATATGAGAGAGAGAGATTTTTCACGCCAACTTAGAAGGATTAGGGTTTCTTTTTCACGCCAAAAAATCAACTCCTTCCCTCCTAGGGTTTTATCTCTTTAATATATATCCTTATCTTTTGGCAAGTGTTTGATTTGAACTTTACTATCTTAAGATAATTAATTCAATCTCAATCACTTCCTAAAATAAGTAATATATATTGATTTAAACACCTTAAGATAATACATTTAATCCAAGATAATCCTTTTGATTTAATCTAAGATAAATGTAAGACATAATAATTAACTAAATCACTTAATAAAAGAATTAATCATGTGCTGAAATTCCATAGATATTATCTTGGAATTTCGGCCACACCATCCATTTATCAAGTGAATTAATTCAATTAAAATCCTTTAGGTTTTAATACTCAATTAATTAAATTAACACAAGATAATTAATTAATTGAAATTAAACCTTGTGGGCTGAATTTCTCTCTCTCATGGACCAAAGCCCAATAGCAATTTTATAACCCATTACACACATTAATTTGACTTTAATTAAAAGCCCAAATTAATGCCCAATACTTAATTTAAGTATTTTAAGCCCAATGCTTTGTGTACGATCCTATAGGTCCATTTAATGTTGGCAATGAATTAATAAATTAATTCAAAGGCTATATATATTCTCTAGCAAGATATTATAGCATTCCAAATTAAATGAAAATGCATATGGCATTTAGTGACCTAATGCAATTTTGCATAGTCCCTTACCCATAAATATCAGAATTAATATAAGGCATGGAACTAGTCATCCTTATATATATTAATTCCTTTCTTGATATTCCAGTGACACTGAACTCTCAGATAAATAATGATTACTCATTATTTCATCTTGGTATGGCCATACACTTCTCAGTTCACTGATCAAGTGGCCGATGATATTTTCTCTCTTATTGAGAGGGGTAATCCCTTCACTTCTCTCATGCTCTCTAACATGAATTAATGCATACCCAATCATACCCGTACTTGTCACTCTGTTACGAGCACGTTAGGTGTATGTCAAAGTACACAGTAATTCATAAAGAGTTTCATAGAGATTTCAGGTCTAAGAACTCTGATACAAAACTTGCATATGAGAAACACTTATGACTTGTACCATGTAGTATTCTCATGAGCGGATCGTATCCAGATACCATGTTCTTTAACATGTATCTATGATCTCTGATTGACACTCTTGTCCTAATGATCCGTAAGACAGAACTCATAATATCAGAGAGAGCATACTAGTCTTAATTCATTGTTATTCCCATAACAATGACTGACTAGGGATATTTAGAATGATGTCTCATTTGTTTCAAGGTCTTACAACCATGTGCCTCACACATGATAACTTAAACTGAAACAACACTCTTGGATAGTTTTATCAATTGAGATGCACAAGAATACAAAGGATAAAACAAATGCCTCATTTTATTAATTCAAAGTGCTTTATTACAATGCATTGGGGCTAGGGCTTACACTAACACTACCTCTGCACCAGCTATATAATAGTTATATAGACCACAATTATCACACGCTCTGATTTTATCACACACTCTCCAAGTCTTCTGATTTTAGCAGCCAAAAACATATTTAAAGCTCCTCTGCTATGTAGAGTCTTATGCCCGGTTTGAGGGGCAATTAGCTATATAATGGTTAGTAGCATCACAATTATCACACGCTCCTAATTCCTTCTTGCATGGAGGCCAATGTCGCCTGAAACAATGAGGGCACTTAGGTGGCCGAGCCCTTTTTTGCTCTGATGGGGTATGTTGACTTGGCTTGGGTAATGCTGATTAAAGAATCTAGATAACATAACCCTATTTTCTATAGATCCATCTACAGATAACAAAACCAACGGAACTCCCATACTTGAACATCGTGACTTCCTCACTTCTTCAAGATCCCTTTGCCCTTATCCTTGCTTATCTCTGCTAAAACATACCACATAAAAAAATACTAAAATTTCCTTCTTACTTTCATAAATAGAAGAGATAGAAGGGAGAAATTCCTCTTACCAAAACCCTAGTTCCAAACTCAAAGAGAGAGTAAAAGAGAGAAAGAGAGAAAAAGAGAGAGATTGTCTTCCCTTAAACAGACAGTGATATTTATCATTAGAATCACGTGAGAAGACCACCAAATGACCTTTTTTAACCCCAATCTCAATTTCTTTCTCAAAATATAACCCTCTAACTTTTAATTTATCATTTGAACCTAAATAAATTTTAAATTCTAAATCTTATCCCATGTTCATTGGATGATAGCATAAATACATGGGTGATCATAATTTTACTTGATCATAATTAATTAAACTCTTTAATTAATTATTCTCTTATTCACTTTTCCATTCCCATAATAATATCAAATATTATTATCCTTGTAATTTTACCGTTTTATCCTTTTCTCTATATGTGTGTGACCTATTGGGTTCCTGTCCATATTGGCGGTATAATATGTAATTGTGAGTTCTATTCAAAACTCACATGATTTAAACTTCTTTAAATCATTTTATCAATCCCTATTGATATTTATCATACACTATTATACAAGTCATGATTGGCCTCTATCTAGGCATCATGAATACCCAAATGTTAGGAAAGTCAAGTGGTTTGACTATACTTTTCCATAGAAACAGTTACTGTGCAATTACTCCTTTCACCACTCTTATCTCAATTAGATTCTGAGTATGAATTTCTGCCAACTCATATAAATCTAATTATGTATGTTCTATTAATTTAACCATTGTTCCCAAAATGCCCTTCATAGATCCCTGTCCATCTTGGCATATTACTCTGGCCAGAGATTCTCTGAACAAGGCAATTATAGAATCATACGAGATAACTTCCCTTAATAAATTTAGGATGGTGAATCCTTTGTCAATCACTCAACTATCTTCAAGTAGGTCATGATATACCCAACCTCCTAACTATGTTAATCCCCAATTGGAAGTATACCACTTGCTACTTAAGATAACTTTGGTGATCTCAAGTCTAAGGATACTTGCACAATCGCTATGAAGATATTCCTCACTAACATAGATTTAATATCAATGTGAGGATTCTCTTTGTAGGTCTCCAATGAACTTGTTCTTCTAACAAGCATCCACATGTTAGCTTTGATTATCTTCCATAATCACAGTTATGAGAACCACTGCTTGAACCATTCAAGAAGCATAACATGTGCTAGTTTGTCAGAATTAACAATGTCCTATCTTGTTAATTCTATGACTAGGAATATTTAGATGTTAACACATTTGCATGCAATAGACATCTCATATCATGAACACTTTCATGATTGCCTTTGCGCGGTGTTTATAATATATAGGACTTCATTTATTAATTTAAGATTTACAAACTCATGTATTTAAACATAGCATTAATAAATGAATGATGCCTTTTATTAAGAATATGAATTCATACATATGAAATACATCCATATTACATGCGCTTTAGGGCATACTCTCTAACAATCTCCCACTTGCACTAGAGCCAATCACTCATATGTATTAGACCCATGCTATTTATATGGTGATTGTGCTTTAGTGAGGGGATCCACCACATTATCATCTGTGGGGACCCTTTTTATTTTCACATCATTTCTAGCTACTATTTCCTTTATGAGATGGTAGCTCTGAGAACATGCTTGGATCGTTGATGAGACCAGGTCCTTTGCTTGTGCAATGGCTCTATTGTTGTCACAATATAAAGGAATCGGATCAACAATGCTAGGCACCACTCCTAGTTCAGATATGAATATTTTGATTCAGACTGCTTCTTTGGCTTTTTCTAAAGCAGCAATGTACTCAGCTTCTGTCGTGGAATCAGCAGTTGTTTCTTGTTTGGAACTCTTCCAACTAACTGCCCCTCCTCCCGTTATGAACACAAAACAAGACTGTGATTTACAATCACCTTTGTCAAATTGGAAGCTGGCATCTTTATACCCATTTACTTCCAAACTGCTGCCCTCCCCATATACAAAGAATATATCCTTAGTGCTTCTTAAGTACTTAAGGATATTCTTGACAATTGCCCAGTGTTCCTCTCCAAAATTGGATTGGAATCTGTTTGTGACACTCAAAAGCAAATTGCATATGCATATGGTATTCTATTCATGCTCTCTCTATCCTCTAGTGTTTGCAGATGTATAGACTTAGAAAGGTGTTTTCCATGCACTATAGGTATAAATCCTTTCTTAGAGAGATCCATATTGGACCTCATCAATACTTTATCTATATATGTACTTTGAGAAAGACCTAGCAACCTATTGGATCTATCTCTATAGATCCTTATTCCCAGAATAAATGATGCTTCTCCAAGGTCTTTCATGGAGAATTTCTTGGTTAACCATATTTTAACAGATTGGAGAAGAGAAATGTCATTTCCCATGATCAATATGTCATCCGCATATAGAACTAGGAAGACAATTGATCTCCTACTGACCCTTTTATACACACAAGGTTCATCTTCATTCTGTGAGAAACCAAACTCCTTGATTGTCTTATTGAATCGTATATTCCAGCTCCTAGAGGCTTACTTCAATCCATAAATGGATCTTTGAAGGTTACATACCTTTTTGCCATTTCCTGATGTGAACCCTTCTGGTTGTGTCATATACACATCCTCAGTCAGATTTCCATTTAGAAAAGTTGTCTTCACATCCATTTGCCAATTCTCATAATCATAATGAGCTGCAATGGCTAAAAGTATTCTTATAGACTTAAGCATCGCTACAAGAGAAAAGAATTCATCATAGTCAAGACCTTTTGTTTTATGATAGCCTTTTGCTGCTAAGCAAGCTTTATAGTTAAGTATATTACCCTCCATATCGGTCTTCTTTTTGAAGACCCATTTGCATCCTATGGGTTTTATCCCTTCAGGTGGTTGAGTTAAAGTCAATACTTTATTCTCATGCATGGAGTCCATTTTAGACTGCATAACCTTAAGCCATAAATCACATTCTAAACTGTTCAAAACTTCTTGATAGCTTGTAGGCTCATTGTCCTCTACGACAATTATGCATTTATCTGAATCAATGTGAAATCCATATCTCATAGTGATAGAACGCATTCTACATCTTTTAGGATTTTGTGTATAATTAGGTTCAACTATAATCTCATCATTATGAAATTCAGTCTCGGGTTCAATCGGTTGTTCTACTTCTATTTGTGGGTCTTGAACTTCACCAAGTTCAATTTTACTCGTACTGTCCTCTCGTAGGAGAAACTCTTTTTCCAAGAAGACAGTATGCCTTGAAACAAACACCTTTTATTCTAAGGGATGATAGAAATAATATCTTAACGTTTCTTTTGGATATCCAACAAATAAACATTTGTCAGACTTAACATCTAGTTTGTTTGACATTGTCATCTTCACATAAGCAAGACTACCCCATACCTTCATATGAGAAAGTGTGGGTTTCTTGTTATTCCATATCTCAGATGGAGTAACATCAATCAATTTACCAGGAACTCTATTTAACACATAAACAACAGTTTCTAGTGCATATCCCCAAAAGAACTTAGGCAAGTCTGCTGGCTCATCATGGATCGAACCATATCTAATAGTGTTCAATTTCTCCTCTCAGATACACCATTGTGTTATGGTGTATATGGTGGAGTCCATTGAGATAAAATCCCATTATCTCTAAGATAATCTTGAAATTCTTGGCTTAAGTATTCTCCACCTCGATCTGATCTAAGTGTCTTAATACTCTTGCCAAGTTGCTTCTCTACTTCATTTATGAATTCTTTGAACTTTTCAAATGCTTATGATTTATATTTCATTAGATAAATATATCCAAATATGGAGTAATCATCTATGAAAGTAATGAAGTAGGAGTAATCTCCTCTGGCATGTGTAGTCATTAGACCACATACATCTTAATGTATTAAGTCCAAAACCATTCTAGCTCGTTCTCCTTTACCAATATAGGGAGCTTTTGTCATTTTTCCTAATAAACAAGATTCAAATGTATCAAATGATTCATTATCAAATGATCCCAAATCACCTTACTTGTGTAATTTGGTCATGCATTTCTCATTTATATGGCCTAAACGATAATGTCATAAATATGAGGTATCTAGATTATCTCGTTTCATTCTCTTGGTATCCACATTATGCACTTCTTTAATTAAATCAAGAAAAAATATACCATTCTCAATTATAGCTTTAGCATAAAACATATTGTTCTTAAAAATGTATTAACATTTGTCTTTTAAAGAAATGTCATAATCGTTCAATAAACAATGAAAGAAATAATACTTTTGGATAAAGCTGGAACATAATAACAATTATTTAATTCCAGTATTAATCCACTTGGAAGAGGCAAATGATAAGTTCCCACAACTATTGTAGAGATGTTTTGTCCAGTAGCTGACTGTAGACATATTTCTGCCTTTCCAACTGTTTTACTGCTTTTAAGCCCCTGTAGATCATTACACAAATGAGATCCACATCTGGTATCTAATACCCGAGATTGTTTTGAAGCAATAGAATAAGTATTTATATCAATCATATGAATACCTAAAATAGAAGCATAAGCTTGCTTCTTCTCCTTAAGAGAATCTAGATAGGCCTTGTAGTTACGCTTCCAATGACCATACTTTCCACAATGGAAGCAAGTTCCTTTGGGATTCTCTTTCTTGGCAACCTTCTTCTTGGAAATCCCACCATGCTTTGGTTGCGCCTTGGTCATCTTCTTCTTCTTCTTCTTCTGCTTCTTGCCTTTAGTAGAAGTGACAACCGTGACACTTTTTGAATCCTTTTTGAAGTATCCATCAGCTATTTTGAGCATGTTGATTAACTCGGGAATGGTTACTTGGATCTTGTTCATGTTGAAGTTAAGCACGAAAGGTGCAAAACTTAGAGCCAACGAGTACAAGATTAAATCTATGTATAGATCATTATCTATTACATAGCCAAGTCTACTCAAATGCTCAATATACCCATACATCTTCAATGTATGAGCAGCAGCTAAAGTGCCTTCCACCATTTTGCAGCTAAATAGAGCTCGAGCAATCTCATATTGCTCATTTCTAGCCTGATAAGAATAAAGCTCTTCTAGATGCAAAATGATGGTTCTAGCATTCATCATCTCATATTGCTTCTGAAGCTTTGAGGACATAGCACCCAGCATTAGACATGTTGCTACTTCACTATACTTGATGCGAAACCTGTTAAAGAACCCGAAACCTAAGAAACATACGCTTTGATTTTAAAAGAAAAAGAAGACAAACACCCTCCCTATTGAACCCCCAAACAACACGTGAATGGAAACGAAAATAATTGGGATAAGAAGAATTAAGAAAATGCCACAATCAAATGATCAATAAGTAATCCTAATTCTTGATGCAATAGAAAAGTTTTGCAAGCAATCAGGCTAGGCCAAGAGAAAACTCTCAAAAGTTTATAATTTGATTCAATAATTAAGTTTACAACCTAGGTTAGCCTATTTATAACCCTAATTCACTCTTTAAAACATTAATTTAAATACTCATATGGCCTTACACGAATTTCCTTGGGCTTTTACAAGCCAATTAAGCCCAAATAAGTCTTAAACACACTTAGAACAAAACTAATTAATAAACCTTATAGGCCTAAAATGAAAGCCCAAAAGAAAGACTAAAATAAATAACCAATTAACTAAACTAAGCCCAAAAGAAACCCACACATCTAGCCCTTTAATAATACAACTTAAATGAGTCATGTAACTTTTAAATGAAGCACATGACTTGTACAATTAAGCCCAAAGTTGTTAAAAACCCTTGATAGCTTAAGCTAGCCATCCTTCTCTTGCTTCAAAAAGGCTAAATACTTTATGCTTGTTATGTTGATTGATGAAATCATCATGACTTGCGCCCTATGGCTGTATTATTCCCTCCCTCTTTAGAAAAGATTCGTCCTCGAATCTTCATCTTGCAATAGTTGGGAATTGACACATGAGGAATACATTCATCTTCGTAAATGATATTCGGCATTGGTGGAAATAATATGAATGCTTCTTCATTGAGGAATTCATCATGATCCTGCAAGTTATAAACAAAATAACGATGCAAAACATGGTTAGTATTTAATATAGGGATATGATTTTGACTTCCTTCACTTCCCATGTGCAGCTCATCCTCCTTATGCAGTAAAGGAGAAATTGTAACATACAGATCTTCCATCTCCACTAAACCAGCTTCTTCATTCTCACTCAAACAATTAACGACATCTTCACTTTCAAATATTTTTCCATTATACACAACATCATTATCCTCTTCTACCTCTAAAACAACCTCATTTACCACGTTCTCCACATCTTCAACTTCACCCAAAACCTCTTTTTTCTCATCAAGTTCATCAACAACATCCTCTTAGTCTTGAGTAACCTCACAATCAAAGCCTATATCTATATCACCCCTTTCAGGTTCACAAATTATTTCTTCTATGACAACTTTCTCCTTTTTTCTCTTCGCTTTGCTCTCCTCCATTCTAATGCGTGGTTTGAAATATTGTCTAACCAACCATTCTAAATTATTAAGGTCTTGCCTTAATAACTTTATATCTTCCTTAAACGCATTCCTTTCATCTTGATGTAAATGTTGCTTGGATTTGTAATAAGACATCCTTACATTCACTCGTGTTTCCCTCAAATTTTGGGTTTTAGGTGATACACGGACAAGAGTGGTGTACCACTTGATGATAAGTAAATTAGAGTATTAGACAAGCAAAGATACTCTAACAATGTAAATGGAACAAAGACTAGCTTAAAACAAAGAAATAAGCAACAAGAATTAAATAAAATAACAATATGGATAAAATGAATGAATTTGATTCACTACAAAGTAAACCAAATATAGAACCTAAATATGCTACCCAACAAAGAAAGAAAATCAACAAGATACCAATTAAAACTAAATAAAATATTTTGTGTCTATTGGACCATTTGGGCCTTTTGGAATGAGCCAAGCCCACTCCAGCCCTTAAAACCAATAAACTTAATTATAGTTTATAATATTTAATTTAAATCAGCTCCTTGGGACCACCAAGTCATTCACTAATTTAAACCAAGTCCGTAAACATAATTAAACCCATTAAGTGGTTTTAATGAATTAAAATTAATCCAATTAATTTAAAATCCATTTTAATTAATCCTATTAATAAAAAAAACATTAATATATCAGATATATCAGATTTAGAAGATTAAAAATTGTTCTAAACAAGAACACACCAAGAACACCAATTTATCGAACTTTTCGACTAAACTAGTTTTCATGCAAAACTTGTTCGATTTTAATTTTGTTTGATCCTATGGCTTAATATCACATATTAAACACATAAATTATCATCAAAATAATTTTAGAGTGGATAAATAAAAATTTAATTTAGAAAAGCCCCTAAACTTTATTGAAAAATAAAAGCCATTCACGCCAAACACAATGATTCTTTTCTCAAAAGAATCGTTTTTATTTTTTGTTTTATATATTTGATCACATATATCCAGAAATCAATATTTCTCATTCATGAATAATCAAATCTGATATTTTAAAGTTCATGAAATAAATAATTCAAAAATAATAACTATTCCACAAAATATAGAATTGTAGATTCATGGCAAAAACCGAGGCTCTGATACCATGTTGGGAATTATCGGCTATATGCATCTCATACATAAGCAAATTTAAAATTTTTAACCAATAAATATGATCTTGCCATGAATTTACAATATAAATATTAATGAGAATAAGAAAAATCACCTTTGATTTTTGTTGAACAGTTGATTTTCCTTCTCACCGGGTTGTCGCAAACCACAGTTTTCAAAATTGAACAACTCCAATTAGTAATCCACACTAGAGAAGGATTGAAATAACCAACAATGGAGGAATACAAGGGCTGGCAAAAATCCCTTGATGCTAGCAAGGGGGTGGCGGCTAGGGTTGAGAGAGTGAAAGAATTTCTTTTTTCTTAATTGTTCACTTAACCCCAAAATCCCTATCACTTGGATTTTTATAGTTAGGTTAAAAATCAAACTTCATAATGGGATTGGGATCTTTAAAATTATTGGAGAAATTTTAAATGGGATTCTGAAATTATTAATAATTTATTTGGGCTCAATTAAATCCAATTTAAATCCTTTCATAAAAGACTATGCACAAAACCCACAAACAAGGCCCTTCATACATACACTTGGATTTAATCACCCAAATGAATTCCAAATCCATCCAAATTAAATATGTAGGCTCCATAACACTTATGAAATACATTTAATTTATTTTGGTCCAAGAATTAGGCCTCTAAGGCAGTATTAGGGTTTGGGGTGCAACCCTTCCTCTGGAGGGTTTCTACGCCAAAACCAATCTTTTGGGCCTCTTTTAATTTCTCCAATGGATCTATTAATTATTATATCAGCCCTATAATAGTTATAGTCTAATAATAATTAATTATGAAATACAATATTTCAATTAGGTCCATTTTATAGAAGATTTCTAAAAAGTTCTGCGAAAAATTTTACTTGATCATAATTAATTAAACTTTTTAATTAATTATTCCCTTATTCACTTCTCTATTCCCATAATAATATCAAATATTATTACCCTTGTCATTTTACCATTTTATCCTTTTCTCTATATGTGTGTGACCTATTGGGTTCCTATCCATATTGGCAGTATAATATGTACTTGTGAGTTCCATTCAAAACTCGCATGATTTAAACTTCTTTAAATCATTTTATCAATTCCTATTGATATTTATGATACACTATTATACAAGTCATGATTGGCCTCTAGCTAGGCATCATGATTACCCAAATGTCAGGAAAGTCAAGTGGTTTGACTATACCCTTCCACAGAAACAGTTACTGTGTAATTACTCCTTTCACCACTCTTATCTCAATTAGATTCTGAGTATGGATTTCTGTCAACTCATATAAATCTAATTTTGTATGTTCTATTAATTTAACCATTGTTCCCAAAATGCCCTTCATGGATCCCTATCTATCTTGGAATATTACTCTGGCCAGAGATTCTCTGAACAAGGCAATTATAGAATCATGCGAGATAACTTCCCTTAATAAATCTAGGATTGTGAATCCTTTGTCAATCACTCAAATATCTTCAAGTAGGTCATGATATACCCAACCTCCTAACTATGTTCACCCCCAATTGGAAGTAATCAGTTATGGAGTCAAAGTATACCACTTGCTACTTAAGATAACTTTGGTGATCTCAAGTCTAAGGATACTTGCACAACCGCTATGTAGAGATTCCTCACTGACATAGATTTAATATCCATGTGAGGATTCTCTTTGCAGGTCTCCAATGAACATGTTCTTCTAACAAGCATCCACATGTTAGCTTTGATTATCTTCCATAATTACAGTTATGCTAACCACTGCTTGAACCATTCAAGAAGCATAACATGTGCTAGTCTGTCCGAATTAACAATGTCCTATCTTGTTAATTTTATGACTAGGGATATTTAGATATTAACACATTTGCATGCAATAGACATCTCATATCATGAACACTTTCATGATTGCCTTTGCACTATGTTTATAATATCTAGGATTTCATTTATTAATTTAAGATTTACAAACTCATGTATTTAAATATAGCATTAATAAATGAACGATGCCTTTTATTAAGAATATAAATTCATACATATGAAATAATCCCTATTACATGGGCTCTAGGGCATACTCTCTAACAATCTTAACCCCTAATTTTTGCCTAAGGTACCTTTTATGGTTTTCTCCCTCACAGGGTGCCCAATTTTAGCAAGGTAGCTTTTTTTGGTTTTTGGCTTACAGGCTTTTTTTTTACTTTTTCCTTTTTTTAATATTTGCCATGAAATCCTTTTCAATTAATTGGCATTACTTGGTTCATTCAAGTCTTCTTCCATCATTGCCGGTGAGAATGGCTCCTTCATTCATTTGTAGCTTTTTTTTTGTACAAAGATCTAAATTTGGGATGTGTAACCTGGAGCACTTGATCGGAGTTGTTTGAATACTAAGCTGCCTCCGTTAATCCACTTCTATGAGATTAAGCCAACCTTTCTTTTTGAAATTTTAGCAGAGAAAGTGAGGTTCTATTTAAATTGTAAAAACTTATGCTTTTCTCATCATAACTTTGACAGTTGAATTATTGAAGTGGTTCTTAATTGTAAGGCCCCAATTATGATCCTAGTAAAAAATGCATGAGTTTATAGGATTACATTGAATTAAGATTAAATTAAGTAATTGAATTTTGGATATGAGTTATGAATTGAATGTACATTATTTGGCATAAAAATTTTTCAAGGGTGTAATTATGATTAAAAAATAAGTTAGGGTCTATTTGTAACGGTAACTTATGTGCGGTCAATTTTAAAAAGTGGAGATAAGAATTTGGGGTTAAATATGAATATTAAATAAGTGGGGAATGATTTACTAGAAAAAAGAATTAAGATGGGTTAATGTATGACATGCAAATTAATGAAGGATCAAAAAGAGACTTTTACATGCACTTTAATAATTTGAGTCCTTGCATGTGAGAGAGAGAAATTCAGATTTTTATCGGAGTAAAGTGTATTGCATGGCATCTCTTGAAGAATTTCAAGATTTCAAATTATTCCTCCTCTCTCTCTCTTTTTATCTAAGGATCTTGTATGACATCTCTCTTTAATTCACGAGAAAACTTTAGTACATTTTGTTAATTGAGGATTTTTTCTAAAGAGGTAATGGTTTAAGACCTTTCCCATCTTTTCTTCTTCTTCATTCTTATGTTGCATGGTATTTTGATGGAGGATGAGTGCTGGAAATCAATTCTTATAAGAATGGAGTTTTGTAGTTGAAGAAGGGAGTAGTAGAAAGAACAAAGGGAAAGATGTACTTCAAGATTGAAGCTTCGATTTGGTGATTCGGCCAAGGTATGGGAATGGGTGTTTTTGTGATAGTTTTTATTGTAATCAAATGCTAGAAATTTTAGTAAAGATGGGGATCATGGCATGAGTTAATGAACCTAAAAGAATGAGGTTTAATTTTTAAGATAGGATTTGTTAATGGCAATGCATGTAAAGAATTTTTTAAACCAGCTTATGTAATTTTAGCATATCTCAAGATATAGACATTCAATTGACTTGATTCCAATTGGTAATTAAACCTAATTAATTATCTATAATTTTTTAGAAGAAATCTAAACTTGGTTATGCCTCTAAATAGTAGTAATTTTTAATTAAATTTAGAACTAAACTGCTATCTATTATAGTGAATAGTTTGCAGTGTTTTGTGCATAAGTTGTTATGCTATGAGTCAAATTTATGATGAAAATAGAACTATATGTATAAAGTTTCTATGAAGAAATCATAGTTTAATTCCAATTCTAAATATGTCAAATTGTGTGTTGAATCCGAAACTATGGGCAGCACTCTTTCCAAGAATAATTCTGTATGTTTTTGCAATATCTTTAAATTTAAAAATGATATTGATGCAATTTTTAATGTTCCAAAAACTAGAAACATATTGGATCATTTTTGTACAAGATCACTTTGGTTATAAATGGCTTTTGGTAGGTCAAAAATAGCCTAAAAAATAAGCTTGAAAATCTATCTTAATACAAAATTGTTGCAAGAATTTACCACAATTATTATACGCATTTTTGGAACATTTTTAAGCATTTAAATGAATGCAAGCATCTTTAGAACATCATTTTTTTCTCTATATAGAAATGATCTTAAGTATCTTAAGAACATTTATAATGTAAAAATAATACATTAAGAGAGATAAGCTCATGGAATATATAAAACTGTCACATTGTAAACCATAAGTATGACTATATGATGAAGCACATGTATAGTGATTGCGAACTAAGGTAAGTTATTATTTATCTATTTGTGGTAACATGAATATATCATTATATGATAACTATGTCATGCTTATATGTTTTATGCCAAAAGATTAGTCATAATAATATAGTAAAGTACATGATCGCATTGTTAAATGAGACTGTGTATACATGTATATAAATTAGAGATGGTATGATTTTTCATTGTTATCTTATATGAGCAAATTTTTTAAATTGTGCTATGAGCTATACATACATGCTTATATAATAGAGATGGTATATCATTTATATGATTATTAAGCATGTACTAGTTAATAAAATAAATACAAGCTTGCGATATAAATTGAGTTAGATCACAGTATTGCTTGCTAGTAGAGTTTAATTATGGATAGATAGATGCCTATAGGGATAATTACAGCTACCGCCATTTGGCCCAGATGGGTCTAGAGTATAGTTGATCCCGTTTGGATCATTAGCCAACCCCGTTTGTGTTGCTTGATCGGTCTAAAGTATAGTTTGGCCCCGTTTAGGTCTATCGATTTGATATCTTCGGATATCCATCGTTTTGATACCTAAGTATATCTACCATTCACATTATCCACATTTAGAACCCAAGCTTAGTAAAGTACATGATCGCATTGTTAAATGAGACTGTGTATACATGTATATAAATTAGAGATGGTATGATTTTTCATTGTTATCTTATATGAGCAAATTTTTTAAATTGTGCTATGAGCTATACATACATGCTTATATAATAGAGATGGTATATCATTTATATGATTATTAAGCATGTACTAGTTAATAAAATAAATACAAGCTTGCGATATAAATTGAGTTAGATCACAGTATTGCTTACTAGTAGAGTTTAATTAGGGATAGATAGATGCCTATAGGGATAATTACAGCTACCGCCATTTGGCCCAGATGGGTCTAGAGTATAGTTGATCCCGTTTGGATCATTAGCCAACCCCGTTTGTGTTGCTTGATCAGTCTAAAGTATAGTTTGGCCCCGGTTAGGTTTATCGATTTGATATCTTCGGATATCCATCGTTTTGATACCTAAGTATATCTACCATTCACATTATCCACATTTAGAACCCAAGCTGGCTAAAATTTCAAATTATAGTAATGACTACAATATTTGAATTAAAGCATGATTTGCTCAAATGTTATTGTTGTACTATTTGATTGGTTCTAACTACAGAAATTGCATCTCAAGTTTAAATGTTCAGCGTATATTAATCAACCATATGAATTATGTATATTGGGATAGTGGTTTATCTTGGTTGCCTTAATGCTCATATGTTTGAGATGTTGCTTGAATTACATATCATTGATATTTATATAGTATGTTGCATCTGATGCATGTTGACTTTGTATGCCGATGGTCGCTGTGAGTGGTCATCCATCATGAATTATTTTCCCACTAAAATTTATAGCTTAGTACGAGTTATTTTATCCATGTAGGTTCAGTAGGTAAGACTTTTGCTCAGGAACGTCCTCTGCATCAGGAAAGACCAACACAAGATTGATAAGAGTTGATGTAGGGAGATTTTGTAATAGTATTTTGAAATATTTTTTATTATGGTTACTGTATGAGGATGTAATTAAATATGTGTATATGGAATTATAACCAACTCACGATATGACTAAACAAGTATATGCATGCACGTAGAAACTAAAATAGCACATATATAACATGGTATGAATGATGCTAAACATGAGATAAGAATGCAAATAGTTAAAGTAACACCCATATGAATATATAAGACATAGCATGATATGAGTAATAGTAACATAATGATCTTATGATTAATAACATCAAGCATGGTAGTGATGGAAAACATGATCAATATGATGTTGGATTTTAACGGTTACATGCATCACATACATGAGCGAAATTTTAAAATTTTTAAAACATTAGATCTGATCTTGCCATGAATACACAATATAACTACATGAGAATAAGAAAAATCACCTTTGATTTTTATTAAACAGTTGATTTTACTTCGCACCGGGTTGTCAAAAACCCCAGTGTCCAAAATCGAACACCTCCAATGAGTAATCCACACTAGAGAGGGATAAATTGAACCAACAAATTGGTGTTTAACTAGGGCTGGCTGAAATTCCAAGAATCTAGGTTGGAGTTAGCGCAAAAAGGAGAGAGAGATTAGAAAAAGACTTTCTTTTTGTTTTAATCACTTAACCCTAATTCCTCATTAGTTGACCTTTTATAGTTAGGTTAAAATTCCAACTCCTTAATGAGATTGGGCTCTTTAAAATTGTTGGAGAATTATTAATTGGGCCTCTGGAATTAATTATAATCATTTGGGCTTAATTAAATCCAATTTAAACCTTTTCATAAAAGACTATGCACAAAACCCACAAACTAGGCCCTTTGTGCAACTAATTGGATTTAAATACCCAAATAGATTCCAAATCCAACCAAATTAAATATGTGAGTTCCATAACATTTATGTAACATATATAAATTAATTTGGTGTATGAAATAGGCCATTAAGGCCTTTTGTTTTGGACTTGATGTGTGGCCCTTACAGAAGGGCTTTCGCCAACTGCTTCATTCCTCTGGCCCTTAATAATTCTTCCAATGGACTTATTAATTATTATAACAGTCCTATAAGACTTATAGTAGTCCTATAACACTTATAAGATAATAATAATTAATCATGAAATACATTATTTCAATTAGGTCAAATTTACAAAATATTTTTTAAAAGTTTTGCGGACAATTTTATTTGATCATAATTAATCAAAATCTTTAATTAATTATTATCATATTCACTTCTCTACCTTCATAATAATATCAAATATTATTATCCTTGTCATTTTACCATTTTACCCTTTTCTCTATATATGTGTGACCTATTGCGTTCCTATCCATGTTGGCAGTATAATATGTAATTGTGAGTTCTATTCAAAACTCACATGATTTAAACTCCTTTAAATCATTTTATCAATCTCTATTGCTATTTTGATACATCATTATACAAGTCATGATTGGCCTCTAGCTAGGCATCATGACTACCCAAATGTCAGGAAAGTCATGTGGTTTGACTGTACCCTTCCATAGAAACAGTTAACGTGCAATTACTCCTTTCACCACTCTTATCTCAATTAGATTCTGAGTATGGATATCTATCAACTCATATAAATCTAATCGTTAGATTTTAACGGTTACATGCATCACATAAATGAGCGGAATTTTAAATTTTTTTAACCATTAGATCTGATCTTGCCATGAATACTCAATATGACTATATGAGAATAAGAAAAATCACCTTTGATTTTTGTTGAGTAGTTGATTTTACTTCACATCGGGTTGTCGCAAACCACAGTGTCCAAAATCGAACACCTCCATGAGAAATCCACACTAGGGAGGGGTAAATTGAAATAACAAATTGGTATTTAACTAGGGCTGGCCGAAATTCCCAAGAGCTAGCTTAGGAGTTGGCGCAAAAGGGAGAGAGAGATTGAGAGAAAAAAATTTCTTTTTGTTTTAATCACTTAACCCTAATTCTCATTAGTTGGCCTTTTATAGTTAGGTTAAAATTCCAACTCCTTAATGAGATTGGGCTCTTTAAAATTGCTGGAGAATTATTAATTGGGCCTCTGGAATTAATTATAATTATTTGGGCTTAATTAAATCCAATTTAAACCTTTTCATAAAAGTTTATGCACAAAACCCACAAACTAGGCCCTTTGTGCAACTAATTGGATTTAAATACCCAAATGGATTCCAAATCCAACCAAATTAAATATGTGGATTCCATAACACTTATGTAACATATATAAATTAATTTTGTCCATTAAATAGGCCATTAAGGCCTTCTATTCTGAGGTAGGCGTGTGGCCCTTACAGAAGGGCTTTCGCCAACTTCTTCATTCCTCTGGCCCTTAATAATTGCTCCAATGGACTTGTTAATTATTATACCAGTCCTATAAAACTTATAGTAGTCCTATAACACTTATAAGACTAATAATTAATCATGAAATAGATTATTTCAATTAGGTCCAATTTACAGAACATTTCTCAAAAGTTCCGCGGAAAATTTTATTTGATCATAATTAATTAAACTCTTTAATTAATTATTATCATATTCTATTCTCTACCTTCATAATAATATCAAATATTATTATCCTTGTCATTTTACCATTTTACCCTTTTCTCTATATGTGTGTGACCTATTGGGTTCCTGTCCATGTTGGCAGTATAATATGTAATTGTGAGTTCTATTCAAAACTCACATGATTTAAACTCCTTTAAATCATTTTATCAATCTCTATTGATATTTTGATACATCATTATACAAGTCATGATTGGCCTCTAGCTAGGCATTATGACTACCCAAATGTCAGGAAAGTCATGTGGTTTGACTGTACCCTTCCATAGAAACAGTTACCGAGCAATTACTCCTTTCACCACTCTTATCTCAATTAGATTCTGAGTATGGATTTTTGTCAACTCATATAAATCTAATTATATATGTTCTATTAATTTAACCATTGTTCCTAAAATGCCCTTCATGGATCTCCATCCATCTCGGCATATTACTCTAGCCAGAGATTCTCTGAACAAGGCAATTATAGAATCATGCGAGATAACTTCCCTTGTTAAATCTGGGATGGTGAATCCTTTGTCAATCACTCAACTATCTTTAAGTAGGTCATGATATATCCAATCTCCTAACTATGTTCACTCCCAGTTGGAAGTAATCAGTTATGGAGTCAAAGTATTCCACTTGCTATTTAAGATAACTTAGGTGATCTCAAGTCTAAGGATACTTGCACAACCGCTATGAAGAGATTCCTCACTGACATAGATTTAATATCCATATGAGGATTCTCTTTGCAGGTCTCCAATGAACTTGTTCTTTTAACAAGCATCCACATGTTAGCTTTGATTATCATCCATAATCACAGTTATGAGAACCACTGCTTGAACCATTCAAGAAGCATAACATGTGCTAGTCTGTCCGAATTAACAATGTCCTATCTTGTTAATTCTATGACTAGGGATATTTAGATATTAAAACATTTGCATGCGATAGACATCTCAAATCATGAACACCTTTATGATTGCCTTTGCACTGTGTTTATAATATCTAGGACTTCATTTATTAATTTAAGATTTACAAACTCATGTATTCAAACATAGCATTAATAAATGAATGATGCCTTTTATTAAGAATATAAATTTCATACATATGAAAAACATCAATATTACATGGGCTCTAGGGCATACTCTCTAACAATCTCCCACTTGCAATAGAGCCAATCACTCATATGTCTCAGACCCATGCTATTTATATGGTGATCATGCTTAATCTGGGAAAGTGCTTCAGTGAGGGGATCCGCCACATTGTCATATGTGGGAACCCTTTCTATTTTCACATCATTTCTAGCTACTATTTCCCTTATGAGATGGTAGCATCTGAGAACATGCTTGGATCGCTGATGAGACCGTGGTTCCTTTGCTTGCGCAATGGCTCCATTGTTGTCACAATATAAAGGAATTGGATCAATAATGCTAGGCACCACTCCTAGTTCGGTTATAAACTTTTTTATCCAGACTGCTTCTTTGGGTGCTTCTGAAGCAGTAATGTAGTCAGCTTCCATCGTGGAATCAGCAGTTGTTTCTTGTTTGGACCTTTTCCAACTAACTGCTCCTCCCCCATTATGAACACATAACCAGATTGTGATTTACAATCATCTTTGTCAGATTGGAAGCTGGCATCTGTATACCCATTTACTTCCAAACTGCCCTCTCCATATACCAAGAATATATCCTTAGTCCTTCTCAAGTACTTAAGAATATACTTGACAGCTGCCTAGTGTTCCTCTCCAAAATTGGATTGGAATCTGCTTGTGACACTCAAAGCAAATGCTACTTCTAGACATGTACATAACATAGCATACATGATAGAACCAATTGCAGATGCATATGGTATTCTATTCATGCTCTCTCTATCCTCTAGTGTCTGTGACACATAGACTTAGAAAGGTGTTTCCCATGCACCATGGGTATAAACCCTTTCTTAGAGAGATTCATATTGAACCTCTTCAATACTTTATCTATATATGTACTTTGAGAAAGACCTAGCAACCTATTGGATCTATCTCTATAGATCCTTATTCCAAGAATATAGGATGCTTCTCCAAGGTCTTTCATGGAGAATTGCTTGGATAACCATATTTTAATAGATTGGAGAAGAGAAATGTCATTTCCCATGATCAATATGTCATCTACATATAGAACTGGGAAGACAATTGCACTCCAATGACCCTTTTATACACACAAGGTTCATCTTCATTCTGTGAGAAACCAAACTCTTTGATTGTCTCATTGAATCGTATGTTCCAGCTCCTAGAGGCTTGCTTCAATCCATAAATGGATCTTTGAAGCTTGCATACCTTTTCGCCATTTCCTGATGTGAATCCTTATGGTTGTGTCATATACACATCCTCAGTAAGATTTACATTAAGTTTCAAGTTGTCTTCACATCCATTTGCCAAATCTCATAATCATAATGAGCTGCAATGGCTAAAAGTATTCTTATAGACTTAAGCATCACTACAGGAGAAAAAGTTTCGTTATTGTCAATACCTTCATTTTGACGATAACCTTTTGCTACTAAGCGAGCTTTATAGGTAACTATATTACCTTCTATGTCAGTCCTCTTTTTGAAGACCCATTTGCACCCTATGGGTTTTATCCCTTCAGGTGGTTGAATTAATGTCCAAACTTTATTCTCTTACATGGACTCCATTTCGGATTGCATAGCCTTAAGCCACAAATCACGTTCTGAACTGCTCAAAACTTCTTGATAGCTTGTAGGCTCATTGTCCTCTACTACAGTTATGCCTCTATCCGAATCAATGTGAAATTCATATCTCATAGGGATAGAATGTATCCTAGTAGATCTTCTAGGATTTTGTGTATAATCAGGTTCAACTATAATCTCATCATTACGAAATTCAGTTTCGGGTTCAATCGATTGATCATCTTCTATTTGTGGGTCTTGCACTTCACCAAGTTCAATTTTACTCCCACTGTCTTCTCGAAGGAGAAACTCTTTTTCCAAGAAGACAACATGCCTTGAAACAAACACCTTTTGTTCTAAGGGATGATAGAAATAATATCCAAATGTTTCTTTTGGATATCCCACAAATAAACATTTGTCAGACTTAACATCCAGTTTGTTTGACATTGTCCTCTTCACATAAGCAGGACAACCCCATACTTTCATATGAGAAAGAGTGGGTTTCTTGTTATTCCACATCTCATATGGAGTAACATCAACCGATTTACTAGGAACTCTGTTTAACACATAAACAGCAGTTTCTAGTGCATATCCCCAAAAGGACTTAGGCAAGTCTGCTCGGCTCATCATTGATCGAACCATATCTAATAGTGTTCGATTTCTCCTTTCAGATACACCATTGTGTCATGGTGTATATGGAGGAGTCCATTGAGATAAAATCCCATTATCTCTAAGATAATCCTGAAACTCTTGACTTAAGTATTCTCCACCTCGATCTGATCTAAGTGTTTTAATACTTTTGCCAAGTTGTTTCTCTACTTCATTTCTAAACTCTTTGAACTTTTCAAATGCTTCAGACTTATATTTCATTAGATAGATGTATCCAAACCTAGAATAATGATCTATGAAAGTAATAAAGTAGGAGTAACCTCATCTGGCATGTGTAGTCATTGAACCACATACATCAGAATGTATTAAGTCCAAAACCATTTTAGCTCGTTCTCCTTTACCAATAAAGGGAGCTTTTGTCATTTTTCCCAATAAACAAGATTCACATGTATCAAATGATTCATAATCAAATGATCCCAAATCACCTGACTTGTGTAATTTGGTCATGCGTTTTTCATTTATATGGCCTAAACGACAATTCCATAAGTATGAGGTATTTATATTATCATGTTTCATTCTCTTGGTATCCACATTATGTACTTCTTTAATTAAATCAAGAAAAAATATAACATTCTCAATGATAGCTTTTGCACAAAACATATTGTTCTTAAAAATGTAACAACATTTGTCCTTTAAAGAAATATCATAATCGTTCATCAAACGACTGAAAGAAATAATACTTTTGGATAAAACTGGAACATAATAACAATTATTTAATTCCAGTACTAATCTACTAGGAAGAGGCAAATAGTAAGTCCCCACAACTGTTGTAGAGATGTTCTGTCCAGTAGCTGACTGCAAACATATCTCTGCCTTTCCAACTCTTCTAAAGCTTCTAAGCCCCTGTAGATCATTACATAAATGAGATCCACATTCGGTATCTAATACCCAAGATTGTTTTGAAGATATAGAATAAGTATTAATTTCAATCATATGAATACTTGAAGTAGAAGCATCAGCTTGCTTCTTCTTCTTGAGAGAATTTAGATAGGCCTTGCAGTTACACTTCCAATGACCATCCTTTCCACAATGGAAGTAAGTTCCTTTGGGATTCTCTTTCTTGGCAACCTTCTTCTTGGAGATCCCACCATTCTTTGGCTGCGCCTTGGTTATCTTCTTCTTCTACTTCTTGCCTTTAGCAGAAGTGACAACCATGACACTTTTTGGATCCTTCTTAAATGATCCATCAACTGTCTTGAGCATATTGATTAACTCAGAAATGGATACTTGGATCTTGTTCATGTTGAAGTTAAGCACGGAAGGTGCATAACTTGGAGCATACGAGTACAAGATTAAATCTATGTATAGATCATTATCCATAACATAGCCAAGTCTACTCAAATGCTCAATATACCCATACATCTTTAATGCATGAGCCGCAGCTGAAGTGCCTTCCACCATTTTGCAGTTAAATAGAGCTCGAGCAATCTCATATTGCTCAGTTCTAGCCTGAGAAGAATAAAGCTCCTCTAGATGCAAAATGATGGTTCTAGCATCCATTATTTCATGTTGCTTCTGAAGCTCCAAGGATATAGCACCCAGCATCAGACATGCTGCTGCTTCACTATCCTCCATGTATTTTCAATAAATGCCTTTGATCTCATCAATGGCATCATCTGATGGAAGTGGTGGTGGATCTTTATCCAAGACATAGTGGATCTTTTCAGCTCTGAGAACAATTCTCACTTGCCTAATCCAGTCAGAAAAGTTATTGCCAACCAGCTTGTTATCCAAGATTGAATGTATATTAATGTTCGACGTGCTCATGATGATGACCTAGATGTGAAAAAGAAAATATATGAGAGTATGTTCATATATATGTTTGCATTAATAAGGTCTTTAATTAATCCATTTACTCCCACTATTTTATTGCGAATTAATAGCCCTCACTATATAATCCGAGAAAACCCGATGGTTTTCTTAGTGGGCCAATATCCAATCCTTGATATGTAATTTGACCTTGACTGTGGTCAATAAGCCAAATTTCATACCCTTGAAAGGTAGATATCTCTATACCAATTGTGTCTCTACACAACTATTGGATCATTAGGTTATCAACTCTTGATGCATGCATATCATATATGCATTCCCTAATCTTGCCTCTAAAACCATTAGCCTTGGCTGTGGTAAAAAAACTAACGGGCTAGCTAAGATGACCCATTTAATTAGATTTGAACATATTCGATATAATGTGAGCTTGACTGTGGTCAACAACCCACACTATAAAGAACTCTGGTTCTCCTCAAATTAATGGAAGGCTTATATACCTTAGTATTTGTTTGAGGGTTTTAGTTAATTAAGTCTCATCATACATGGTTGGCATACATTGGTATGCATCCTATATCTATCACATAAATATAAGCATACAAATATGGTATAGTTATGGACTTCAATACATTGATTTCCCTGAGCCAAGAGCGAAATCAAAAGGTCACACCTAGGTTGTATGCATGATTCAAACAAGAAAAATAATTACATTATCTTCAAGCTTGTTGGATCTCCATCCGGCCCATCTTGCTCCTTGAAAATGGTATCTATCTCTATTTCTAATTCTAATCTAAGTAATCTAATTACATATTACAATTTCAAATGAAATACAAACAAAAAACAAGTGGTCGGGACATGAAAGTCCTCATTGGGCCAAAACATGCATAATGCTCAATCACATTGGGCTTTGTCCATAACTATCCATCATGCCAATCATACACCCTTATATGCCTTTCTAATGCATAAATAAATGGATTACTAACTTTGTTTCAACCTTTGAAACTATATTTTGAGTTATTTTAATGATGTGATCATATTAGGAAACTTTTCAATTTTGGAAACTTTCATTTTAGGAAACCTTTTGTATGCATATATTCTTGCCTTAATAATCAATCCAATTTATTATTAACTAAATATAAATTGATTATTTAATTAATTAAGCATATTAAATAATTAAAAGAATCAATTTTGGGCTTAAAACCAATGGTGGCCGAAACCCACAAAAGTAAACCCTAAATGTGTTCACACACAAACTAGTTTTATGTCTTTTGGAACATTTGGGCCTTTTGGAATGAGCCAAGCCCACTCCAGCCATTAAAACCCATTAATAAACTTAATTAATGTTTATAATATTTAATTTAAATCAGCTTCTTGGGCCCACCAAGTCATTCACTAATTTAAACCAAGTCCGTAAACATAATTAAGCCCATTAAGTGGTTTTAATAAATTAAAATTAATCAAATTAATTTAAGGCCCATTTTAATTAATCCAATTAATTAAAAACACTTTAATATATCATATATATCAGATTTAGAAGATCAAAAGTCGTTCTAACCAAGAACACATCAAGAACACACGAAGAACACCAATTTATCGAACTTTTCGACAAAATTAGTTTTCATGCAAAACTTGTTCGATTTTAATTCCATTCGATCCTATGGCTTAATATCACATATTAAACACATAAAATATCATATAAATGATTTTTAAATTGATCCATAAGAAATTAAATTAGAACAGCCCCTACATCACCTAGGGTTGCATGCCAGACCCTAATGGGTTTCACGCCAAACCCTAATCACAATCCTTCAAAAGTTACATTTTTGTTTCCACCAAATTTATTTGATCACACATACAATCAGAAATCAATATTTCTCATTCATGAACAATCAAATCTAATATTTTAAAGTTCATGAAATAAATAAATCAAAACAAAACAAAACTTATTCCGCAGAAAAATATAGAATTGTATATCCATGGCAAAACCGTGGCTCTGATACAATGTTGGATTTTAACGGTTACATGCATCACATACATGAGCGGAATTTTAAATTTTTGAACCATTAGATCTGATCTTGCCATGAATACACAATATGACTATATGAGAATAAGAAAAATCACCTTTGATTTTTGTTGAATAGTTGATTTTACTTCGCACCGGGTTGTCGCAAACCACAGTGTCCAAAATCGAACACCTCTAATGAGTAATCCACACTAGAGAGGGGTATATTGAACTAACAAACTGGTGTTTAACGAGGGCTGGCAAAAATACCCAAGAGCTAGCTTAGGAGTTGGTGCAAAAGGGAGAGAGAGATTAAGAGAAAAGACTTTCTTTTTGTTTTAATCACTTAACCCTAATTCTCATTAGTTGGCCTTTTATAGTTAAGTTAAAATTCCAACTCCTTAATGAGATTGGGCTCTTTAAAATTGCTGGGGAATTATTAATTGGGCCTCTGGAATTAATTATAATCATTTGGGCTTAATTAAATCCAATTTAAACCTTTTCATAAAAGTCTATGCACAAAACCCACAAACTAGGCCCTTTGTGCAACTAATTGGATTTAAATACCCAAATGGATTCCAAATCCAACCAAATTAAATATGTGGGTTCCATAACACTTATGTAACATATAGAAATTAATTTGGTCCATTAAATAGGCCATTAAGGCCATCTGTTCTGAGGTAGGCGTGTGGCCCTTATAGAAGGGCTTACGCGAACTGCTTCATTCCTTTGGCCCTTAATAATTGCTCTAATGGACTTATTAATTATTATACCAGTCCTATAACACTTATAGTATTCCCACAACACTTATAAGATAATAATAATTAATCATGAAATACATTATTTCAATTAGGTCCAATTTTGCAGAACATTTCTCAAAAGTTCCGCTGATAATTTTATTTGATCATAATTAATTAAAATCTTTAATTAATTATTATCATATTCTCTTCTCTACCTTCATAATAATATCAAATATTATTATCCTTGTCATTTTACCATTTTACCCTTTTCTCTATATGTGTGTGACCTATTGGGTTCCTGTCCATGTTGGCAGTATAATATGTAATTGTGAGTTCTATTCAAAACTCATATGATTTAAACTCCTTTAAATCATTTTATCAATCTATATTGATATTTTGATACATTATTATACAAGTCATGATTGGCCTCTAGCTAGGCATCATGACTACCCAAATGTCAGGAAAGTCATGTGGTTTGACTGTACCCTTCCATATAAACAGTTACCGTGCAATTACTCCTTTCACCACTCTTATCTCAATTAGATTCTGAGTATGGATTTCTGTCAACTCATATAAATCTAATTATGTATGTTCTATTAATTTAACCATTGTTCCTAAAATGCTCTTCATGGATCTCCATCCATCTCGGCATATTACTCTTGCCAGAGATTCTCTGAACAAGGCAATTATAGAATCAAGCGAGATAACTTCCCTTGTTAAATCTGGGATGGTGAATCCTTTGCACTGTGTTTATAATATCTAGGACTTCATTTATTAATTTAAGATTTACAAACTCATGTATTCAAACATAGCATTAATAAATGAATGATGCCTTTTATTAAGAATATAAATTTCATACATATGAAAAACATCCCTATTACATGGGATCTAGGGCATACTCACTAACAATCTCCCACTTGCACTAGAGCCAATCACTCATATGTCTCAGACCCATGCTATTTATATGGTGATCATACTTAATCTGGGAAAGTGCTTTAGTGAGGGGATCCGCCACATTGTCATCTGTGGGAACCCTTTCTATTTTCACATCATTTCTAGCTACTATTTCCCTTATGAGATGGTGGCGTCTGAGAACATGCTTGGATCGCTGATGAGACCGTGGTTCCTTTGCTTGCACAATGGCTCCATTGTTATTACAATATAAAGGAATCGGATCAACAATACTAGGCACCACTCCTAGTTCGGTTATGAACTTTTTGATCTAGACTACTTCTTTGGGTGCTTCTGAAGCAACAATATACTCAGCTTTCGTCGTGGAATCAGCAGTTGTTTCTTGTTTGGAACTTTTCCAACTAACTGCTCCTCCCCCATTATGAACACATAACTAGATTGTGATTTACAATCATCTTTGTTAAATTGGAAGCTGGCATCTGTATACCCATTTACTTCCAAACTGCCCTCTCCATATACCAAGAATATATCCTTAGTCCTTCTCATGTGCTTAAGTATTATCTTGACAGCTACTCAGTGTTCCTCTCCAAAATTGGATTGGAATCTGCTTGTGACACTCAAAGCAAATGCTACTTCTGGACATGTACGTAACATAGCATACATGATAGAACCAATTGCAGATGCATATGGTATTCTATTCATGCTCTCTCTATCCTCTAGTGTCTGTGGACACATAGAATTAGAAAGGTGTTTCCCATGCACCATGGGTGTAAACCATTTCTTAGAGAGATCCATATTGAACCTCTTCAATACTTTATCTATATATGTACTTTGAGAAAGACCTAGCAACCTATTGGATCTATCTCTATAGATCCTTATTCCTAGAATATAGGATGATTCTCCAAGGTCTTTCATGGAGAATTTCTTGGATAACCATATTTTAATAGATTGGAGAAGAGAAATGTCATTTCCCATGATCAATATGTCATCTACATATAGAACTAGGAAGACAATTGCACTCCCACTGACCCTTTTACACACACAAGGTTCATCTTCATTCTGTGAGAAATCAAACTCTTTGATTGTCTCATTGAATCATATGTTCCAGCTCCTAGAGGCTTGCTTCAATCCATAAATGGATATTTGAAGCTTGCATACCTTTTCGCCATTTCCTGATGTGAATCCTTCTGGTTGTGTCATATACACATCCTCAGTAAGATTTCCATTAAGGAAAGCTGTCTTCACATCCATTTGCCAATTCTCATAATCATAATGAGCTGTAATGGCTAAAAGTATTCTTATAGATTTAAGCATCGCTACAGGAGAAAAAGTTTTGTCATAGTCAATACCTTCTTTTTGACGATAACCTTTTGCTACTAAGCGAGCTTTATAGGTAACTATATTACCTTCCATGTCAGTCTTCTTTTTGAAAACCCATTTGCACCCTATGGGTTTTTTCCCTTCAGGTGGTTGAGTTAAAGTCCATACTTTATTCTCATACATGGAGTCCATTTCGGACTGCATAGCCTAAAGCCACAAATCACGTTCTGAACTGTTCAAAACTTCTTGATAGCTTGTAGGCTAATTGTCCTCTACTACAATTATGCCTTTATCTGAATCAATGTGAAATCCATATCTCACAGGGATAGAACGCATCCTAGTAGATCTTCTAGGATTTTGTGTATAATCAGGTTCAACTATAATCTCATCATTATGAAATTCAGTTTCGGGTTCAATCGGTTGATCATCTTCTATTTGTTGGTCTTGAATTTCACCAAGTTCAATTTTACTCCCACTGTCTTCTCGTAGGATAAACTCTTTTTCCAAGAAGACAACATGCCTTGAAACAAACACCTTTTTTTCTATGGGATGATAGAAATAATATCCAAACGTTTCTTTTGGATATCCCACAAATAAACATTTGTCATACTTAACATCCAGTTTGTCTGACATTGTCCTCTTCACATAAGCAGGACAACCCCATACTTTCATATGAGAAAGCGTGGGTTTCTTGTTATTCCACATCTCATATGGAGTAACATCAACTGATTTACTAGGAACTCTGTTTAACACATAAACAGCAGTTTCTAGTGCATATCCCCAAAAGGACTTAGGCAAGTCTGCTCGGCTCATCATTGATCGAACCATATCTAATAGTGTTCGATTTCTCCTTTCAGATACACCATTGTGTTAGTGTTCGATTTCTCCTTTCAGATACACCATTGTGTTGTGGTGTATATGGAGGAGTCCATTGAGATAAAATCCCATTATCTCTAAGATAATCCTGAAACTCTTGACTTAAGTATTCTCCACCTTGATCTGATCTAAGTGTTTTAATACTTTTGCCAAGTTGTTTCTCTACTTCATTTCTGAACTCTTTAAACTTTTCAAATGCTTCAGACTTATATTTCATTAGATAGATGTATCCAAACCTAGAATAATCATCTATGAAAGTAATAAAGTAGGGGTAACCTCCTCTGGCATGTGTAGTCATTGAACCACATACATCTGAATGTATTAAGTCCAAAACCATTTTAGCTCGTTCTCCTTTACCAATAAAGGGAGCTTTTGTCATTTTTCCCAATAAACAAGATTCACATGTATCAAATGATTCATAATCAAATGATCCCAAATCACCTGACTTGTGTAATTTGGTCATGCGTTTTTTCATTTATATGGCCTAAACACAAATGCCATAAGTATGAGGTATTTAGATTATCATGTTTCATTCTCTTGGTATCCACATTATGTACTTCTTTAATTAAATCAAGAACAAATATACCATTCTCAATGATAGCTTTTGCATAAAACATATTGTTCTTAAAAATGTAACAACATTTGTCCTTTAAAGAAATATCATAATCGTTCATCAAACGACTGAAAGAAATAATACTTTTGGATAAAGCTGGAACATAATAACAATTATTTAATTCCAGTACTAATCCACTAGGAAGAGGTAAATAGTAAGTCCCCACAATTGTTCTAGAGATGTTCTGTCCAGTAGCTGACTGCAAACATATCTCTGCCTTTCCAACTCTTCTAAAGCTTCTAAGCCCCTGTAGATCATTACATAAATGAGATCCATATCCGGTATCTAATACCCAAGTTGTTTTGAAGATATAGAATAAGTATTAATTTCAATCATATGAATACTTGAAGTAGAAGCATCAGCTTGCTTCTTCTTCTTGAGAGAATTTAGATAGGCCTTGCAGTTACACTTCCAATGACCATCCTTTCCACAATGGAAGTAAGTTCCTTTGGAATTCTCTTTCTTGGCAACCTTCTTCTTGGAGATCCCACCATTCTTTGGCTGCGCCTTGGTTATCTTCTTCTTCTACTTCTTGCCTTTAGCAGAAGTGACAACCATGACACTTTTTGGATCCTTCTTAAATGATCCATCAACTGTCTTGAGCATATTGATTAACTCAGGAATGGATACTTGGATCTTGTTCATGTTGAAGTTAAGCACGGAAGGTGCATAACTTGGAGCATACGAGTACAAGATTAAATCTATGTATAGATCATTATCCATAACATAGCCAAGTCTACTCAAATGCTCAATATACCCATACATCTTTAATGCATGAGCCGCAGCTGAAGTGCCTTCCACCATTTTGCAGTTAAATAGAGCTCGAGCAATCTCATATTGCTCAGTTCTAGCCTGAGAAGAATAAAGCTCCTCTAGATGCAAAATGATGGTTCTAGCATCCATTATTTCATGTTGCTTCTGAAGCTCCGAGGATATAGCACCCAGCATCAGACATGCTGCTGCTTCACTATCCTCCATGTATTTTCGATAAATGCCTTTGATCTCATCAATGGCATCATCTGATGGAAGTGGTGGTGGATCTTTATCCAAGACATAGTGGATCTTTTCAGCTCTGAGAACAATTCTCACTTGCCTGATCCAGTTAGGAAAGTTATTGCAAACCAGCTTGTGATCCAAGATTGAACGTATATTAATGTTCGACGTGCTCATGATGATGACCTAGATGTGAAAAAGAAAATATATGAGAGTATGTTCATATATATGTATGCATTAATAAGGTCTTTAATTAATCCATTTACTCCCACTATTTTATTGCGAATTAATAGCCCTCACTATATAATCCGAGAAAACCTGATAGTTTTCGTAGTGAGACAATATCCAATCCTTGATATGTAATTTGACCTTGACTGTGGTCAATAAGCTAAATTCCATACCCTTGAAAGGTAGGTATCTCTATACCAATTGTGTCTCTACACAACTATTGGATCATTAGGTTATCAACTCTTGATGCATGCATATCATATATGCATTCCCTAATCTTGCCTCTAAAACCATTAGCCTTGACTATGGTCAACACACTAATGGGCTAGCTAAGATGACCCATTTAATTAGATTTGAACATATTCGATATAATGTGAGCTTAACTGTGGTCAACAACCCACACTATAAAGAACTCTGGTTCTCCTCAAATTAATGGAAGGCTTATATACCTTAGTATTTGTTTGAGGGTTTTAGTTAATTAAGTCTCATCATACATGGTTGGCATACATTGGTATGCATCCTATATCTATCACACAAATATAAGCATACAAATATGGTATAGTTATGGACTTCACTACATTGATTTCCCCAAGCCAAGAGGGAAATCAAAAGGTCACACCTAGGTAGTATGCATGATTCAAACAAGAAAAATAATTACATTATCTTCAAGCTTGTTGGATCTCTATCCGGCCCATCTTGCTCCTTGAAAATGGTCTCCATCTCTATTTCTAATTCTAATCTAAGTAATCTAATTACATATTACAATTTGAAATGAAATACAAACCAAAAACAAGTGGCCGGGACATGAAAGTCCTCATTGGGCCAAAACATGCGTAATGCTCAATCACATTGGGCTTTGTCCATAACTATCCATCATGCAATCATACACCCTTATATGCCTTTCTAATGCATAAAGAAATGGATTACTAACTTTGTTTCAACCTTTGAAACTATATTTTGAGTTATTTTAATGATGTGATCAAATTAGGAAACTTTTTCCATTTTGAAAACTTTCATTTTAGGAAACCTTTTGCATGCATGTATTCTTGCCTTAATAATCAATCCAATTCATTATTAATTAAATATAAATTGATTATTTAATTAATTAATCATATTAAATAATTAAAAGAATTAATTTCGGGCTTAAAACCAAGGGTGGGCCGAAACCCACAAAAGTAAACCCTAAATGTGTTCACACACAAACTAGTTTTATGTCTTTTGGACCATTTGGGCCTTTTGGAATGAGCCAAGCCCACTCCAACCCTTAAAACCCATTAATAAACTTAATTAATATTTATAATGTTGAATTTAAATCAGCTCCTTGGGCCCTTATTCCATTGGTCTTGACTCTTCCGAAGTGTTTTCCATAGCAGCCACCTGTGGAGTAGAAGTACTAGGAAATTCCTTCCAACAAGAACGATATATAGGTGGTATGTATTGAAATGAATGGTTAACCACTTCTCCTCTTACAAACAATTGTTTTGAAAAATACAAGCAAGGAAGTACAATGTCATAAGTGCGTAAATCAATATCAATACCCCTAGCAATAGCAGTAATAACATGTCCATGTGTAATAGGGGACTCCGGACGACTAACACAATTCAAAAATTGTTTAAAAATCCAATAAGACCAACAAATAGACTTACGGTTATGCACACACCACATCAAGAAAAGTTCATGACTTGAAACTCTATTAAATTCAGGCTTGTTGAAAACAACAGAGGAAAGAATCTTATGCAAAATCCAGTATTTTAAATCTGAAATGAACATGGATTTGGCCTCTTTAGCCCTATAAGGTGTAGTTAATCCAGTAAGAAAGTTCCAAAAATCATTTGGTCTATAACTCTTAGGAGGAGTACATAATCCACTTAGTTTAAAACCAAAAATATGATGCATCATGAAATAAGTAAGAGTATGATCAACACCATTCAAGCAGAAGTCTACAAGCCTAGGATTATCAGCATTTTCTTTAAAATTTGTGTAAAACTCCAAAACTAAATCAGTGTAGAACTGCTCATGCATATTAACAAATGACAAGAGACCACATTCAGATAACATCTCATTGACTTCATCAAGAACACCCACTTGTTCAAGCAAAGAGCTAGGAAAATACTTACATTTAGATTTTGCTCTATCCTTAAGAACAAGGAACTTGTTACCTTCATGGATTGAGGAAAGAGGGAATGGTGAACCAAAGTCTGTCTGCAAACTCTAAAGTTGGGCGTCATCTCCTCCCTGCTGACCCTTTGATGCAGAAACGTTCTTAGTTCTCACCATCGTTGTTAAAGAGAAAAGAAACAGGAAAAGAAATGTGCAGAAATAGTAATGGAGGAAGAGAAAGGTAAGAGAAACACACAGAGATGGAGGAATAGAAGAGAAAAACAAGAAAATGAAAAGAGAAGGGGAATAGAGTTCGTATAGAGTGAAATGCACGAGTGAAATAAGAGAAAAGAAATGTGTAAAGAAAGCAAGAAATAATTGCAGTACTTATATAGAAGAATGAGGGGAAAAACGAAACGGTGTGTTAATTTGCAAACCCTAGGATTTGAATTTATAACCGTTAAAAACCTCCCCTTTATCATTAGCAATATCAACAGCCCCATAAGAAAAAACTTGAACAACTTTGAAACGTCCCGACCATCTAGACTTTAATTTTCCAGGAAATAGCTTCAATCGAGAATTATACAACAAAACTATGTCACCAACTTGAAATTCTTTCTTTGATATATGTTTATCATGCCATGATTTAGTTCTTTCCTTATATAACTTGGCATTTTCATAAGCATTCATACGAAGCTCCTCTAATTCTTGTAATTGAAGCAATCTCTTTCTACCAACTTGTTGCATGTCAAAATTTAACACCCTAGTTGCCCAATATGCTTTATGCTCAATCTCAACTGGCAATTGACAAGACTTACCATAAACCAATTGATAAGGTGTAAGACCTATAGGAGTTTTAAAAGCTGTTCTATATGCCCAAAGAGCATCATCTAACTTAAGTGCCCAATCTTTTCTTGATCTAGAGACAGTTTTCTCTAAAATCCACTTAAGCTCTCTATTACTAATCTCAACTTATCCACTAGTTTGGGGGTGATAAGGTGTAGTAATTTTATTAGTTACATTATATTTTCTCAATAATTGCTCTATAACTTTATTACAAAAATGAGACCCACCATCACTAATAATGGCCCTAGGTGTTCCAAATCTAGGAAATATAACTTTCTTAAGCATCTTCTTAACCACCTTGGCATCATTAGCAATGGTTGGAATTGCTTCCACCCATTTAGATACATAATCTACCATAACCAAAATATACCTATTTCCTAAGGAACTAGGAAATGGTCCCATAAAGTCCATACCCCAAACATCAAACAATTCAACTTCCAAAATACCATGTAATGGCATTTCATTCCTCCTAGACAAATTTCCCATTCTTTGGCACTTATCACAACTAAGTACAAAGTCTTTGACATCCTTAAACAACGTAGGCCACCAAAAACCAGCTTGCAAAACCTTGGAAGCTATCTTAGAAACCCCAAAGTGACCCCCTACAACATAGGAATGACAATGAGCCAACACCTCACCAATTTCTTCATGAGGAATACACCTCCTAATCAACCCATCAGCACATCTCCTATATAATAAAGGCTCTTCCCAATAGTAAAACTTCACATCATGAAGGAATTTCTTCCTTTGCCTATAATCTAAACCATAGGGAAGCATACCACTTACTAAATAGTTTGCTATATCGGCAAACCATGGAACTTCCTTAGAAACCACACTAAAAAGATGTTCTCCATGAAAAAATTCATCAATAGGTACCCCATCATCATTATCTTGCAAAACACATTGGGTTAACCTAGATAAATGGTCAGCAACTAAATTCTCCTTTCCCTTTTTATCCCTTATCTCCCAATCAAACTCTTGTAGCATTAATATCCATCTTAACAATCTAGGCTTAGTATCTTTCTTACTCAAAAGGTACTTAAGGGCAGCTGATCAGAATAAACAATGACTTTTTACCTTACAAGATAAGACCTAAATTTCTCAAAAGCATATACAATAGCCAAGAGTTCTTTTTCAGTTGTAGGGTAGTTAATTTGGGCATTATCTAGTAACTTGCTAGCATAATTAATAACATATGGCTTCCCATCATTTCTTTGTCCTAAAACAGCCCCTACCGCATAATTACTAGCATCACACATCAATTCAAAAGGTTGCTCCCAATTTGGTGGTTGCAACACCGGTGAAGTGACAAGAGCATGTTTAAGAGTTTCAAAAGATTTAAGACATGCCTCATCAAAATGAAAATCAACATCTTTACCTAGCAATGTGCATAAGGGTTTAGCTATCTTAGAAAAATCTTTGATAAACCTCCTATAAAAACCAGCATGACCTAGAAAGCTTCTAACATCTCTAACATTTTTAGGAGGAGGCAAATTAGCAATTATTTCAATTTTAGCTCTATCAACTTCAATCCCCCTATTAGAAACTAAATGTCCTAAGACAATGCCCTCTTGAGCCATAAAATGACACTTCTCCCAATTTAAAACCAAACCATGTTCCATACATCTATCAAGCACCGTAGAAAGATTAGATAAACAATCCTCATAAGTAGTGCCATACACACTAAAGTCATCTATGAAAACTTCTACACATTGATCAATAAGATCACTAAAGATAGAAAACGCGCATCTTTGAAAAGTGGCTGGTGCATTACACAAACCAAAAGGCATTCGCCTAAATGCAAAAGTTCCACATGGGCATGTAAAAGTTGTCTTAGATTGGTCATGTGGATGAATTGGTATTTGATAGAAACCACTCAACCCATCTAAGTAACAAAAATAAGAAAAATTAGCCAATCTTTCTATAACTTGATCAATAAAAGGTAAAGGAAAATGGTCCTTTCTTGTAGCCTTATTTAACTTCCTATAGTCCACACACATACACCAACCCGTGATAGTCCTAGTAGGAATTAAATCATTATTATCATTACGAATTACAGTTAAGCCACCCTTTTTAGGGACAACTTGAATTTGACTCACCCACTTGCTATCACTTATAGAATAAATTATGCCATTATCAAGTAATTTAATTATTTCCTTCCTTACAACCTCTTTAAGAGTTGGATTAAGCCTTCTTTGACCTTCAATGGAGGGCTTAGAATCCTCCTCTAACAAAATCCTATGCATGCAAACTTTAGGTGCAATTCCTTTTAAATCACTAATAGAATATCCCATGGCATTTCGATGAGCAAGTAAAATATCATGTAAAGCATTCACATTATGCTTATCAATTGAAGAATTAACAATGAATGGTAATTGAAACTTTGAATCTAAAAATGCATACCTTAAGCTTGTTGGTAACGGCTTGAGTTCAAGTTTAACTTCCTCCTTAGATGTCTTTGATGGCATATCCTCATCCTTTCTCAAAGACTCAAACTCTGAGAATCTTCCTTGGAAAGGATATGAGGCAACTTACAAAACCTCATCACAACTCTCATTTAAATAATAAGGTACAATAGGGTTTTGACTCAAACAATCATTCACAACACTATCAATACACTCATCAAGAATATCATAAGCATCAATTCTATTTACCACCTCCATTGGTGAAGATTTAACCATCCCAAAAACATTAAATTCAATTGTTTCACCATTCACTTCAAGATATATTTTACCATTTTTCATATCAAAAATAGCCCCAGCAGTAATTAAGAAAGGCCTACCAAACAAAATGGGAATTTCAGGATCCTCATCAATTTCTAGCACAACAAAATCAGTAAGAATCACAAATTTACCCACTTTGGTAGGAATATTTTCTAATATACCTATAGGGTGTGAAATAGATTTATTCGCCATTGATAAGCACATATTGGTAGGCTTTAATTCACCTAAATCAAGCTTTTTATAAATTGAATAAGGCATAAGGCTAACACTAGCACCCATATCACATAGAGCCTTATCAAAATAAGTACCACCTATAACACAAGGAACCGTGAAAAAACCAGGATCCTTTAGCTTAGGTGGGTATTTAGAATACATAGCCTTAGATTCTTTTACCAAAGAAATATACCCATATTCTTCAAGTTTACCCTTGTGACTCACAATTTCTTTTAAAAATTTTGCCCATGAAGGCATATCCTTAATTGCATCCACAAAGGGTATAGTTATAGTAAGTTCCATTAAATAATTCAAAAACTTGCCAAATTGCTTATCAAGATTTCTTCTAATGAGTCTTTGAGGGAATGGCAAAACATTCAAATTAACTTTAGGGTCATCTTCCCTAGATAAGGTTATCTTTTCCTTAGGTTCATTAGGCTTATGTATTACATCATCATTTTTACTTGCATCCAAAACATGATCATCATGCACAATAAGACTCTCATTACCTTTTTGATTACTCTCAATCTTTTTACCACTCCTTAACATAATAGATTGAACCGATTCATGATGCAAAAACTCAGGTTGACTTGGTAGCTTATCTAAAGGTTTAACACTAGAAGTAGCTTATTGAGCCAATTGGGTTTCAAGCATCTTATTATGAGTGACAAGTTGATCAATTTTAGTGTTAATTTGACTAAATTGTTCCTCATTTTGCTTGTTAGTAGTCATTTGATGATTAACAAGTTGCTCCATCAAACTCTCTAAATGGGATTTAGGTTGTTGGGGGTTAAAAGGTGGTTTATTTGGAAAAGGTGAAAGGTTAGGAAATTTGCTTATATGATTGTTATTATTAGGAGGGTTCAATTGGGCATTTTGGTTAGACCAAGGAAAACCAGGATGGTTTCTCCATTGTGGGTTGTAATAATTAGAATTTTGACCCATCCTTTGGTTATAGTTCCCTTGAACAAAACTTACATCCTCATTAGACTCCTCACTACAATTAGCATAAATATGAGGTCCACCACATCTCTCACAAACATGACTAACATTTTCAACATTGGAATGAGAATTACTTACCATTTTTGTCAAAGCCTCTACCTTAGCCGTCAAGAGATTAATGGAATCCAATTCTAAAAATCCCTTGGCCTTCACCATAGTGGGTTTTTCTCCCATGTAGCCTTATGAGGCTAACTCTTCCAACAAAGTGTCAGCTTCCTTAGCAGTCTTCTCTAACCATTTACCACCTGAAGCAGCATTAACAATATTTCTATTTTCCTCCATTAACCCATTGTAAAAGATTTGAGGAATCATCCAATCCGGCAAGCCATGATGAGGACATTACCTTTGAAGTTTCTTAAACCTTTCCCAAGAGGTATAAATAGTTTCATTAGGCAATTGTTTAAATGTAGATATTTGATTTCTAAATTTTTCCGTTTTATGAGGTGGAAAATACTTATGAAGAAAAGCTTGTTTTAATTGGTCCCAAGTAGTAATTGTCTCACTAGGTATACTAGCAAGCCAAATTTGGGCCTTTTCTTTCAAAAAAAATGGAAATAACCTAAGTCTAATTGCATCATTACTCACTCCATTAATTTTAAATGTAGCACACACATTAAGAAAAGCAAGGATATGAGCATAAGAGTGTTCCCCTTGCAAACCTCCAAATTGGTTATTTTAAACCATTTGAATGACAGCCGGCTTGATCTCGAAATTGTTATTAGCAATAGCCGGTGCCACTATTCCTCCAAAACTCTCCAAAATATTGGGCATTGCAAAATCACCAAGCGTTCTCCTTTCTTTGCCCGCCATAATTGGAAAATTATGACCTTCCTCCAATTTAACACTTTGTTCTCCTTCTACTTGCAATCTAAGTTCCTCTTGTTGCTTCCTTCTAAGTTCCCTACAAGAATTAAGAATACTTTTAGTCTAATATCATTACAAAAACTCTAATTCCAAAACAAACGAACACAATATAAGAATTCATACATCTAATAATTAATATATATCATACAATCCTAAAACATCTACTCTTTTGTATCAGTCAATAAAAATTCATTTTGAACTGTTCCCCGGCAACGGCGCCAAAATCTGATGGGGATTTATTTGAACCTCTAGTCTCACTAGACTGCGTATAAGATGAGTAGGGTATCATTTCAAAGGGAACGGGGTAAATTTTGTATTGATGTAACAACAAGTAAATGGATAGGTAACGATTTTAATTGGAATCATGCAATTATTGTAAATATGAAACTACTTAAAATATATTAAGTTAATTTTGGATAATAGATTACTTAAAAGATGGGATAAACATACATTATAACCAAATAAACAAGTTCATCTTTGAATTAATTATCAATTGTATGAATGGTATGAATGGAGAATTTAGCCAAGATTCTTTAAAGCAATTCTCATTGTCAATAAAGATGTTCTTACTTAGAGTCTATAAGCATTATCATGTTATTATAGAGATAAATAAAAAATATGAAGTTCTATGCAAATTCTTCAATCCCTCAAAGTGAATTCCTTATCTCTAAGTGAATTCAATGTTTCAAGAAAATTTATTTGTTTTTCCATCAAAGAATTCCAATTCTCATTGTGAATTAAATGACTAACATGCTAATTATGGTGATCAAGAATAATAAGCAAATTGAAGCACTAAAATAAACTTAAATCATACTTCATACATAAGGAGAATAAACATTCATAAAACAAAGATAAGCAAATGAAAAACAAATTGAATTAAGTAGTTATAATGTACCAAAAGAACTAGTCAAATACAAATTTACAATAAAGATGAAATAAGAGAAAAGAAAACAACACTCCCCAGGGTTTACTTTCTATTTAAACCTTTTGATATATCTCTTATTCCTTTGGCTTTGTTCTTTGGTCATCCTTTGAAAACTAAGTAAAAAGAAAAATCCAAAAGCAACTAAAAATGTTCTTAAGTAAACAGTCAAAGAATTCTTTACTTTTTCATCCCCCTTCCTCTAGAGGTTTTCTCCCATCTATATAGAGCTTGACTCTATATATATGTCCCTTAATAAGTCACGGAAGGTTGCTCTGAAAGGACATAATGTTTGGCTGAAAATTCGGGTGCAACAGTCATGACGTTTGAGAAACAGTTTTCTTGTCCGACTCATGAACACCCTCACGAGTCGTGAACTCCTTCAAATCTTCTGAACTCGTGAGCCTCCTTCCTAGTCGTGATCTCCTTCACGACTCATGAACCAGATGTCGAGTTGTGAGCCTTTCTCCTCTGCCTCACTCGTGAATCTACAGTCCATCTCGTGATCTCTTGTCCGAGTCGTGAGCCCTTTCACGACTCGTGATCTTCTTCTTCGAAACTTCACCAGATTCTTCAATTCCTTCACACTTCACCAACTTTTTCCTAAAAACAAACATAAACACATAAATTAGACATAAACATATAAAAATACATATAATATTACATACTTAACTACATAAATAAGAGAAAAACACATACTAAAAGTTAGACATTTTGCATGATATCATTTAAATCTATAAATGTTGACCATTGGAAGTTAGTTGTTCACTATTTTATTTTAACCACTTATTCATATTTAAGATGATCTTAGGGATGCTATTTTGACTTTAATAAGTTAAGTGTTTTTTTTAGCTCTTCCACTTGGGCTTTTGTATTCTTTCTTGAGGGCAAGCAAGGTTTAAGTGTGGGGGAATTTTATGTCATGCTTCATAGCCAATTTATCTATTTATGCATCATTTTGTTAGTTTTATACATGTGTTTTGTTTATTTTATTGTGTTATATTTTACTTTTTGGGTGTTTCTATGTTTTACAGTTTCATGTAGTATATGCTTTATGTTTTTCTTTCTATCTCTTGTTATTTTCAAAGTCTATAGGATGTTTGGTCATTTTTCTAGCTATATTTAAGACTAGGATGGCATGATTCAAGTTTAGTTTTTAAGGACATAGGTAGACTTAGGGAAACTATAGCCATAATATGCATAGCTCAATTTTCAATAATGGATGAGGACAACTGAAAAAAAAGAAAAAAATAATATCTAGTGGGATGAAACAAAAAATTCACCCACTAAGTTTAATCAAGTGAAAAGTTGAGGGATGGAGTATAAAATGCACCCACTAAATTGTAAAGTAACTTAGAAAATTTAGAAGTGTCTAAAAATGCCAAGAGAATTCTGATATAATGTGTGAGCTTACTTTTGTCACAATGGCTATGTTTTTTCTTAAAATTTCTAAATTTCATGATTATTCATCTTAGTTGAGTAGTTTGGTTAGATTATTAACATTACATTCTTGATTTTAATTTTAATAACTTGAGATAGTACATTAAATTTATTGAATATGCTATGCAACTTGTTTAAATCTATCATTGTTGAGCATTGGAAGTTAGTTGTTCGCTATTTTATTTTAAGCACTCATTTATATTTAAGATGATCTTAGGGATGTTATTTTCACTTTAATACAATAAGTGTTTTTTTAGCTTTTCCACTTGGGCTTTTGTATTCTTGCTTGAGGGCAAGCAAGGTTTAAATGTGGGGGAATTTTATATCATGCAATATATCATAGCCATTTTATCTATTTATGCATAATTTGTTAGTTTTATGTATGTGTTTTGTTTATTTTATTGTGTTATAGTTTACTTTTTGTGTTTTTTGTTTTGTAGGTTTTTTTGTCTAAATGGGTGATTTGAAGTACAATTGAGGATTTTAGATTAAATATTTGAAGGAAAAAGGACATTGAGGAAAGTTTAGAGCCTATGTTGACTTGTCCTTGTGGGTGTTTACTCGTTATGGTGCCTTTATGTGATGACTCATGCCATGTTATGCCAAATCATAACCAAGTATGAAGTGTGCTAACTTGTGGCTTTGGGTGTCGACTTGTTATAAGGCCAGCCTTTGCCAATGCACCTAACTTGGCACACATATACCAAGTTATCACTAACGTCAAGCATCACAACCTTTCAGGTGCCTCTTTATGTTTACACCCGTCTTCAAAAAGGCATAATTTAGGACACCTTTGGGCTTATGATACTTAAAGTTAACCATATTCTGGGCATGGAAAAACTACCAATTAACTACAAAAATAATTCAAAAAGATCATGAGGAAAAAGCAAACACCAAGGAAGAGAAAAGATTTCAAGAGGTCATTTAGCACTCAAGTACTTTTCTGAAAAAGCCTTAAGTCATCAACAATTTTTCTTGTCTTTCTCTTTATATTATTTGCTTGATGTCATTGCTCTTCTTTTTGTTTTGTTTTCATTGAACAATATGTGTCTAGGCTAAGTTTGTTAATTAGAATTGCAGGTATGAATTGATCTTTACTATAAAGTATTATTTAATGTATGAGTGATTTAAGTTCAAATAGATGCTTAATGTTTTATGTATGCATGATCACCATATATAATGTGTTAATCAATTTGTTCAAAATTAGAATTGGTGTATATTAGTGGAAAAGCAATTAAATTTGTTTGAGGGTTAGAAATCACTTGGAGGAAAATGTTTCACTTTGAAGGGCAAAAGAATAGGCATAGAACTTCATGGCTTTCATCTATCTCCATAATGACATAAGAGTGCTCATGGACTCTAGGTGGGAATACTCTTATTTGATAATGAGAATTGTACTTAAGGAAAGTAGGCCATATTCTCCATCATTTGCATGCATATGTGTTAATTGAATTTTTGAGTGTATCTTAAGGGATACACGGGTGTACATTGAGTGACATACAATTGAATTATCTTAAAAGAAAAGAAAGTTACATTCTCGATTATGCATCAAGTGATAACTTTTAAAAAATGGTTTTCAAAATAACTTTTTCAAATTAGGAAAAAAATGAAAAATAAACCCAAAGAGATAATAATGGAAGAATCAAATTTATTCCTATCACATGACAAAATACCCTTACAAAAGGTTTCATAGCATAAATCTAAGGGGAAACAACAAAAATAAATAAAATACTATAAATAAACCAACAAATAAAATCTATAATGTTTAAATAAAAGTGTATAAATTTTATATTGTCAAAATTTGAAAAAAGGAGGAGACTTTTTATATTGTCTTTAGTTTACGTACATGAAATAAACCATAAAATGTTAGATTCTAGAACCTTTTAAGCATTAAAACAGTTGAAAAAAAGCTCCCTTTTCAATTCTAATAACTTTCAACCATTTTCATGTCATGTGTCCAAAACTATATATAGGAATCCTGATGCAGAACTCCAAGGTTAAAGAATCTGAAACCCCTTAAACATACACTTTGATCTCAAAACACAAAGAAGACAAACACCCTCCCTATTGAACCCCCAAACAACACGTGAATGGAAATGCAAATAATCGAGATAAGAAGAATTAAGAAAGCGCCACAATCAAATGATTGATAAGTAATCCTAAGTCTTGTTGCAATAGAAAAGAAAGGAAGCAATCTCACAATCTCTCTAAAGAATTTCGGCTAAGCCAAGAGAAAACTCTCAAAAGTTTATAATTTGATTCAATAATGAAGTTTACAACCTAGGTTAGCCTATTTATAAGGTGGCTAACCCTAATTCACTCTTTAAAACCCTAATTTAAATACTCAGATGGCCTTACACGAATTTCCTTGGCCTTTTACAAGCCAATTAAGCCCAAATAAGTCTTAAACACACTTAAAAAAACTAATTAATAAACCTTATAGGCCTAAAATGAAAGCCTAAAAAAAGACTAAAATAAATAACCAACTAACTAAACTAAGCCCAAAAAAAGCCTACATGCCTAGCCCATTAATAATACAACTTAAGTGAGTCATGTGACTTTTAAATGAAGCACATGACTTGTACAATTAAGCCCAAAGTTGTTAAAAGCCCTTGATAGCTTAAGCTTGCCCAATTCCTTCTCTTGCTTCCATGAGGCTAAGTACTTTTTACTTGCCTTCAAGTTCTCCATAACACTTCTCAAAGGCATCTTCATTAAGTTCTTGAGTAATAAAGCCTTGAATGTAAGATGACATGGCCATCTTTAGCTTTTTTGCACGTCCTTTAGTAATTAGACCACTAGGCATCTTTAAAGGATCATTGGTTGATGGTGGTGGATCCGTATCATTCCCTCCCTCCTCAAAAAGATTTGTCCTCAAATCTGCTTCTATATCAAAAGGAGAAAGGTCAGACACATTAAAAGTAACAGAAACACCATATTCACCTAGTAAATCTATCTTGTAATCATTATCATTGATGCACTCCAAGACTTGAAATGGACCATCACCACGTGCATCCAACTTGCTCTTCCTTTGGTTTGGAAATCGTTCTTAGCAAAAATGTACCCAAACCCAATCTCCAAGAGCAAATACCACTTGTCTTCTACCTTTATTGGTTCTTTCAGTATACTTCTGATTCTTCTTCTCAATATTAGCTCTTGCTTGCTCATGCAAAGATTTCACCAATTTTGCCTTCCTATTACCATCCAAACTAGAAATCTCATGTAAAGGCAATGGACAAAGATCAAGCACAGTCAGTGGGTTAAAACCATAAACAAGCTCAAAAGGTGAAAAACCAGTAGAAGAATGAATACTTCTATTATAAGAAAATTCAATGAAAGGTAAACAATCCTCCCATGTTTTGAGATTCTTACCTACTATGGCATGAAGTAAAGTTCCCAAAGTTCTATTCACCGCCTCTGTTTGACCATCTATTTTTGGTGACAGGTAGTAGAAAACAATAATTTTGTACCCAACTTACCCCATAGAACACGCCAAAAATGTGAAAAGAAATTTGTATCCCTATCTAAAATAATGGTGCGTGGAACACCATGTAAATGCACAACTTCTCTAAAGAATAGATTGGCAATATTAACAGCATCATCACATTTATGACAAGCAATAAAGTGAGCCATCTTGCTAAACCTATCTACCACAATAAAAAATCACTACCATGTTTAGTTCTAGGCAATCCAAGCACAAAATCCATAGAAACATCAGTCCAAGGAGAACTAGGCATGGGTAGAGGCATATACAAACCATGAGGCATAGTTTTAGACTTAGCTTGCCTACATGCAACACATGAATTACATACTTTTTCCACATCCCTGCACATATGAAGCCAATAAAAATGCTCATTCAACATGTCATACGTCTTATGCACCCCAAAATGTCCCATCAATCCCCCACAATGAGACTCTAATACAAGCAAATCACGCATAGAATATTTAGGCAAACAAAGCTTGTTGCCCTTAAACAAAAACCCATCATGCTTATAAAATTTATTGAAAGCTTGATGCTCACATGCTGCACACACATTACCAAAATCAAGATCTCCAACATATAGTTCCTTAATATGCTCAAAACCAAGAAACTTAGAACTAAGTGTAGAAATTAAAGAATATCTTCTTGACAATGCATCAGCAACAATATTATCTTTTCC